>CM044015.1:50994950-51220870 GCA_024085815.1 Flaveria linearis | reverse complement strand
TTACTAGTTCCATTATATATAAATATCCAAGGTCGGTAAATAAAGGATGTTTGATTGATTTTATATATTGGCCACAATAATCTAATCTATAGACTCTAATAAAACAAGGTTTCTGGAGCCACATGTCATTCTCTTAAACCACCAATTTGACACATGGCACATTCTTACACCATCTTTATTTTTAGTTTTTTGATATATTAAAAGCTTACCATACTAGACATTTAATTTAAATATATTACCATATTTACTTACTGATTTAAATTACAATTTATGGTTTTCATTTAACTTTTTATATTATGCCATAAAAATTCCATTTAACCATATATTAATTCAACTTCTACGGTATTATTCCTCAAATTCTATTTAATATTTTATATTTTGTGTTAAGAAACTATAAATTTTCCTCTTTTCTGTATTGCTTTCTAAAATAAACTCCTTTAATTTAGTGGATTTTTATTTTATGAAATTTTTTATTCACCAATTTCAATTTCTTACTGTATAATTAATTGATCCAATTATAATATATTTATCAAATTATCAAAGTATCAAATATTTAAGGACTATATAGTATCTAACATTAGTATGATAAGTTATCCATCATACAATTAATTACATTTAAACTTATTTTTATTAACTTGCAATCACTACTATCTCTATATTTCTCTGGAAATTACAATGTTTTCTAATTAAAACTCCTTTAATTTAGTAGATTTTTATTTTATTAAATTTTTGACTCACCAAAATCGGTTTCCAAATGTAAAAATTAATTAATCTAATTATAATATATTTATCAAATTATTAAAGTATCATATATTTAAGGACTATATAGTATGTAATATTACTCGGATGTATTATTAATTGATCTAATTATAATATATGTATCAATTATTATATTCAATTAATTCAAATTGTTTTCTTTTGTTTTTATCAATACGTGTACAATTACGTATCATATGGGATGCACATTCTATAATTATGTATTTCATAAAGACTATAAATTAATACTACATTCTTTGCAAATTTTACATTCGACTTACATTCCCAACTATCAAACAAGGTATGATGTTTTTAAATTTTATCAAATACAAAACTATGTTTATTTCATAATTGTCAACTTTATAATTATTTCTCACTTTTTCAAAATTTTGCAGTTAAATAACATCCATGAGAATCATATTGTTCAACGACCTAAGTGTTTTACAGGAAGAGTATACCATAAATGTTCAAATTATCAGGATTTGAACTAGACAACTATTCAAGAATCCAAAAAAAGTTTACTATTTTGAAATGATAATAATCGATTAAAATTTATTCCCACAATCTCACTCTTTCTACTTTTAATTTTCCGTATTAAAACAATTCACCATTTATATGTTTAAAAATTTCTCTTCATTTCATCTTATTCATGGAGTTCAAGATTGGAGGCTACTGTTGCTGTTATAGATCCAAACACTGATCCTGGCCAACAAAACGGTAAAGATGAAATAAAAGAATACTACGATTTTGATGTACATTACCGTTATCCATCGGTTATCATGTTGCCTTTCCATTTGGCAGACCAACAACAAATCATTTATGGTGTTGATGATGATATAAAAAACGTACTAAGTAAACCGTAGTTGCCTCTATAATGTTTTTATCTTGGATGTTTTATTTATATTTATTTAATTATAATTATTATATTTATTTCATAACACATTTTACCATTTCTTAAATTTATTGAATGTGAAACTAATTACTTGCAATTTCTATGTATAAATTCCTGCTTTGTCTCTAACAAACAATCAAAAAAAATTAACGTTGTATGAGATTGAAAAGTATTTATTACGGAATAGTTCGACACTTAAGTCATTTACAAGTATGCCTTACCCGGACAATGATTGTTTGTCTTCTTCAAATAATCGTTTAATTAGTAATGAATTATTGTATGATGTAGCAAATGAGATGTCTGAATTTAAAAATCTTTGGAATTCTTTAACGGACGAACAACAATTAGTTTTTAGTGAAATCATGACTGCTGTTAAGTTAATAAAGGAGTTATTTTCATTTATGGATATGAAGAAACTGGTAAAATCTTTCTATGGAAGATATTGACCGCAAAATAAGGTTTAAAGGTGAGATTGTATTAAATGTAGCATTCAGTGGAATAGGATCTTTGTTGCTTACCGGTGGTCGTACTCCACACTCACGTTCCATATTCCATTAAATGTAAACAAAGATTCTGTTTGTTACATAAAACCGAACAATGAAGTTGCTTATTTATTAAAGCAAACAAAATTGATTATTTGGGATGAAATATCCATGACTCATAAGCACGCATTTGAAGCACTGGATAGGACAATGAATGATGTACTAACTATAAATATTTTCGTACCTTTAGATATGTCATTTGGTGGTAAAGTATTGTTTTTTGCGGCGATTTTCAACAAATTTTACATGTGGTTCCAAATGGTAGTCGTCAAGAAATTATTAATGCATCATTAAGCTCATCATATATTTTGAATAAATGCAAGTTACTTTAACAAAAAAATGTGCGACTAAAAGCTAAGGGACAAGGTGTTGACACTAAAGGAATTGAACAATTTGCTACATGGCTTCTTGATATAGGAGAGGGTAATGTTGGTGGTTATAACGATGGTGAGGCAACTATTACTATACCTCATGAACTCCTCATCAATGAATCGATCGATCCTTTAGCAAGTTTGATTCAATTTGTTTACCCATCCATGTTAGAGAACTACAAAGACAAAGAGTACTTTCGTGAGAGAGCAATTTTTGCACACAAAAATGAGGTCGTTCATGAAATTAACGATCATCTGCTTTCACTTTTCCCTGATGATGAGATAAAGTATTTACTTCGGATAACATACGTCAAATGGAACATTTTAATATCCCGAGTTACAGGAAATTTGCACTCTCCTTATTTTCTAAATGGCCTTAAAATATCCGCATTGCCAAATCACAAGTTAGTATTGAAAGTTAGAGTTCCCGTTATGCTTCTACGTAGCATCGACCAACAAAATAGTCTTTGCAATGGTACTCGCCTACAAATTTCTATTTGAGAAACGAGTTATTAAAGTTGAGATAATATATGAAAGTAATATTGGATGCCAAACATTTATTACAAGAATTAATCTCGTGACATCCAATAAATAATCCCTTTTAAATTCAAAAGAAGACAGATTCCACTAACTGTTTATTTTACAATGACAATTAACAAGAATCAAGGATAATTATTGTCAAAAGTTGGTTTATATTTAAAAGAACCATTTTTCACGCATGGACAGTTATATGTGGCTTTATCAAACGTGAAGATTACAGACGGTGTAAAATTACTCATTTTAGATCAAATTGGTAACATTACTAGCGAGACACAAAACGTTGTATACAAACAGGTGTTTAGACATCTATGAGAAAGTTTTGAGAGTATGAATACTATTTTAATTCTATTTTCATACTTTGAATTTTTATAATGTTTATTATGTAATCAATGTTTAATGAAAGTCTGGTTGTTTAAATCACCCGTGTATCACACGGGCTCTAACCTAGTTATATATATAAAGAGGTCCTTATACTTTTACACCAAGGTCTTCTATTTTACAAACAGCCTCTCAACCTAGAACTCACACAATAATCTAATTATATATAAAGAAAGACGATTAATTCATGATGAAATGGCTGTTGTATTGAAGTTTTGAGAAGAGATGAATTGAGATTTCAAATAACCACTAAACTTGGTTAATTATAAAATTTGAGATCCGTATTCAAATTAATTGTTTTTAATTTTGAATCTAGAGGTATTTTTGAGGCAATATTCATTTTTGGCTGTACCAAAATAATTCCTTTTAAATGTTAGAAATATCAAACACAACCGTTAAACTTTATTAACATTTTACAAACATACAATACTACAGTATATATACTTACATTTGTAAACGACTAAAATAATAAGAGAAATATCTGTTATAGATGTAGAATAAAATAGGATCTATTTAGTAATAACATCTTACTGGTCTATGTATCACTTTGCTATTATTTCACGTCACCGGCCTTTATTGATCCTATTATCTTAACCCATTAATGTCATGTCTCCAACTCTTCGTAACGTATTTTTTCACAGTTTAGGCAGCAACGCGCCGAGCACAAAAAACTAGTTCAGATGATGAGACATTATCATATTTAAAATGAAATAATTGATTTAATTTAAGTTACTGTTTACAATAACATATATTGTATGATAAAATCACTTTATTCAGTTTACTATTACTACTGCAATTAAGTAAAATAAAAGCTCAATTTCCTTAGGCTGGGACTTGCGAGATATAAAATTCATATGACGAATCCTTTTTGTCTGATTATTTAGAAACAAACAATTAAATATTATCGATATATGTTATTAATACTTTAAACAAAACTTAAGTTATTATAATACTAAATTCATAGATCCACATAATATCTATACAGTGACTAAAGATGTTTTGGAATTTCAATAAACTAATTGTTAAAAAACATAGATAAAATGGTTAGCATAAAAATGGCTCATATGGTAATAGTGGGTCTGCCTCAACTATATATACATAGTATCTTTTTTAACAAAACAGTCGGTTGAAGTGGAGTCACTAGTTAGATCAAATGTTTTTAGGAGACTCATAAGGAGAAAAAGGTGTCCCACCCCTAAGTGGTGTGGTGGTAGTGGTTTCGGTTTTCAACAGGGAGGTCAGGGGTTCGAACCCCACTAACAACAACTAACTTGGTATTGGTATTGAATGAAATTTATCTTTCAAAAAAAATAAGGAGAAAAAGGTCCGTTACCTCGTATGATGATGCTAACTCAAAAACTTTATATCAGTAGCCAATCATATAACAATTTTATTAGGGTTTTACTTATTTTTTAAGTTGAAAGCCACCTAATCTCCATTAATTGCCATGTCATATGTATTTAAAAATAAAATAAAAAACCCGACACATCATCACTAACCTGTAAAATATTTTATAAAATAAAAGTTGAGTGATTTTTGAAGTATAAATTAAAAGAAGTTAGAGTGACTTAATTGGAACATATATCAAACTTGGTTCTTATTTTATGAAGTTTTCCCTAAACAAATCGGCTTAAAAACACCATAAAATTGCATGATTAAAAAATACACTAAAATTGCATGGTAAAAAACTACCATAAAACGCCTAGTTTAATGATCGAACACCCGAAAAAACACCATAATAATGCCTAGTTTTATGGACACTTAGTTCATGTTGATTTTCTTAATACAGTATTATCATATTCGTTGGAAAGATTAAAAAAATACTTGAATTTATGGTGAATATTTTGTAAAATAATGGCATAAAAAAGAGTTACGGAAATGAAAGAAAATAGCATGTGACTCGCAAGTGTGTGCTCCTTTTTTGGACTTTTATAACTTTAGCCTCTTTTATACGTGACATTCTCTTGTTATTTACTATATTTTTTTAAGGTTTTCCTATTTTATAGGATATCCCTCCCCTATGTATATGTATATATGTGTGTATATATGTGTGTATGCATACGTGGGTGTATATATATAATCGAATTAAAGTTTTAACCTCACAATTCTTTATCATGAGAGTTTCCCCTTAAAATTGTTCCAGATAACAGGATAATAATGTGATATATAATTATCGTTATCGCTTATTAATTGTGAGATTAGTTATAGGGGTGTTTGGAAAAACAAAATACTAAAAAAATGTAACCCGAATTGTATTCGAAACCAAAAAGCCAATCTACATCCTTATATGGATATTTAGAGCGGATCTCATCTGAATATCCAGATCCTTATTTAAATTCGGATTAGTTATTCATTTAGTTTTTTAATTCGAATTATTCATTATATCAAATATCCATTCTATTCGATTAAGACCCCAATTAAATAATATGTAAATAGAAATTTTACAACCGATGGGTGGTGTGTTCACACGTTTATCTAACCCAAATTTAAAAGTAATACTTTGACTAGTCGACCACTTTAACTTGTAAATAGCGGTAATTAGAATCAACCCCGCGTGTTGTAGCGGAAATACTGCTCCGTTTTAAACAAAATTTCTTTCATGATGACATTTTGAATTACATAAAATCAAATATTAAAAGATATGAAAGGATATAACTAAATTGAAATAAATGTAAAATTAAAAGATTTGTTTTTTGAATGGCTCAGTTTCGACGACTCATACATTAATATTCACATTACGAAGAAAATCACGTCGAAACTTTGCTAAGAATAAACTCATCCCCACCGTGAAATCCGGAATTTTATATAATTTTTGAAGTTGTAATAGCAAATTAAAAAAATATATATATAAGAAAAAAAGAAACCTTGAAACTACTTTTACGATTTGTATTTGGTTTACTATAACATAATTTTATAACTTTTTATAGGTTATCTTTATTTCTTAAGATTATATGTGGTCTTTATTCTTTTTTACACTAAGAATATTTTTATGCAAACAAAAAAAAAAATATGTACCTAGTTATAACTTTAAACATAGCCTCCTAAACCTAGAAAGTCAAATCATATATAAGATAGCATACACGAGGAGTCGAACCAGGATACCCCGAAGTAACAAGATATGTGTGTAACAATCCATCAAATTTCTCTTTTTGCTCCATTCCTATGTGGATGTATATTTAACTAAAATTTTAGCTAAAAAAAGAAAATTAAAACCAAACTATACATCTACGTGACCAATTGCTAGCTGCCATCTGGACCAATAAAAGTGAACCACTGTTCACCATAAACTTCTAATTGTTAGTATAGTAATATCTAATTGATTATTCGATTCAGTCATATTCGACTCTTCGTAAACTTAATCAAAGTAGAAACAAAAAGTTAGGAAAAATAAGCACAACCAAAATATAGGTAAACGTGTTATTCGGTTTTTTTTCTTCAGATAATTGTGTTTAATTTAAAATTTTCAGATTTACCTAATCTTATTTGAATTGTACTTGGATAGATTCAATTGGATAGGAATGCCCTGAATTTTGACAGGCTCAAATTCTAGATAGGCTCATAGAATTTTCAAAAATCCATTCCGAATAAATCTAAAAACTATTATCCAATCTGATGATCACCACTAGTTACATGTTACTAGGCTTGTCTTTTGTGGTAAATGGATTTTGACAACAACCGAACATCGTTTTCAATGAAAACTTTAGTCATGTTACCACGTGTGCTATCATCAAAGTAGTCCTCTTTCTTCTTGTACATAAGGGAATGACCTCTTTCTTACAATGATTTCGAAACCGGACCGGACCGGCCGGTCCGACCGGTTCGACCGGGAACCGGTGCCGGAGCCGGTTCGGTTCGGTGCTTTTGGACCGTTTTCCGGTTAACCGGCCGGTTCGCGCGGTCGACCGGTCCGACCGGAACCGGCGAACCGGGTTGAACCGGTTTTTGGTATTTTTTTTTTAATTTTAATAGAAAAATATTATTGGATATGGATTAAGAAACACCGGTTCGTTAATTTAGACTATATTTACTTGAATGGTATGTATTTTGGATGTTGTTTTGGATTAAGGAATTAACACCGTTTAAACATGATATACTGTTTAAAATTGTTAATTTTGGTATGTATATGATATATTGTGTTAATTTGGACTATATTTACTTGAATGATATGTGTTTGTAGTTTTATAAATATTTAGAATTTTTTTATACTTTTTTAAATATTTATGACGTCATCCGGTTCGTAATCCGGTCCGACCGGTCCGACCGGTCCGACCAGTGAACCTCTAGGCCGTCCGGTTCGCTTTCCGGTCCGGTTTTGAAAACATTGCTTTCTTATGCTAAATGTTTAGAATACCTTCTTACATGGTCATCTTACAAAGACAACCTACATCAAGCAACCACAAGGCTTTGTTGATCTTAAACATTTAGATCATGTTTGTTTGTTAAACAAGTCGGTATATATGGCCTTGAACAGGCTCCACATGTTTCATTCGGGAAACATAAAAATACAATACAAAATACATTTTCTCATTCAATGTCTATTGATCACTTTAAAAATTAACGTTACATGGGTACCATTAGTCTTTATTATAAAATGAGTTGCAACAGAAACGAAATAGATGGCACAAGGAGTGCAAATATTTATAAAATAGATCCCCGGCCAAGCTATGTTTTTCTGTGTATTTACCTTCGAAACCAGTAAACACCACTGTTCTCCGCACCTTCATCTGGTTCGACGAAAATACATTCCTTCGTTTCTCTCCAGAAAGCCTTTAGGATGGGCGTATCGTCGAATTTGTAGTAGTCACCTAAGATGGGTTTGATGGCTTGGGTAGCCTCTACAGTATGATAATGAGGAATAGTTGAGATCAAATGATGCACCACATGGGCATTCGTTACATCGTGAAAAATAGTGTTAAAGATTCCATAATCTCTATCGACAGTCGATAAAGCACCTCTGATCCAATCCCATTCCCTTGAATCGTAGTGCGCGAGTGAAGGATGACTGTGATGGAGGAAAGTGAAAAAGATGAAATGAGCGTTCATAACCAACAAAGGCGCGCCATAGATGCAAAATAACCACGTTGCACTTGTGGCTGCTGCAATCTTGTAAAGTGCATAGTATGCTGCAACAATTCCAGCATCAGATAGCCATATTTGTTTGCGCTCGCTGTCGTTAAAGATTGGACTCTGAGGGTAAAAGTGACTTGCAAACCCATCGTATTTCCTACCGTGAATATTGAATGTAAAGTACATGGGAAAGCTGAGAAGTAACCTAACAACAGTCATGAACATGTTGCCTAATGGGTTGTTAAGAACTTCGGAGTACAAGGTATCCACCTTCCGTTTGGGGATCCAAACTTCATCGTACTCCATCGAATTGGTGTGAGCATGGTGGCTTCGGTGACTGTATTTGAAAGAGAAGTACGGAGTGAGGAACGACGAGTGGAGCACAAAGCCAAGTGCATCATCGAGCCACTCGTATTCGCTAAAGGCATGATGGCCCAAATCATGACCGATACTCCATACACCCATAAAACTACTACCTTGGCAGAACCAATAGATCGGCCAAGCTATGTAACCTAGGGGTTTAGGGAGAAGAGGGATGTAATTTGACGCGATATAGTAAAAAGTATAGCATATCGCGATGTCGCGAAAAAGGTAGTAGGATGAGGTTGCAAGAGATCGCTTAAAGCAGTGTGGTGGTATCGCTTTCTTGAGATCACTAATCTCGAATGGAGTTTTTTGTGTCGGAACACGTTTAGAACATTTTTGTCAGTGGTAGCTTCATTCATCCTGCCCCCTGCTCCCATCTTTATGATCTATAAAGCAAAAAGATACAAAAGATGGGTTAATTCAGCTTGCATTTGAACACATACAGAGGGATATATATATATATATGTATGTATGTATGTATGTATGTATAAATTGTTTGGTGCTCAAAAGACCCCACTAGATATAGTTTGCTATTAAAGTTATGAGAGTCCTATTTGGTGTGCTGCTGCTGTTAACTATCATTCTTTGGAGTCCACAAAAGATAAAAGAAACAGACTCTGTATAGTGTTGACCCACACAATGACAAAAAGAGAGTTGTTTTATGTATCAAACAACAAAACGCTAGTAGTTATAAATTGGCATGCTTATATTAGATTGATTTATTAAGTTAAGGGACATTTAGTTATTATTAATAAGTTTAAAATCAGTTTTCTTGGCACGGCAACTTGAAATAGTTTCTCGATTAGAAAAATTAAATAAAATCTGTGAATTAAGTACCCATTGAAATTGTTTACTTTTTCATATAATTCTATCAATACTCTACGATTATAAAAAAAGGTTCACCTACGGTAGCATAATAAGTAGTATGGAAGGACGTGCATCGCTCTATCTATATATGAACACGTTCAATTAAAATCTATATATGTCGAGAACCGTAAGAGCAATTTATTAAATGCACATAATGTTTAAATCTGGTTAGTTAATTATCAAATTAGCTTTAGTGACATGCATGCTCATAAAACTAAGAAGACCATTCTCATTATATTTGTTTCATACCACAAATTCATTAAGTTGTATATGTATGTGTAAGTATATGTATGCATGTATATATAACTTGGTAAAGATAATTGGGAATTAAAAAAGAAAAGTTCTAACCCTGTCATGTGACAGGATATTCAAGTAGGCTCCATGAACCAGTAAAATTAACCAAAGTATTATAAACTACAAAAGTTTGTAATTTTTTTATATATAGTTAATAATACACATCTATATCCGTTGAAACTACATAATGATCTTAAAACTATATTTAAGGTGTAACCAAATTAATTTATGGTGGAAATTATCAGTCAACAAAGAGATTGGTAGTCAGCCACCAACATTGACGAAAATACAGCAAGTTTCTGAAGCACGTGCATGAACTAAATAAATACGTATATAGTGTTTTATCATTATTTTACTTTATATTGAAACACAAAACTAATACAAGACAATGTATTTTTGTAATCCAAAAAATCTCAATATCTCCAAAACCTTTGTTGTTGACAAGATGCTATGAATAATGTAACCCAGCACAGGCAATTAGACCAATATTATTAAAATATATCTGACAAAAATAAACAAATAAAACTATTACGAAACTAGAGCTCCCAACATTTCTAGTATAAAATGCAAGGTGCTTGGCCTATTTTGAAACAAACCAGCAGCAAAACTTGAAGCTTCTGCTAAAGGTATCTTTCTTTTTGGTCTTTTAGTCTCAAGTAAACATTCTTATGTTGGTTTAATTATCCATACTAACCAATATCATTATGTAGGATCTCCCGTTTGAAACCGCTAATTAAGACGATACGATGGGTGCAGGTGGTCGGATGAATGTTAACAGCGATGGAAAAAACGTTCTTGAACGTGTTCCGGTCAAAAAACCTCCATTCGAGATAAGTGATCTTAAGAAAGCAATACCATTGCACTGTTATAAACGCGATCTCTCGCGTTCACTCTACTACCTCTTTGGTGATATAGCCATTTGCTTCACCTTTTACCAGCTTGCATCAAATTACATTCCTCTGTTACCTAAGCCCCTTAACTACATAGCATGGCCAATTTATTGGTTCTGTCAAGGTAGTAGTTTTATGGGCATATGGAGTATCGGTCATGATTTGGGCCATCACGCCTTTAGCGAATACCAATGGCTCGATGATGCACTTGGTTTTGTCCTACACTCTTCGTTTCTCACTCCGTACTTCTCTTTCAAATACAGTCATCGTAGCCACCATGCTCACACCAACTCGATGGAGTACGATGAGGTGTGGATCCCCAAAAGAAAGGCGGATACCTTGTATTCCGAAGTTCTTAACAACCCATTAGGCAACATGTTTGTCAAGAAACTACAAATTCTTAATATTATTTAGAATGATGATACATGAACAACAAATCTGAATCACCAAATGAAAAACAAATCTAAACAAAGACTATCTCCCTCAAACTTAGACAATGAGTATCAGTATATGATGAACATGAATACACTCGATAATACGATCTCAGACTAGATTTTATCAAAGATGAAGAAGATGAAACCCTCATACTACCAAGAGGAGATTTTGAAGATAGATTGTCAAGAACGAATAGAGATAGGAGAATATAACTGGATTCTATGATGTCAAGAACTTTTATATTATATGTAAAATAGAAGCCCAACTTATAAAAAGAAGCAGCCCAAGTGCAATCATCAAATCATGTAAGAAAGCAATCCAAGTGCAAAGCCCACTTCTACATCCATTTAAGCAATTTGTCTTTTACATCCTTAGCTCAAGAGCATTCCAACTCAAAACATCGATAAACCATGCAAAAATAAAAATATCACATTAGAAATAACACTTCTAAATCTTTTTGTTACTGAATTGAATTATACACATATTTCAACATCCCCCCTCAATTCAATTGACAAACACATCAAACAAGTTTTTTTTTCTTTTTATTTATACAAAATATTTCAAAGAAGAATAGAAAAAAATAGGATGCATACTGATAGTAGAAATATTAAAAAAAAGATTAATATTGAAGAAAAAATGCTGAAGTTTTTGTAAACTTTTAAAACTCCTTTTGGGGTTAAAAAAAATTAAACGATTTAAAACCAAATAAGATAACAATAAAAAATCTAAATAACACATAGAAGCAAGATGGAAAGCAAAGAAGAGACTACTGAACAGAGGGAATGAACATTATCTTATTACATACCAAAAATAAAGCTAAAAATAAAAAACTGTATATCTAATTCATATAGTATAATAACATTGAAGTGATTTTGAACTAAAAATTTGCTTTACATATGGAAGTTATGACCCACTATATGCTAACTGTTATACATGTCAAAAATGGCCTGCTAATATCTACATAAGTATATTCAAAAGCAAAATTCTTAGTTTCAAGACAACATCATGATTACAATCATTATATGAATTACAGATTTAAAAGTTTATTTTAAGACAAATAACCTAAAATGCTTAAACCTCTGAACATAGAATCATTTGAAATCATAAAAATAGCTACACAAATGTGAAATCTAAACCTCATAAAAAGTTATTAAACCAACAGGTTAAAAAACTAACACAATAAAATTTCAGCGAGATAGAATACATCAACATAGCTTCAATCAGACAAACAGAATTGACAATGAGACACATGATGCTACTAAAACGCAGACAACCATCCACTCCTTTGATGACATAACACTCAAAACTAGTTTTCAAGCATAGAAGATACAAATAACAATGATTGAGAAGATTTTGACCAACATATGGATACAAGACGGAAAGATACAGCTTGTGTTAGTAAAAAAACATAGCTAAGGAAAAACATAATCAGGATACAACACAAACTACAAAAGCTTTTAATGATAACAATTCTCAACCAAATATGAATCATAATATTCAACGCCATCATTTGAACCATATCCAATAGAATAACCAGAGATACAAAATCGGATCAAACAATTAATCACTTGATTCAGCAAGAGATCAGAACCAAATCTGAACAATACAAGAAGTCACAAAACTCTATACGACTCAGAACACGTCTAAAAAGAAAAACGATAGATTGAGTCATTGTAAAGAACTTAAAGACTAAGATGATTATAATCAACAACTTTTCAACAACACAAATCTACATCAAGAAAGATTAACAGACAAGCCTAAACATAGTCTTGCTCAAATAATGAAATTTAGATTCAACATTGACAAGAAGTAAACTCAAAGAATGTCGCAAGACATATCATAACTTCTTGTAATCACCACAAACCAAAGAAATCAGAAGAACACATCTTATTAAAAACAGAAAGAATCATATGATTCTATAAGACAATCAGAAACATATCTGATAAGAAAACTAAAAGTCACACGACTTTAAAAACTCAGAACCATGTCTGAAGACAGAATTTGTGAAGAACTTAAAGACTAATTTGATTTGTTCAAAACTTTTACAACTTTACAATAGAAGTATTTAAAAATACTTAGAAAGAACATAAAGACTAACTGAACAAGCAAAAACTTTTACAACTTCACAAAAAATAACGAATCATAAGATTCAAGAAACTAGCCTGATAAAAATAAGAATAGCAAAAGCTATATCAGACTAGAACACACAACCAAATAGATTCATGACATCTCTTAGACAAGAGAAAAAAATGAATGGCTGTTAGAGATATTCAAGAGCACTCTTGTCAATAATAAAGGTTAAAAACACAAGAACCATATAGTTCGATTAACCAAAGACAAGATTATAAGATATAAGGTATACAAGTGAAACAAATCATCAAGAAACCAAACATACAAGCAACAGACAAGATATTCAGGTTACAAACTAGAGAACCTGTCAAGAAACAATCAAACCCAAAAGACGTTTTATCACCGTTCGGCCAACACTGAATCACACGACTCAAAAACAAAGATCCGATAACAGTAATAAAGCTTGAGACCTACCAGGCATAATTTTGCCTAATGCCTTAAAGTCACTGAATTAATACTATATATACATATATTTTTGAAAAAATCCTTTCTGTGTTCACTAACAACATTTAAATCAAGTATTGCTTAATCAACAAAAAATATTTCAGGAAATTAGGTTATAACTAATTTGACGCACACTTGAACAGCCAGTTAATCTTACTTCTAGAAAACAACATAGTTTTATTTCTAGAAAAACAACAGAACATATGAGTTTCAAAAAACCATCACTTGATTTTAAGAAAATTCAAACCAAGACAAATTGTATTAGAATAAGATTGGATCATATAAGAAATTTTAAACCAAGACAATTTGTATTAGAATAAGATTGAATCATATTCAACATTACCCCCACTCAATCTTATTCCAAATTTTACAGCACTAACCAACCAATACTAGAAACAATTTAATCTTTTGTTTTTTTTTGTTTTTTGTTTCCATTGTTAAAAAGAAAACACTGACTATTAAAAACAACCCCGCACACAATGTGATGCAATTAATTATCAAAACCTGTTTGATAAAGTTTTTAAAAACTTTAAGTTGTTAGTTTTTTAAAATAAAATTGTTATATCATTTAAACACACTCAACATTACCTCCTGCAGTAGACTATTGTATGTAACGTAACAATACCTTTACACAAGAATAGGAGCAAGAGTATTACTTGAAAGATATAAAAGAGATGGAATTAGATACATAACAGAAGGCTTGGACAGACAACCACATGTTTAATAATAAAAAAAAACCTATAAAGTATAGACACCAACCAATGCAAATGGCTTCTTAGAATTAAACAGAAACGCATGGAGAATTGACCATGCATGATCTTAATTGGCTTTAAGTCTACCTGAGCAACTTGTTCCAAATTAATGAGAAAAAAATATATACTAATACATGAACTCATTAAACAAATCACACCCAAGTTACTTATTAGTAGAAAGCTAATAGCTTCTCATACATAAGAAATGATTATAACATAATCATATGCATAGGTATTAGGTAAACCGACATGTATCAACTATATACTAAATACTCAGATATTGATAACAAAAACACATGAAGTTGAACAAAGATAACTAAGGCAGATTTAAAAGACAATCAACAAATTAGTATGCAACACATCTATGCAATCACACAAAACAGGGTATGCCTCTCTTGTATAAAAACAATGTTGGTACTCCCAACCCAGTTGGGAATGCCTAATTAGAGATTATACGTGTGACAAGAAACATTAAAAAAATAGAAGTAAAACTTACGGATCTCCAAGTAGCCAAAGAATTAGACGACTTTAATGATGTTGGTGAGAGGGGAGCATATAAGCAGACCAGTTAGGTTTCATAATTTCCTGAAGCCTCTGTTGTTGATGAAGACTAAGAACCAAGATCATGAATTAAATGCAGAACCTTCAACTTTTGAATGTAAGTTACCAATAATGCCAGTACAACAGTGGAAACATCACCAAGATCCTATAATCGTAAAGAAATTGATGCGTAGATGAACTAGAAAACTTTCTTAAACTCATTGGGTGCGAAGGAGGAGGAAAAGATTAATTAAATCCACCGAACATCCAACAACTACTTGTATGCACATCCCTCATGTGCCAACCTTCTTTCACTCCTCAATTTCAAGAACGTCGAGATCGCCATGAATTAGGGAGCTCTCGATGATAACATCAGATAAACGATCAAGACTGTCGGCGAATAAGTGGAGAGAGACGGTGCCAGTGAGTATTGACCGGAATGTGATGAGAGTAGTAGCGGAAGGGACCCCCGGAACCTGATGTTTCTTTATTGTTAGAGATTGTCGGTGATGACATGGCAAGGGATCATCATCCTTCATTTCTCAACTGTTTGAAACAGAAACTTTCTCTACTAGATTCACACACCTTTAATCGAAGGCTTTAGACTGGTTGGACTCATCCAATTACAAGATAATCAAGAAGAACATCAGATATGAGTGCAACCGAGAAATAACAAGAAGAGCGAGTATGGTGGTTTGTTGTTTCGCAAAAAATCTTAAGCGATTTGAGCACCACATCCAAGCGCACCAAGAATCTGAAATACAAACAAACATGAATCATAGATCTAGGGCCTTGATAACGAGAACCACCACCAGTCAAAACTCAATAGAATAGATGCAAAACCATTCTTTACAGCGGAAGATCTTAATGAAAAGAAACCCTAGAATCGAAAGGTTACCCCAAACCAACAAGGTAACATAGAAGACAATCAATCAAGAGCCTACAGCTCTGATACCATGTCAAGAAACTACAAATTCTTAATATTATTTAGAATGATGATACATGAACAACAAATCTGAATCACCAAATGAAAAACAAATCTAAACAAAGACTATCTCCCTCAAACTTAGACAATGAGTATCAGTATATGATGAACATGAATACACTCGATAATACGATCTCAGACTAGATTTTATCAAAGATGAAGAAGATGAAACCCTCATACTACCAAGAGGAGATTTTGAAGATAGATTGTCAAGAACGAACAGAGATAGGAGAATATAACTGGATTCTATGATGTCAAGAACTTTTATATTATATGTAAAATAGAAGCCCAACTTATAAAAAGAAGCAGCCCAAGTGCAATCATCAAATCATGTAAGAAAGCAATCCAAGTGCAAAGCCCACTTCTACATCCATTTAAGCAATTTGTCTTTTACATCCTTAGCTCAAGAGCATTCCAACTCAAAACATCGATAAACCATGCAAAAATAAAAATATCACATTAGAAATAACACTTCTAAATCTTTTTGTTACTGAATTGAATTATACACATATTTCAACAATGTTCATGACTGTTGTTAGGTTACTACTCAGCTTTCCCATGTATTTTACCTTCAATAT
Source organism: Flaveria linearis (assembly GCA_024085815.1). NCBI lineage: Eukaryota > Viridiplantae > Streptophyta > Magnoliopsida > Asterales > Asteraceae > Flaveria > Flaveria linearis. Next base: position 51,204,043 of record CM044015.1, on the reverse strand, counting down.
TCATGGTAGGGAATACAATGGTTTTGCAAGTCACTTTTACCCACAGAGTCCTATCTTTAACGATAGCGAGCGCAAACAAATTTGGCTCTCGGATGCTGGAATGCTTGTAGCTTTCTACGCACTATACAAGATTGCTGCAGCCACAAGTGCAACATGGCTATTTTGCATCTATGGTGCTCCATTGTTGGTTATGAATGCACATTTTCATCTTTTTCACCTTTCTACACCATAGTCATCCTTCACTCGCTCACTACGACTCGAGGGAGTGGGATTGGCTAAGAGGCGCCCTATCGACAGTTGACAGAGATTATGGTATCTTTAACAATGTTTTTCATGATGTAACATGTGCTCATGTGGTTCATCATTTGATATCTATCATCCCACATTATCATACCGTGGAGGCAACAAAGGCCGTCAAGCCTATTCTCGGCGACTACTATAAGTTCGATGATACGCCGATCCTAGAGGCTTTCTGGAGAGAAACAAAGAACTGTATTTATGTTGAACCAGATGAAGGTGCTGAGGATAGTGGTGTTTACTGGTTCCGCAAGTAGAGTTAATAAGTTATATTTTGTATACCTTCATGATCGAAGCAAGAATAATTGTGTTATAATTTGCATCCCCTTCCCTCCTTAAAATGAATTTGGGTTTGATGATGTAACTACTTTATTTATATGTTAATTATATATAATGTCTTTTTTTCCTCTTCTACCTTTCTGCTTTTACTTTGATGCTACATTTCAATTTACAAGAGTAACAATTAATGTATCCAAATGATTAAACGATATAGTATACGTCTCGCACCATGAGCTTATTGCTCGTTTAAAAGCTTCTTATACTTAGGGCGGATGGTGTCATACGACTCCTCCCTAGCCGATGGAGGGGTCCGGTGTATTGAAAGTTGAAACTAAATGTATTAATGTTTTGGGTTAGAAGCATGATTATCATAAGTTAAGTAGCTAAATGTCATTATTATAAGTTAGCGAAAATCACAAGAGAACACACGATATTTATGGGAGGAACCCACAACGTCCTTTTCTTTTGTTATAAATTGGATTGAAAAAACTAAATACAAGACTCGACTCTTTTTATCGTGGGGTTACATAAGACATTGCCATACATTTATAGGCAACTTATGGCAGAAAAGTATTCTAATCCTAAACAAATAAAAGAGCGTACCTGGTGCTGCAAAGAGCTCCCGCGTTTTCGCAGGGTCCAGGGAGGGTCCGTCCCATTTAAGGGAAGATGTACGCGGTCTTTCCCCCACATTTTGTGGGGAGGCCGTTTCCACGGATCGAACCTGAGACCTTCAGTCCCTTAGGAACAACTTTTACCGCTGCGCCAAGGCATCCTAAACAAATAAAAAACATAAATAAACAAAGTTTGACTCTCAATGTTTTAATTCTAGACTGCCTAAGACCTAAGTTACAATTCATTGGGCTTTCATATTTTCGATCTGGGCCTAATAGCACAAGGATTAAGTCTTTTCAATCCCCGTTTGTTTTTTTTTTTTCCATGTGTACAGATTGCGGATCATATCTGCAGACATTTTCGGGAGAAGAGGTGGACCAAACCTCTACAGACTGGAACAAGAAGAGTGTAGGTTTTGTAATATCTACAGACTGCTAAAATCAACTGATGGTAGTATACGTCGGTGCTGGATGGTGGTGGTGATGGTATATGGTGGGTGGTGGTGGTGGCGGACGGTGGGTGGTGGTGGAGGCGAACGGGGGTGGAGGCGGACGGTGGTGGTGGCGGACGGTGGTGGTGGGCATGGGTGGTGGTGGGTGATGGTGTTTAATACTCTACAGATTTTAGTAGACTTTAGAAGTGATTGTGTCAAGTCTACACCATGCGGACCTTGCACAGACCTTTTTTAATGAAAAGTGTTCCAAAAAACAAACACTTTGCAGACCTCAACATCTGCATGTGATCTGCGCAGTACAGACAAAAAATGTCAGGAATAGTTTTTTTCGAAAAACAAACACCCCCTAACTAAACTGGTGGTGCATTTTTTTTGGTCAAATCATCATCGTATTCACTAGTTATATGTTTACGCTTGTAGCATTATTCACCACATGTAATATAGTTATGAGTTTTTTTAATTGCTTTTGGTATATCATACAATCACTCAGACATGTATTTTTTAAACTTCTAATTTCATTAGACATGTTATTTTCTTAGCTTGGTATATGGATAGTATAACTCATTGTATTTGGGAAACATATGATCCAATAACTCTAATAGACATTTAAAACTTTAGTTAGGGTAAGGTTAGAATATAATAATAAATTATATATTATATTACCAGCGGTGAGTGTAACCGCTGGTAGAAATGATCTTGAACATTGAAATAACCTAAAACAAAATCCTAGCCGTTTAAATTAGTCAGTTACGGCGGTTACAGAACGGTTTCCAGCAGTTTCTAAGTGTGATTAGGTTATGAGCAGTTAATCGACGGTTTACAGAACGGTTTCCAGCAGTTCCTTCTTTCTTTTGCTCCCACGTTCTCTAGTAACCTCCATGGCTGCTATTATATATAGGGAAACATCATAAGCCTTTCTTTAGTTTCTTTAAATCGGCTGTTGAGTGAAACCAAGTAGATGTCGATGGAGCAAGCCCATAGGTTCATGTTCTTCACCTAATATGCATCACTCTAAGTTCGTCATGTTCCCGTCTCCAAATGTCCAAATACGGTATTAAATCGCCATCCAAGGTATACTTTCGAATAGAGTTTGGTTGTTCATCCCACTTTACCTTATTATTCCTATATGATTATGGTAATCATACGTATTTCCACATTTTATTTGTTTAATCTCTTAATTAGGTCTTAATGGTTGGAATTTGTTCTGATGCGAGGTTCTAATTCACTTTTGAGTGAGATTCCACCACCAATGTGGAGTATCAAACGATTAGATTTTTGGTTAATTTTGTATCATCATTTGCCTATTAATGGATTTGTTGTTATTGATGATGATTTACAGTCTATCGGTGATAAAGGCAAGATATTCAAAGTTCCGTATTGCGAGATCTGCCATTCTGATCTTAAATCATTCAAGAACGAATGAGGCTTGACTGCTTATCCTGTGGTTCTTGGGTATGTTTTAGTAGATTTCTCTTGATTAGGATTTCCCTCAACTGATATTGTAAATATATGTTTGCCATGTTGTAAGTTTGCAACAATTTTCATTTTGAATTTCATCTTTGTTGTTGCTTGTGAAAAACTTCAAATTTTGACTAATTTTGTTAGTAAGTTAGAATGGGCAATTTGAGTGTATTCTTCAATCAACCCCTCCTGATTATGCTTAGTTGTTTGATATCATTGTTTCTTGTATCATTCTATTTTAATATATTCTCTTCATGATTTAGTGGCATCCCGTTCATGTTTTGTGTGCAATTATCCCTTAATTTATAAATGAAAAACAATCATTTTTATGATGCTTAATCTTAGCTAAACTAACACAAACTGTTACAATCACCTGCCAATCAAGTGACTAATGTGGGCATGAGACCATGGGTGTGGTGAAAAAAGTAGGCAACAAAGTGTAGAAATCTAAAGTTGGGGTTCGCTGCTTTATCATGAAGATCATGTCAAAGTTGTGCTAACGATAAGCAATGCTGAGACATTGAGTGGTCTAGGAGCTATTGACGAAGATATGTTGATGATAGTTCCCAATTATGATACTACCTGTAAAATTTATGATAATTATTCATTCACTAAGTATAAGTTTTTTTGATGGTCGTACTAGATATGTCAATATTGACCAATTTGCTTATAAATCATTTGTTTTTTTATCATATTTTATTTTAAATGTTTAGGTTATAAATTGAGGACTTTCGCTTATAGAGGTATTGTCCCAGCTTCATTTTGATTGATTACAAAGTTAAAGCCTTTCATTGATTACATCTTTAGACCATCAAGATTCAGGATTACTCCACATGAACCTGATACAACAATTTTCTATAACGATTTTGATGTGAAGTACAATCATCCTGGAGTCTTGGGAGCAGACCAAGGTTCCACATCAACAGCTTGCTTCCTTGTACCGTCCACCCTTTGCTTTAATGTGCCATAAGTTTTTGAGAAGGTAATTTATCATTGATCATAGTGATATTTTTATCAACTGATGTTTCTTTTGAATAAGATCCAAAATAAAATTTCTTATGAGCATTATATTTATGACCAATACAATGCCATGCTTAAATTGTTGAATTTTCAGACGAAAGAAGCTGCTAAATGCCAAGGCGGATGGCTTATAGTGAACATGCAATCCAACAAGGACTTTAGCTCACATATGGCATGTTTTCCTTCACCATTAACATACATAAATAGTCGGAATTTGCTTCTAAATATTGTTTATGATTAATTATTATGCAACTCAACCGACATACTTGGGGCAATAAAGCTGTTGCTCAAACAATCGCCTCAAATTTCATCTTCTGCAAGTTCGTTTCTTAAATAAGCGTTATCAATTAATGACTAAAGGGAAAGATAATATTCTCATTATCTTTTGAGTGCTCTTTAGTTATTCATCGTTGGAAGGCTTGATCTGCATGTTCTTTTATTCCTACCTATTACTTCCTTTCAGAATCACCTCTTTTCCATTAATAGTTATTACTTGAATAACTTTAATTGTGTCTTCAGTTTATTTTTTATATTGTATTTGCTAAAGAATTAATGTTATAGATATTTAATATTTGAGTTATTGACTTATATGTCAACTCAACATTGTTTTTGCAGATAGGTATGTGATGACAATGAAGAGGGCTGCAATAAAAGTACAAACTACAAGTTGGATTCTGTCCCTGCAACAATTATAATTGACCCGATCATGAGGTGCCTTTATGGAAAGGGATGATCCAACCCCAAAGTTAATTGGAGGTGCACTAAATAGTTATTCAGTTGTTAATCATATATAGAAACAAAAGTATCATAATTTTTAGGTAGCTATTTGGATGTTTCAATATTGAATCATAATTTTTAGGGTGTAATATCTCAACATGACCCTTATGCTTCAATATTGAATCACTAATGTGCAAAATTCTCTCAAATACAAGATGTGTTACAATTTATGGATACTATACTGGAAGGATCATCATTTTAGCTTGTCTCACAAACATCCAAAAGAAAGCTCTCACGCTTCGAGTTCCACAATTCAAGGCTCAACGATTGCATGTGTTCCTTTCCTTTTATATATTTATTTTGATAGTTTTGGTTTATTTTTTGTAGATAATTTATGAGGTCTTGTGAGTGCATATAAATTAAATGAAGATGATGATGCAATGAAGCAGGCCCGAGCATTATCAGTGGTAACAATGAAAGATTTTAAAGAGGTCCCAAAAGAAGAAAAACATAATTATCCACCTTACTCAAATAGTGTTTTGTTTATAATTTAGTTCATTAATCTTAAACAAATAGTGTTTTGTTTATTGATCAAAATTTCAAAAATTTTAAAGCACTTTTTATAAGATAACCTTTGAGAATATTAATTTGGTTCAGGAGGTTCATTTAAAATATTACTTTGAAAATTAAATAAATAATAATATGCAACTGAATATAATATGACGGTTTATAGATATGAGTTTTAAAAAATTGAATAAAATAAGGATATGTCTTATAAGACGGTTAATAATTTAAATAATATAATAATATATTGCATATTACATTAAACCCCAGTTTAACTCCAGGTTAGGTTACTTTTGTAAAATGTGTGCTGCTATTTGCACCCTAGTCTATAACACTCTACTACACATCATTAAATATTAACTATTATCAATGAATGTAACATCTTTAATTATGATATTCTCATCAATTGCAACTTTAATTAAATGTTAAATTTTATGATGTAATTTTTTTAGCTTTTAACTTTTTAAAATGTTTAGTTAACAGATTGTTTGAAATTCTTTAAAAATATTCTTTTGTAATAGTTTGTTGTTAATTTTTTAAGAAAGACTTAAAATATATCTAAAATCGTTTTTAGTTAATTGTAAATTTTCAATAAGAAAGATTCTAACATAAACTAATTTTTTTTTAAACATTTATCGATCAAAACAAAATGTTTATTTAAATTGTGAGCTACTTCTTTTTGTTAAATAAAGCCGCTTTTTGTTGTGCGAGTCGAATCTGAAGATTTTAGTACTATCACGTATAGAGATTTTATTTTATTTTGATTTTTGGTTAGATAGACATAGGTTTTTAGTATTAAAAAAATCTTTAACAACATTATATCTCTTTAAGCCTTTCCGTCTTGTTTTGGAAAAACATACATATTTTTTCTAAATATACAATAAAGTTGATATTTATTTTTCTTAGAACCTCAGTCTCTTAATAAGAGAAACTAGCAAGATGTTAAGTAACAAACAAGTGAAATAAAAATATTACAAATTAAAGTTATACAACGATTCCAACAATAAGCTTATCAAATTTATCTAACTTAAACTAATATTTATCAATTATAAATATACAAATTAAAATTCTTTAACTTATACAATTTAAATTTCTTACGAGAGCCTCTTTTGAGGCAACAAAATTTTTTGTTGGAGTCTGTGTTAAAGTTGGTTCATTTAAACTATTTTTAATTTATATACAAAACTATTAATGGTAATGATAAATTGTTTAATGAATTAAGTAAACTGAATTTTGTAACTAATGTTTTAATTTTTAACATTAAATTAGTTGTTTAATATGGGATTTTTACGAAAAATAATATGCACTACATTTAACAGCACCTATAAAATATTAAATGCTAATTAATTTTTATGTTTAACTCATGTTTGATTGGTGTAGTTGTTGTTAAAACCTAATTAATATAGTAGAGTAAGGTGCGATTAGAAAATAGAGTAGGGTGTAATTAGATAAACCTTTAAATAAATTAAAGAGTAAAATATTTTTTCGTTTCTGACGTTTTGTTAAATTTATCATTTCAATCCAAAAACTTTTTTTACCATTTCAGTCACTATAGTTTATCAAATGTTAGCATTTTCATCCACTACACTAACTCCCGTTAAATATGAGGGTATTTTAGTATTTCAAAACTCTAATTATCCAATAAAAACAAATTAATCAATTAATATTCAATTAAAATTAAAAAAATACAAAGCAACTAATGAGACCGTGCGCTTCGATTTAAAATATTTGATTAACTCTAACTCAGCTTGATTGGGGTATATTTTTGAGATTCAATTGATCATCATATTTTATTTAACATGTATATTTATTCGATTGAGGTCTACTATGGGATTTAGGTATGCTGTTGTCATGCTTTATTTGGTTGAGATCTGATATTGTCACGTTACGTGACAACAATAGACCTCATCAAACAAAATATGACAAAAATAGATATCAATCGAACAACGGTGCACTTTCAAACAAAACATTAATATCAATTGAAATGTCACAACAGACATCAATTGAAAAAAATAGTTTAGAGTTAATCGAAACTCTTAAATCGGAACGTCCGATCTCAACAGTCGCTTCATATGCTTTTTTGTTTTAATTAAATATTAATTGATTATTTTATTTTAATTGGATAATTAAGGTGTTGAAAAAGATTAAACAACCCTCATTTTTAACGGAGATATTAACAGAGTTAGTAGAGTGGATGCAAATGACAATATTTGGTAAACTACAGTGACTGAAATGACAAATGAAAAGTTTTTGAATTGAAATGGTAAATTGAACAAAACGTCAGTGACGAAAATGACATTTACTTTAAATTAAAATATATTATAAACCGCCTTTTCTTTTCTATTTGGTTTATCTCGCGAATGAATTTTACCTTTTATTGCGGTTTAGTATGTGAACCGTCATAAAGTTTGGGCAACCACCTTTTTTGTATCCTTTTGGTGCCTAATAGCACAAGGATTAATCCTTTTGCGGTTTAGTATGTGACCCTGCTCTTCAGCGGGAGACAGTGGGTATGTTTGTTTGTTTGTTGTTTAATTCTTGTTTTGATCCTTCCAACTAGAGGTTGTACCCCAACGCCTGTTGCGCGTCCTAAAAAATGGAAAACCTTTCAGCGGATGCAATTACATCAGTAGCTGACCGTGTTGGTATCATTATAACCGCAAAACAACCAAGACCTGAAACGACTGCCATGCCAATACAACAAATAACAATGTTAGGGTATCATCATAACCACAGAACAACCAACCAAACAAACACATCAGAGTATGCAAAGCAATGTCAATTGCCTTATCATCTATTCATAATATGTTGTTTGTCACTAAAATTAAAAATTCACGTCGAAGAGTAACATTAACATAGAAGCTTTTAAAAAAACCCATCAGCTAAACATACAACTACCAAATTAAAATCAAAAGACCTAAGCAATCAAACTACCCATAAAAATGAAAACCACCCAAATCGATACCTAGAGGCTGTTTGGGATTGCTTATTTAGAACAACTTTTGATTTTTGGAGGGGTGAAAAGACCAAAATGCCCCTCCAAAAGTCACCAGAAGTTAAAAAATTTAACTTCTGATGATTTTTGAAGAGACATTTTGGTCTTTTCACCCCTCCAAAAACCAAAAGTTGTTCTAAATAAGCAATCTCAAACAGCCCCTAGTGGGTACGCCACCATGCCGGATGCCGTGTAACCTAAAGGTAGCCGGTCGCGGCGACAACACACCGGCACCAGTAGCTCCTTTCATTGCTAGCGGCAACACCGATGGCATTAACGGAGACAAAACCAAAAGGAAATCGCCATCTCAATCTGAACGAAAGGGGATATGCAACAAGGGAAACCCTAGTTAAAAGAGGGAGAAAGAATGGTCGGATGACCGATATTCATCGCCGCAACACAGACGCCACCTATGGTGGCATTCAAGTACTACCGGCGGTGTCATCACCTTTGCCAACAACTACAGCCAGAACACCACCGCCTAAGGGCACCGCCATAAAGCAAAGCAACCATAAGTCTAAAACTTAACAACCACCACCTATTAACTCACTTAATTAATAGACCGTTTAACCAAATAGCATGACACATTGATACAACTGCCATAAATTCTTCTTCATATGAGGAGAATTCGGTTTTCCTTGGGGCATCCGTCAAGGCGACCTGATTGCCCCTTTCTTGTTTATTATTATCATGGAAGCTCTACACCTATCCTTGGTTAAGGCTGGGAGTTAGGTATACTTTTATGCGGATGATGCTCTAATTCTCGGTGGTTGTTCTTTTGTTAATGCAAAAAATTTAACAAGAATACTAGGTTGTTTTCAGCTAGCACATATACGGTCTCAAGGTAAACTTCCAAAAAAGCAAAATCTATGGACAAGGAAAAAGATTGCAAGGTAAACGACAGAGTGATAAGAACAAATGGCGATGCAAGTTTCTCTTGGAAATGGAAGCACACTCGATCTCAATGGTGCATAACATCTTCAACAGATTAAGGAGCTCATTCAGAATACATGATTAGGAATGGTGATGATTCATGGAATGGTTGGGTCATAATTCAAGCTCATTTTCTGTCAAATCAATTACACAGTTAATCGAGATGAATCGTAATCCTGTTGATTTCGACCCGGCTGAATGGTTCCATTGGATTCCTTTACGCATTAATGTAAGACTAAACAGGTTAGCAACCAAAGAAGGTTTGGTCCGTAGAGGTGTCATGCATGTGGGGTTAGAGTGCTCGCTGTGCTTCGGTCAGGTGGAGGTGACTGATCATGTGCTTATATCCTGCGCGCCCCTTTGCATCTCGGATTTGGAATCAAATCATGGCTTGGGTTCAATTCACACCGGTGCTCTCGGATTCGGTAAGAAGTATATTAACAGAAGTTTTAAATCTGCCGGTTTCTAGGAGGCGAAAGAGGGAAATCTATACTGTTTTTGTGACAACATTATGGTACGTATGGAGAGCTCGTAATGAAATAATCTTCAATTCAGGGAGGATTCGGATGGATAAGGTGGTGGACGATATAATCTTTAACTCGTTTTCATGGATTAGAAATAGAGGAGGTATAAAGGACTTAGATTGGCGTATATGGTGTGTCTTTGACGTGGAGTAAGTATGTGATTATTCGTGATGTATTGTTGGCCTTAGCGTCTTTCTAATGGCTTTTTCGTTTTCATTTTAATAATATATGACCGTTAAAAAAAACATGACGAGAATTCTAATGCTTTTTTTTTGTTGCTGTGAATATCGTGAAACAAGAGATTTTTCGTAATCAATCACCGAACCCGTGGTACTTCTTCCATCACTATTATCTAATGCATAGCTACTATGACCATAGCCAACTTTTTTTTCAATTTCGTCTTGCCTATATTTTAATCTAAATTATTGGATCCTTTTACGTACCTTTAATATGTGTTTTACTAAGTTCATGTGAGTTTTACTCACCAAACTTTATGTAATTTAGCTTCATAATAGTTTGTTGGTTCGTCTTTAAATTGAAAAATGGTTGAGTTTCTTGAAACATCACATAATCCTCGAAATGTTGAGGCAAAACAATGGATCTTGTTGATCAACGAAGGGTTAATGACTTGCATGATGGTTTGGACTTTGGAGTTTGGACACTCTCATGGCCTTGGGCCTGTTGCATTGGCCCAATATTGTGCTTTGAAAAAGGCCGCTCGGTCACCCTTGTGGACTGGGCCTGTTCCAGTCTCTGGGCTTTGATCTTGCATATTTAATTGACCTGATCCAATATTCCAATCCAACTGTGTTTAACTAATCCAAATGAACAATAAACTTGATCAATTCTTTCCTAGTACTAAGTACTAACTACTTAGTACTAATCTTCATCACATCAGTGTTTTGGACCATTCAAATTCTTCAAATACAACGTTCATACTCATGTACATACATACGTCTTGGGTCGGGTCAAATAGCTGATAAGCTTGAAAGTTTTAATTATATCAAAAAACACGAACAACAGAATTTTGTGGGGAGGGCTATACTGCATGATGTCTTTTTCTTATTAATAACTTGAACACCATAATATAGTTTACATAAAATATTGCATCCAAACACCCTCAAATGTGCTATAATTGGTTTATTTATTTCCAAACTTCATATGACATCTATCATTCTTAATGCCTTTATTGGTACACGGTTTAACACAAACAACGAGTGTCACACACCTTCGCCCACATGTTTTGTGATAAACTCACGGCCTTCATAACACTTCGTTTTGTGTTAAGAACCAAGCGATTTCAAATCTAACAAAATGAAAAACACAAAAGCGATATACACACACATATACATCTAGAGGAAAGGGTTAAAATACAAACCAAAATAAATTAAAAAAAAATCTTAAACTAAATCTAACCCTTAATTGGTTAAGATCTAGGATTTTAGTTTTTTTTTTTTAAGTAAAGGTTTGTAGTTGGATGTGATCATTTCCAAAAAATTTTGAACCATGAATCTTAACCAACTAAAGGTTAAAACTTATTCTAAGTTTCTTAATTATTTTGGTTTGCATTTGAACCAAAGTTTAACAGAAAATATAAATACAAAGACTTTTTTTCTTGGGAGATTGTCTTGAACTTGGAGCACAACTTCAACATGTTTTTTAACACAAAAAATCCTCATTCGTAATTTTCTTTTTGTTGTTTACCCTACAATGAATTAAGAAAAAGATTGAACTAACTAACTAGCAAAATTATTACTTGATTATTTTTAAATAATAAATCTAGAACAAAAATAAACAACATATGTTAACTATCATCTATTGATGACCTGTCGTTGGGGTCATGCAAAAACCTAATTAACCTAGGTAGCTAGGGCAAGTCAGGTATCGTATCCACGGGGAGCATGTGCTTAGTGTTACATGATTCATTTGATTATTTAACTAACTAAATAATTAAAATTAAACTATTGTCATTTTGACTGTACTTGATAAAATGATCACTTTAATAAACAAAACAAAAACTTGGACTTGGTTTAGAACTATTGAGATGCAAGAATCACCACCGGGTTTCAGGAGTGTAATTTCAATACACAGCTTATGTTTACCCCGTCTTGAAGTCACATAGACATAACTTGTTTATCACATATGTTGAAAGGTAATTACCAACTTGATAACTGATTGTGTAACTTAACTAGTAAACTAACTAATGCCACAATCCAGAAACTTTCTTTGTAATCACCAATTGATGATAATAACATAATTATTACTCAATGGTTAACAATGTAAAACTGATAACTTAATGGGCAATAATCAAATCCACTAACACGAATCTTTAGCCAACACATGATTCAAAACACATAAACGAAGAAAAGTTATAAAACAATTAAAGTTTATGTCTTGACAAGGTAAAAGCACAAGCATGCATAATCTAATCACAAACCGTCCACCCGGAGATGATCACGAGTGGTTTAGCCTTGCATATTCATCATAATCTCTTCAATCTTTCCTTTATGCATATTAATCCTTGATTGTTTGATGATTAGAGAGGCTTTCAATGGCTCAAAATAGCCCAAAGATGCGTTCTTGGGGTTGGAGGAAGAAGATCCTCCGAAACTCTAATGTTGGGGCTTTTATATGATTCAAATTTCGAAACTATCCACCATAATACGCAACAGGCCGTAAGTTACGGCCTTAGGCCGTAAGTTACGGCCTTAGGCCGTAAGTTACGGCCTCCAGTTTTTGTTGATAATCTTCTTCGTTTTCAGCACGTGTCAAGCGCTAACCTTCATGTCTTCAATATCCTTTATGAATAGTGTCATTAAACTCCATTTGACCTACAATATTTCCAAAGCACAACAAAGTAATATCGTTCGACATATAAGTGTATTAAAAATGAAATATTAACTATACCACGTGCATAAATATTAACCCGTCATCATCTATGAGAAGTCACCCCCAAAATATTTTTTAATTAGATTTGAAAGAGGATAATTTTATTTATTCTTTTTGCCTTTATAGAATCCAAAATATATCCATTTTTTCTTCAGGGGAAAACCATAAATAACACATTATCACTGTGAAAAAATGTTATAAAACAATTAAGTAAACTACGATGAGAAAGAAAATTTTATTATAATAAACTAAAAATAATAATTTATATTACTAGTGTAAAATGTAAAACGGGTCTAGAACGTATGATTTGGCTCATGAAGTTAACAGAACGTAAAACAATAATTTATATCACTGTGAACGTATGATCCTTTGGTGTTAACAGAACTAGTTAGATGCCTTGCATGTAGTAGCTATCCAACGGGAGATGGTACAGGTGTGGAGCTGTGTTCTTTGGTTTGTACATGAGTTCTAGTTTGTATTAGAGTAGCACCATCATAGTCTGAAAAAAAAATTTGAAACAAAGACAATGAAGCTTTCCAATCATCTCCATTACTTAAGTAACCAAAGACACAAAAACCAAACAAATTAAAATACTTCAACTGAAACATATAAACAAAGTCCAAAAAATTTTTATAAACAAATTAACAAGATGAAATTATTTAGATCAACAATTTTTAGGCCCGAACATGTCCACTGAAGTACCGTTTGTCGTATAAAGTAGGCTTTTGGTTTCTTCATCAGTTGGGTCATTTTGGAGCCGTAGATTCTTCGAAGCCAATGCGGCATGCTTGCATATTTATTCTTTTTGGCAAATATTGAGGTTGCAACAATTCCGTTATCACATCCAGTTGCATTGTCTCTTCACGGGAACCAATTTATTAGAGCAGTGAAAAAATAACTTATAATAAACAACCCCAAGTTAACAAAAACCATTAAAACTATAAGAACTAAAGTAAAGGTGCATCACTTGGGTTGCTATCTGCTTGTGATTAGAGTAATCTATGTGTTACGTGGAGCTTTATATTGGAACCGATAAGCATTCCATTAGATTAATAACATACAGGAATAGAAAAACAAATCTAATATGTGCCTCACCATAAAATTAACCTTTAATAGTTGAATCTTGATATTATCTAGTTTTCTAGTATTAAATCATTCAACAAATCATCAAAGGCCTGAAGATTTAATTAAATACTGACATAATCCTATACATCAATCAATACACCAGTTAACATAGCTTGTCCTTCTGTAATTAATATAACCGATTAAAAGGGAACAAGGATCTTATTTTATTTCTATTTTTTTGTCACAATAACAATGAAAACATGAAACTATTCCACCAAAACGTGAAGTCAACTTTAATCAAAAATCATATATTAGAGGAATTAACTGAAACATTTAATTGTTAGTATCAAGAAGTCAAGTAATAAGCATGGTTTGTTCCTCGATCCTTCTAAAAGATCTTCAACATATAGTCAACAACTGCAAGCTAATTTCCATATAGTCAACAACTGCAAACTGATTTCCATATAGTCGATAACTACAAACTGATTTCCATATACTCAACCACTACAAGCTGATTTCCATTGTACTATTATTCTCACAACCATAATTGTAACAGCCCAACCTAGCTAGAGCTTATGTGTCATGCAATAAAGTAATAAAGATGTAACTAATGACATAATTAACATACTTAACTTCAAATCCTTACAACGATCTGACATGAAACATTAAGTTTCTGAAATAAAGTTTGACCTAGTCCTATCAGATTTCTCATTTTCCTCATACTATGTCGTTAAGTTACCTCTTCACACATTCTTAAGGTTCCCTTGAACACCTCGTATAAAAAGAGTGCGTATGAAGCCTTCTTAGAATGACTCCCTTTAACACCACCTTTTGGCCTTGATACTTGAAAATGATGAAGCCTAAAATGCTTAGTAACAATCAATAAATATAATAGTAAGATTATCAATAGTAAATTTAAGATCTATGATCATTTATAAGGAAAGGCCCATGTGAATCGTTAATAATGAATGATAAACAATGTGTAAGTTTCTTTGAAGTATTAAAAGTCAAAATAAGTGTATCTTCTGAAGTTAAGTTTCTTCCGAAGCTTAACATATTCTTCCGAAGCTTGGATGAAGTCTTCCGAAGGTTATGTTTGCTTCGGAAGGGTTCGTAATGTTGATATTTTACTTTGGAAATCTTTCGAATGAGACATCCTGTTACGGAAGAAATAGTTTAGGGTCCTTAGTGTAACTTCTCAATGAGTTGTTGAGTGTACAAATTGACCGTTATAGTTCGTTGGTCATTTAGCGCTATAAATTGGGATCCTGTGTAATCGGTGAGATTAACTCTTAATCACTAATCACTTGTAATCATTTTTATAATAAGATTCTTTCTTGTATCCTTGAAGTTCATCTACATCTTGTTGTTGAATTTCATGCTCTTATACTCAATTGGTTTAATAATTGGTATCAGAGCTTGGTTTGTTGCTCAATTGAGGATCAAGATTCAATAAAAGATCGTCCGGTGGTAGCGATGGTGTCAACAAAGTGTGAGATTGAGAAATTCAACGGGAAGAAAGATTTTAGGTTATGGCGACTGAAGATGAAGGCATTGCTCGTTCATCAACGAGTAGTGGATGCATTGGCCAGAGAATCTAAGTTGCCGAATACTATTTTAGACAAGGAGAAGAAGGAGATGCTTGAACAGACACACAGTTCGATCATCTTGAATTTGGAGGATCGGGTACTCAGAGAAGTATAGAAGAAGATGACGGTTGTAGGGGTCTGATCAAAATTAGAAAGTCTGTACTTGAAGAAGTCTCTTACGAATAGATTGTATCTCAAGAAGTGTCTGCACACGTTCCAAATGGCTCCTGGGAAGTCAGTTGAAGATCATACTTATGAATTCAACAAGTTGGTGTTAGATCTTGAAAACATTGAAGTTGAGTTGGATGATGAAGACCAAGCGATCATATTCTTGACCTCTCTTCCATCATCTTATGAGCACTTTATGGATACTTTGATGTATGGTAGGGATATTCTTACCATGGAGGAAGTAATGGCAGCTCTTAATTCAAAGGAATTAAAGAAGAGAACTGATTATAAGGAAGATGGTGGAGAGGGCTTGGTAGTCAGAGGAAGATCTGAACAAAGAAACTTCAAGCCAAGAGGTGTCTCAAAGTCAAGATCTAAGTTCAAGAGAAGGTGTTATGAGTGTGGGTCAGATAAGCACTTCAAGAAAGATTCTCCTGACCAGAAAAGAAACAAGGGTGAATCAAGTGGGTCAAAGTCTTATTCTAGTCACAATGCACAAGATGATACATCTGATTGGTATGAGAGTGCAGATGTGTTGGCTGTCACAAGCAGCGGTAATGAGAATAAGTGGGTGATGGATTCTAGTTGTTCATACCATATGACACCTGTGAAGAAGTTCTTTAAAGATTTGAAGTCTGAAGATCTCGGATCTGTGAAGCTAGGGGATGATAGGCATTGCAAGATTATGGGTCATGGTACAGCGACTCCAAAGATGAAGAATGGTATGGAAGTAGATCTTCATGATGTAATATATATCCCTAGTCTTAAAAGAAGTTTGTTGTCTTTAGGGCTATTGAAGAGATCTGATTATCATGTTAGTCTTAGGGATGGTAAGGATAAGGTGATTAAAGGATCAATGATGGTACTGTCTGGTAGTAAAAGGTATAATAATATCTATTTATTAGATAATGCTAGTGTAATAGAGTCCCATATGACAATTGCCTCAAATGATAGTATTTTTAGGACCAAATTATGGCACCAGAGGCTTGGTCATATCAGTCAACAAGGACTGGTAGAGTTGCAAAAGCAACAGGTGATGACTGAGTTGAAGAATTATGATTTTGGGTTTTGTGAAACTTGTATTCTTGGAAAACACAAGAGAGTTAAATTCACAAGGTCTAAGCATATCACAAGTGGGATATTAGACTACATTCACTCTAATTTATAGAGTCTTGCTAAGGTTGATTCATTGGGTGGTGCTAGATATTTTATGGCTTTGATAGATGATTTTTCAAGAAGAGTCTGGGTGATCATCTTAAAGAATAAGAGTGATGCCTTTAGTAAATTCAAGGAATGAAAAGTCCTTGTGGAAACTTAAACTGAAAGAAAGGTCAAGAAACTAAGAACTGGTAATGGGTTGGCGTTTTGCGATCATTAGTATAATCAGTATTGTAAAGCTCATGGTGTTGCAAGACACAGAACTGTGCCTGGTCATCCACAGCAAAATGGTTTGGTTGAAAGGATGAATAGGACCTTACTTGAGAAGGTGCGTTATATGCTGGCTAGTTGTGGGTTACTCAAGATGATATGGGGTGAAGCTGTGACTAGTGCAACTTATCTAGTCAATAGGTCTCCTTCAGTTGCCTTAGACATGAAGACACCTATGGAGACGTGGTCAGGTAGAAAGATTAACCATGGAGAACTTAAGGTGTTTGGGTCATTGGCTTATGGTTATATTAGC
This sequence comes from Flaveria linearis, assembly GCA_024085815.1. Classification (NCBI taxonomy): domain Eukaryota; kingdom Viridiplantae; phylum Streptophyta; class Magnoliopsida; order Asterales; family Asteraceae; genus Flaveria; species Flaveria linearis. Next base: position 51,186,792 of record CM044015.1, on the reverse strand, counting down.
CAAGGGAAACTAGAACCCAGGGCCCGCTGATGCGTTCATGCTTTATATGCGGTTAAAGGTCTAATTATGCATTATTATCACATTATTATTATCGAACGGAATCACTTTGTCCTGCTTATGAAACGCTGGTACTTGGAGCTAAAAGGAAGGAATTTGAGCGTTAGAGAAAGACGGATGAGATCTGGAACACGGGAAGACAACAAAAGAAAGATCGAAGGCAAAAATGTGCAAGGGACGTAGCTTACGTCCTTATGGACGTAGCTTACGTCCTTACATAGTTCTCCCTGATTTGAGGACGTAAGACAGTAGCTCAGGACGTACCAAAGTGGAGAGGACGTAGCTTACGTCCTTATGGACGTAACTTACGTCCTTATCCTGGGTTGACCAGAACCTTCGGGTTTTGACCACATTTAAGGAGGAGAATTAGGGCAAAACACCCTAATCGGTAGCAGACGCGGGAAGGGACGAATTTAGGCGATTTTGGAGGTCTTCTTCACTTCTCTAACTCATTTTCATCATCAACAAAGTCAATCAAAATCAAAGTGATATGGATTTGCATACAAGATCATCACCCGGATTCCAAGCCTTAATCAACATGAGAGGCTAATCTTCTTTGGGTTTTCCCCCGGTTCGCATATTGTAAGACAATGGTTTGTTAACATTTGAAAACTAGATTGCATCCTTGTGTTTTGTATTTGATTGCTTGAAACATTTATGCTAGTACTTTGAGCTTAACTTGAATTCCCAAATTGAATGAATGAGTATGAAGTTTGTCTTTGAGAAATGGAGTTGGTCATGTGTACTATGTAGATGTAGAGTTTGAATGTTCTTGTGTAATGAAGTGTATTATTGTCCGTGTTAACGTTGACGATTCTTGACACCTAAACCGTGTAATGATGAACTCGTTAGCATAAATCATACCTTGGATGCAAGTTAGTTGGATTGGTAGAACCATAACCTTATGATGTCAACCGGGGGTGAATCTTGTTATTAAACTTTGTTTTGTTAACCATTGTTGTAAGTTGTTCAAGTTTTACTAATCATTTTTAAGCAACCTTTTTGTTTTGCTCATTCCTTTGTGTTGGACAAAGTCTCCACACCATTTAAGTAAACATATCAAAGCTCTTATAAACAAAATAGCAAGCTTCATAATTGACTCGTTAGTCCAATTCAAGTCTAAACACAAACCACATACTCTTTGTGATTCGACACCCTTCTAACCATTTGCTACATAGTTTTGGTACTAAGGAACTATACAAATACTATCTTTGACTAGTGCACGCGACAAGCCGGTCAAATTTTGGCGCCGTTGCCGGGGAGTAGTGCGCTTTGTGTGTAGAATTGTGTTGACTAGTTTGTGATTTTCTGTTTAAGTATTTGGTTATTTTTGCATCATTCCTTGTCCCTTGTTATGCTGGGTGTGTTATTTGTGTAGATCACAAGTAGTGCATGCATACTAGAGCATCCGGAAGAACCTCTCCGTTGGTGTTTGAACCGGAAATTGAACGCTTTGCAAGAAGGAACCGAGCCAACCAAATGGAGGGAGGTAGTAACAACCGACCCCCACCACAACACAACATTCCACAAAATCAACCACCACCACCCACTAATGAGCATAACCCCAACCCAAACCGTAGACGAACTCATATCCATAGTAACCCAACTTTTGAACATGTGAACCAAAACCCCATGGGTCACTTTGGCCCACCAAACTTAGATGAGCTAAGAAATGCCATTCATGACGATGAGCCATTTAGTGTTCCATCTTACCAATCACCCGAACGGGTGAGTGTTCACACCTATCACACGGGTGATAGTGACGATTATGAGTATGACAATGAAGGCAATGGGGAGTTCTACAATGAAGGAGGGTATGCTGGTGATTATGGCTACCAAGGTGATAATTATGATGAATGGAACCATGGGTATATGGAGAATGAGAACTACAACTACAACCGTCAACATAGACAAAACCAATTTAGGAATCCAAACATGAATGCCAACCCAAACCAAATTCCTCAGTTTGTTGGTGTAGCTAATCAAGGACCACAAAGAAGATACCCAATGCATCAAGAAGTGAATGGTCCTCCACGCCAACAACCTCAACACGCTAGAACACAAGGTGTGAATGGTAGGTTTCGACCCATCATATCGGACAATGTCTCTCCTATTGTTCCACCGACTCCGGGAAGGCGTTCATTTGATTGCAAGCCCAACTACATCAACATCTTACCTCATTTTCATGGCATGTCAACGGAGGAGCCTTACACATATATATCCGAATTCTCCGACATATGTGGCATAATTGGAGGACACAACTTCTCACAAGATGAGATGCGTTTAAGGTTGTTCCAATTTTCATTGAAGGACAAGGCAAAGCAATGGTTTTTAACCTTGCCAGCTAATAGTATTCGAACATGGGGAGAAATGCAACAAGTCTTCCTTGACGAATACTATTCAATGGCCAAAACGGATGAAATGAGGGACGAGATCCGGACATTCCAACAACAATCCGGAGAGCCACTTCATGAAGCTTTTACTCGTTTCAAAGAGTTGATAAGAAAGTGCCCACATCACCAAATTGAGCTTTGGGAGCTAGCGAAGAGTTTTGTGAACGGATTGACAAAAGAAGAAAGAAAATACCTCAAGTCTACTAGCAATGGAACCTTGTTGAATAACCCCAAGGAAGAGGATTGGGAGTTCCTTGAAAGGATGAGTAAGAACTCAAGAGCCGAAGAATCCACGGATAGGAAAGCAAAGCACCCTATTCCAAAATCCACCTCCGACATTGACTCAAGTGCAAAGGATCGAAATAGCCGCGTTGGAAAGGGAGTTAGCTCGCATGAAGAAGAAAGATGTAAATGCGGTTCAATTCGCGGTTTGTGAAGAATGTGGGGACATTGGTCATAGAGCCGATAGTTGTCAAGTAAACATGGCTCAAGGAACCGAAGAGGTGAATCAAGTTTATGGAGACCGGAAGCCTTTTGACATGAACTCCAACACTTACCATCCAGGTTTGAGGAACCATCCCAACCTTAGGTATGGTAATCCTTCAAACCAAATGAACCCAAACTTCCAACCGGCAAACCAAAGTGGACAAGGCTATCAAAACCGCCAAGGGAATAATCAAGGGGGAAACTACAACCAAGGTGGCTACCAAAGGAGAAACTACAATCAACGAGGTAATCAAGGCTACAATCGGGATGGTAACCTCCAAAGAAATTACAACAATAATCAAGGTGGACCATCGGGAAGCCAAGGTGATGGAGATGACTCGTTGAATGCAAAGTTAGATGCTCTTATGAACATGGTGAAAGAATCTAACAATGACATCAAGGAGATGAAGAGAGCAAATGAAGTAAGAGACAAATCACATGAAGCTCTCACAAGGCAAGTTGGTCAACTAGCCGAAGATTTGGGCCGAGTTAAGGGAAGCGGTGGAAGATTGCCAAGTGATACAACCGTGAATCCACAACATCAAGGCTCAAATTCTAAAAACACACGCGAGGTATCAATCAATAAACTTAATTTGCGTAGTGGTAAGGTAGTTGACAATGGTGTTAAACCACCACCACCCCAAGTTGTTGAAGGGGTGGTGGAAGATGTTACTGATGAAAGTGACGATGAGGGTGAAGTAGCCAAACGGGTCAAAATGAAAATTTTTCTGAAAAATCTAAAACCAAACCTGTTGAGGTTACACAAACTCCTAAGGCTAAGGAAAAGGTGGTGGAGGGTAATACCGTCCCTTTTCCCGAAGCTCTTAAGGCACCCTTGCAAAAAGTGGTAAAGAAGAGAGGCCCACAACAAGATAAAATGTGGGAAATTTTTAAACAAGTGAAAATTAATTTGCCACTTTTAGATGCAATTAAGCAAGTTCCTTCATATGCTAAGTACTTAAAAGAACTATGTACCCAAAAGAGAGCTCACAAATTCCCTAAAAAGCTTGATTTGACTGAAAATGTGAGCTCTATTCTTTCGGGTGCCCTTCCACCTAAGCTACAAGACCCAGGAGCGCCCATTATATCTCTTCAAGTGGGAGAATTCAAAATGACAAGGGTACTCTTGGATCTTGGTGCTAGTGTAAGTATTTTACCGGGTAGCTTGTATGATCAATACGACTTTGGTCCGCTTCAAGAAGCTAAGACCACCGTGGTATTAGCCGATTTAACACCCAAGCTTCCCCGTGGGATAATTACCGATGTGATAGTAAAAGTTGAGGGTTTTTATTATCCGGTGGACTTTTTAGTACTTGATTATGTTTCCATAGATCAAACCAAACAACCTACTGTTATCTTGGGTAGACCATTTTTGGCAACTTCAAATGCTCAAATCAATTGCAAAACGGGAACGGTTGACATGACATTTGGTAACAATAGGTTGAGGCTTAATGTATTTTCAGGTATGACTAACCCTCCTATTAATGATGAAAGCTACATAGCCGACATTATTGATGAGTGTATACCTCTATGCGACATGGTCGTTGATGAGGAAAACACAATGGAGGATTGTTTCATGTTTGACAGGTTGAGAGTGGAAACTGAAAAGCAATTAGAGGGGGAAGAAAGGGAGCTAATGAGTGCGACATGAGGAGTGAACGACCACTATGGTCGGTTCAAGTGGAGCCACTACCCGAGAAGATCGACACCGGGTTGAAACCTTCATTGCCAGAACCACCGCAAGTTGAATTGAAAGAATTACCAAAGCATTTAAAATATGCTTTCCTTAGTAAGAATGAAACTTTACCTGTTATTATTGCTTCTAATCTATCCATTGAATAGGAAGGCGCGTTGATGGAGGTGTTGATTGCTAACAAGGAGGCGATTGGATGGACCATTGTGGATCTAAAAGGAATTAGCCCCTCAATTGTTATGCACAAAACATCACGGATCCGGAAGTCAAACCATCACATGATGCCCAACGAAGGTTGAACCCAAACATGAGAGAGGTAGTCAAGAAGGAGGTATTGAAGTGGCTAGATGCAGGTATCATTTTTGCAATCTCTGACAGTACTTGGGTGAGCCCTACACAAACTGTACCAAAAAAGCGGGCATCCAAATTGTTAAAGATGATCAGGTAATGAGGTAGCTACCCGGCCAGTAACCGGGTGGAGAATTTGTATTGATTACAGGAAATTGAATGTTGCTACCTCAAAAGATCATTTCCCCTTACCATTCATTGATCAAATTGATGAGAAACTATCAGGTCAGAAATTTTATTGCTTTCTAGATGGTTATTCAGGTTATAACCAAATAGCTATTCATCCTGAAGATCAGGAAAATACTACATTTACTTGCCCTTATGGCACGTTTGCATTTAGGCGAATGCCCTTTGGGTTATGTAATGCCCCCGCCACCTTTCAAAGGTGTATGATGAGTATCTTTTCAGATATGGTGGGGGAGTCATTAGAAATCTTTATGGATGATTTCTCAATTTTTGGCACATCTTTTGAATTATGTTTGCTTCAATTAGAAAATGTTTTAAAAAGATGTGTTGAAACCAATTTGGTCCTAAGTTGGGAAAAGAGCCATTTTATGGTTCAAGAGGGGATAGTATTGGGTCATGTTGTGTCTAGCCGTGGGATAGAAGTAGACCATGCTAAAGTGAAGGTTATTTCCACTTTACCTCACCCCACTAATGTTAAGGGCATTAGGTCATTCTTGGGGCATGCCGGTTTTTATAGAAGATTCATAAATGGATTTAGTGTCATAACCAAACCATTGTGTAATCTATTGTTAAAAGATGCCCCATTTGAGTTTAATGAAGAATGTGTAAAAGCCTTTAACATCTTGAAGCAAAAACTAATTGAAGCTCCAATCTTGCAATCACCTGATTGGAAATTGCCTTTTGAAAAATGTGTGATGCGAGTGACTATGCTGTTGGGGCTGTCTTGGGTCAACGGGTTGATAAGAAACCCGTTGCCATATACTATGCAAGTAAAACCCTCTCAGATGCCCAATTGAATTATACAACAACTGAGAAGGAATTACTTGCGGTGGTATATGCTTTAGATAAATTTCGGTCCTATATATGGGGTAGCAAGGTTATTGTCTATTCTGACCATTCTGCTGTTAGGTACCTCATGGAGAAAAAGGACGCGAAGCCAAGGTTGATTCGTTGGATTTTGTTATTGCAAGATTCAATCTTGAGATCCGAGACAAGAAAGGAAGTGTCAAAATTCAACCGGTGGAAGAAGATACCACGCCAGAGATAAATGAACAATCCCGGACGAATACATCATGTCTATCACCACCAATAACCCCTGGTACGCCCATTTTGCAAACTATTTGGCTACAGGTACATTGCCGGAAGGATGGAGTAGAAGAAAGAAACAACACTTCAAGGCTCAAGCAAGACATTACATTTGGGATGAACCGGATCTTTTCAAAGTTGGAGCCGACCAAATCATCCGAAGATGTCTACCGAATGAGGAGATCCCATGTGTGTTGAGCATGCTTCACGAATCGGCATGTGGGGGACATTTCAGTGGACAAAAGACGGGTCACAAAGTCCTTTCTTGTGGTTTTTATTGGCCTACCATCTTCAAAGACTCCCATGAATTTGCCAAGAGTTGCATAAGATGCCAACAAATGGGGAGTGTGACAAGAAGGGATGAAATGCCTATGCAACCAATTTTAGTGGTGGAAATCTTTGATGTTTGGGGCATTGACTTCATGGGCCCTTTTCCAAACTCTTTTGGTAACCTTTATATCTTGGTGGCGGTCGATTATGTCTCTAAATGGATAGAAGCAATCGCCACCAAGACCAATGACCATAAGGTAGTATGCAAGTTTGTCCAAAACAACATTTTTTCAAGATTTGGTATCCCTCGCGTGATAATAAGCGATGGGGGATCACATTTTAAAAACTTCAACTTTGGCAAACTTCTAAAACGTTATGGTGTTGACCATAGGATTGCAACACCATACCATCCACAAACAAGTGGACAAGTAGAGGTTTCTAATAGGCAAATCAAAGAAATTTTGCAAAAAACGGTACGACCAGATCGCAAGGATTGGTCAACTAAACTAGATGATGCCTTATGGGCGTATCGTACCGCTTACAAGACGCCTATTGGAACCACTCCCTACCGGTTGGTCTATGGAAAGGGTTGTCATTTACCTGTAGAGTTAACTCATCGTGCCTTATGGGCGGTTAAAACTATTAATATGAACTATGAGTGTGCAGGTAAACAAAGACAATTGGCGCTGAATGAGTTAGAAGAGATAAGGGACGAAGCCTATGAAACTGCATCCGCATACAAGGACAAGATGAAGCGGGTTCATGATGCCAAGCTTCGTTTGAAGGAGTTCAAGCCCGGACAAAAGGTATGGTTGTACAACTCACGCCTAAAGCTATTTTCCGAAAAGCTAAAGAGTAAATGGAAGGGTCCATATTTGATCATCCGGGTGGACGAGTTTGGAGATGTAGAGATTGAAGACTTTGATGACCATTTAAGGCAAACGGTGAATGGGCACCACCTTAAACCATACCTTGACCCAAATGACATAAATAGGGCGGACAAACAATCCGAGTGCTTGTCGTTGAGCACTCTTGATGAGGTACCGATTTGATCACAGCACCACAAAGTCCGGCTAACGACAGGTAAACTTAGCGCTGCGTGGGAGGCAACCCACGAGAGGTAACTTGTATTGTGTATTCGGGACAATACACGTATGTTCGGGGGGGGGTGATATATATATAGGTATATATATCTACATTTTTTTTATCTATGGTGTGTGTGTTAATTTTTATATTCTATGTGTGATATTATATATATATGAGTGTGGAAATTCTGGTAAAAAAAAATAAAATAAAATAAAATTAAAAGTGCAAAATGGACGTAACTTACGTCCTATGGGCGTAAGCTTACGTCCCAAAGGCCCCTTACATCCCACCCTTCTGTCTTACGTTCATACAATCGAAGAATCCTAGTTTTGAGGAGGACGTAAGTTACGTCCTATAGGACGTAACTTACGTCGAGTCTGCGCAGGGTGCAGGAACCCCGGTTTTCATCACATATTTTGGTTAAATATCAACCAAATCTTAAAAACCGACATTTTTAACCACAATCTTTTCACCACATTCGTTTTTTTCTACTCATTCTCTCCATCTTCTCCAATTCTTCTTCTCTAACACTATAAACCCTAACTTCCATCAACCTCAACTCTCTCAATTCTTAACCAAATCTTGCATATTATATGTGCAATTGGCTTAATTTTTCGAGAGGAACAAAACCCATGTGGTAATTTTACGTGAATCGCAGCTGTTTGGGTGATTTCGAAGGGTTAAGGCTCTGAAAAATTGTGGGGATTTTGGGGGTTTTCGAGTCAAGTTTGCATCTTTATTCATCTCACACACTTTCAAGCATCAAGGTACGTGTAGTTCCTTCTTTCATTAGATGTTATGAGGTTGATTATGCATATGAACATCTTGAAAGTAATGTTAGTAGATGGTGACATTGTGTGTCTGATTATGGATGGAAAAGGTCAAATTAGAGAGTTTAGAAGAAGAGAGTTGTGAGGAATAGACATAAACGCAGATTCTACCATGAATTGAAAGGGGTTTGGGTATTGGGTGTTAATGGATTTAGTTTGCCTCTAACTAGTTCATGCCTATAGAAATAGTGTTTGATAAGTGAATTTTGTTGTAATGTGTTGAAATAGATGTTGATCATGTGATGGTGTTCCACTAACTTTGGTCATGAAAATGTAGGTAAATGGTGAGAACTAAGACTGCAGCAGGAGCATCAAAAGGAAAAGAGGTTGCTTCGTCCTCCTGGGCAAAAAGGAGGCGAGTGATCTATAATGAAGAATCTGAGGACGAGGAAGTTCAAATGCAAGATGTTGAATCCGAAAATGAATCCGACAATGAGTCTACACGAGCAGTCGACTCAGAAGAGGAGGACTATGGGGATGATGGACTTCCTATTTGGAGGAAAAGCAGACGTCTATCATCTTTTAAGGGTGCAGATGTGCAAGCAGAGACGTATTTGAAAAAGATGAAGGCAAGTCAAGTGTCTACGGATAAACTGATGATTTGCGAAAGACAGATTCACCGGTCGGACTTTGAGAGGTTTGGAGTAGTTGAATGTTTCACCAGATTGGGTTGGGAACAACATTTGAGCTTCAACAATGATGGCGTTGAAGATATCTATGTGGATGCAATATTGGAATGGATGTCTACCCTGAAGAAGGAATCAGGAGATAATCCTCCCATCACAACACAACTCACGGGAAAGGTGAATGGTAAGACATTGAGTCTATCCTTCTTTAACTTAAATAGGATTGCTCACTTTGACACAGGAACAGCAGATGGGACCCCCTATACATACCCCACCGATGCAATGCTAGCATGTAAAGTCGCAAAGGAAGATGTGTGGCGAGGTATGATATATGAGATGTTCCAAGTACCTGAAGGAATTAACGTGGCACGATGGTCTCTTGATCGTGCAAATCTGAAACCATTGCCCAAACTGTTGTTGATTTTCTTGAATCAGAATGTGCTTCCCAGAATGGGTGACAAGGCGAAGGTAAGGTTATACGAGGTGATGGTCTTACATGCATTAGTTACAGGAAAACCAGCTCTGTCTGCTCGGCATCTTATCTTGTGGAGTATTTGGGAATCTCGGGAGAAATCAGACAGAAATCAGTCCCACATTGCCGACTGTTGTCAAAATTTTTCAGGAAACAAAATGTTTTACCAAGCAGGGCTCAGAAGAAGAAAGTAACCCATGTGCCATTCAAAATTAGCAATTTACCTCCGAGGTGGTCTTATGAGAGGTCTGCGGGTGTTCACAAGCTAGTAGATAGAAGGAGTGGTCGATATTTAGAAGTGCAAGACGGGATTTCTGGTATTCGAGAAGGGGATTCTTTTGTGGAGGAAGGGAGAAGACGCGATAGCCCAGTGAGAGGTGATGTGGCAGATGATGATGATCTGTATCATAGAATGATAAGGGTTGCAGTGGCTCAAGCTCATCCTGTGGGATTTACACGTTGGTCAGAGCCAGAACAACGGATGTTTGATCGACAATCTGAGGAAATAGAGAGAAATAGGATGTATATGCAACATATGATGTATTCCTAGGAATTTTATCGCAACCAGGATTACATGTATAGGGAGAACATTCGTCATCGCGAGGATTACATGCAAGGATTGCCTTATACACCCACACCACCTTCCACCGATTGGCAGTCACCCGATCTTCTTCCTACAGTCAGACGCAACAAGCCCCATACTACCCACAATCTACACCATCTGTTTGGCTCCCCACTACCACCGTACCTTCAGACGAGCCAAGTGGATCTCATGCAACTCAAGCTGATGTTTTCGACATGGGATATGTGAGGAGAGGCTTCTTTGAGAGTATCTTCGGACAGCCATATCCAGGACCACCATCTGGTGGTTATTGATGCACTCGCTGATCCTATGATCAGGTCCACGTGCTCCACCCTATCTATGTTGAACTATGCTTTATGTTTATGTGTGTCCGTTGTTTTCTTTTCTTTCCTTTTCTATTGCTTTAGGCTAGTTGTTTCATGGTGTGGTCAAGACAATTATTTTCTTTTGTGTGTTTGGTGGTGTATTAAGTGTTATGTGATGGGAATGCGTTAAACTGATGTTGTTGGGGGGTGATCTTTGGGAAGCATGATCTATCACTTAAGTAGGGGAAAGTTGTTTTAATTCCCACATACAAGCTCTAAAATTTACATTGAGGACAATGTATGACTTAAGTATGGGGATGAGGGAAAGTAAAAAAAATGGTACATGAAAGCAGCGTTGTGTAATGTAAAATAGAGGTACTGACTTATGTTCAACTCAAGGGCAAAGGAAATTTTTAAGAACGGATAAGTGATAGCTAACTAAGTGTAACGAGCTAGATAATAGACCTTTTATGCATGTTTGCACATCCTTAGGCTGTCAACCGCTGTTTTCTGTGAGAGTTGAGCCTATACATGAGCTTAGAACAACAGTAGGTTATTTGCTCACCTTCTCTTCATGTGTGTGTACCAAAGCAATTACTTAATTCTAGAACTTCACAATGGATACGTTTTAAGATCATGAACCAAACTGTTGCACGCATGTGATTAAGGCATTAGGATAAACCGTTGTTTGATTAGCCTGTTTCAATTGTGTTACCCGACCCTACAATGATCCTATAGTCACCAGTTTGAGCCCCTAATCTTTTTAATTGTTTAAACCCGAATCAACCCATTAGCCTTTTCAAACGTTTTTACTTTTTAAACCCGTGTGATGAAATCTGATAAGTATTGCTTGAATTTTTGATATAGCATTGTTAGAAGCAGTGAAGTGTTTAGATATAATCCTCATAAAAAAAATTTGAGTCAATAATGGGTCAAAATGACCACAATATCAATGTCATGATTCAGTGGTAATAAATTGCAAAAATGGGTCAAGCTTACCCAAATCCATTATGTAGTGCTGCTTTATTGGTTAGTAAGATTCAACATTCTTATTTGGATTTCACCACCTTTAGCCACTTTAAATTCTCTACCCTCACCCAGAACCTAAGCCTTACATTACAACCCTTCAAAGACCTTTTGATGTGTGCACAGTTTGTGTTAATTGGTGGAGTTACGATCATTGTGCAAGCTTATGGTAGTTATGAGTTGTTCTTGGTTGAGAGTATTACATTGATATCCTAGCACATCTTTTGCTAGACTAAATATTAAACCGAGAGGAGTGAAAATTGTGAGAGGTGTGATTACATGCATAGGGAAAATTGGGCAGCTCGTTAGGCTTGGATAGAAGAATCTTGATCTGAAAAGTAATGTTGTTTAAGGGAATTATGAGTTGATCATGACGAGGGACCTTAACGGACATTACAGAGAAATACCATGTGATCATGAATACACATTAGGAGCTAATTGTGTCAGTGATTTTCTTGAGGGCAAGCAAATGATAAGTGTGGGGATGTGATGCGTTCATGCTTTATATGCGGTTAAAGGTCTAATTATGCATTATTATCACATTATTATTATCGAACGGAATCACTTTGTCCTGCTTATGAAACGCAGGTACTTGGAGCTAAAAGGAAGGAATTTGAGCGTTAGAGAAAGACGGATGAGATCTGGAACACGGGAAGACAACAAAAGAAAGATCGAAGGCAAAAATGTGCAAGGGACGTAGCTTACGTCCTTATGGACGTAGCTTACGTCCTTAAATAGTTCTCCCTGATTTGAGGACGTAAGACAGTAGCTCAGGACGTACCAAAGTGGAGAGGACGTAGCTTACGTCCTTATGGACGTAACTTACGTCCTTATCCTGGGTTGACCAGAACCTTCGGGTTTTGACCATATTAAGGAGGAGAATTAGGGCAAAACACCCTAATCGGTAGCAGACGCGGGAAGGGACGAATTTGGGCGATTTTGGAGGTCTTCTTCACTTCTCTAACTCATTTTTATCATCAACAAAGTCAAGCAAAATCAAAGTGATATGGATTTGCATACAAGATCATCACCCGGATTCCAAGCCTCAATCAACATGAGAGGCTAATCTTCTTTGGGTTTCCCCCGGTTCGCATATTGTAAGACAATGGTTTGTTAACATTTGAAAACTAGATTGCATCCTTATGTTTTGTATTTGATTGCTTGAAACATTTATGCTAGTACTTTGAGCTTAACTTGAATTCCCAAATTGAATGAATGAGTATGAAGTTTGTCTTTGAGAAATGGAGTTGGTCATGTGTGCTATGCAGATGTAGAGTTTGAATGTTCTTGTGTAATGAAGTGTATTATTGTCCGTGTTAACGTTGACGATTCTTGACACCTAAACCGTGTAATGATGAACTCGTTAGCATAAATCATACCTTGGATGCAAGTTAGTTGGATTGATAGAACCATAACCTTATGATGTCAACCGGGGGTGAACCTTGTTATTAAACTTTGTTTTGTTAACCATTGTTGTAAGTTGTTCAAGTTTTACTAATCATTTTTAAGCAACCTTTTGTTTTACTATTCCTTTGTGTTGGACAAAGTCTCTACACCATTTTAAGTAAACATATCAAAGCTCTTATAAACAAAATAGCAAGCTTCATAATTGACTCGTTAGTCCAATTCAAGTCTAAACACAAACCACACTCTCCTTGTGATTCGACACCCTTCTTACCATTTGCTACATAGTTTTGGTACTAAGGAACTATACAAATACTATCTTTGACTAGTGCACGCGACAAGCCGGTCACCTGCAAGTGTGTATTTCTAGGATACCCTAAGGGTGTGAAGGAGTATAGATTGTGGAGGCTATATGGGGGCAGACCCAGGGTGATAGTGAGCAGAGATGTGGGTTTTTAAGATGATGTTTTGTATAAAGACATTGAAGGAAAATGGGATTTAGAAGCTGGAGAGCAGAGTAGGGTTCAGATTGAGGTGGAACAGCAGGTTGTGAGTGATAAAGGTGTTGATTATGACACTTCTGATAGCCAAAGGGATGGTTAGGTGATTATCAATTGGCTAGGGATAGGCAGAGGAGACAAGTGATACATCCACTCAGGTATAGAGAGGGGATTGACTTGTTAGCATTGGTCTTTGTTGCTGCTGAAGAAGAAAGCATCTATGAACCATTGTCCTACTCTGAGGCAATTTCTATGAACAAAAGCTTAAAATGGTGTAAGGCCATGGAGGAAGAGATGGAGTCTCTTTATAAGAATGGCACATGGGAGCTGGTTGATAAACCTAAGGGTCACAAGCCTATGTCATGTAAATGACTGTTCAAACTAAAAGATGAGATTTCTGAAGGTGAACCTCCTAGGTACAAGGCTACATAGTAGCTAAAGGGTTTACACAGAAGCCAGGGGCGGATTATAATGAAATATTCTCACTTGTAGTGAAACATTCAACTATCAGGGTTATGATGTCATTGACTGCTTCTATGGATATGGAGTTGCATCAATTGGATGTAAAAACAACATTTTTACATGGGACGTTAGATGAAATAATCCATATGAAGCATCCGGAGGGGTTTGAGGTTAAGGGTTAGGAAGATAAGGTGTGTCTCCTTAAGAAGTCATTGTATGGACTGAAGCAATCTCCTAGACAGTGGTATAAACGGTTTGATGAACATATGGTGACTAATGGGTTTAACTAGAGCGGCTATGATAGCTGTGTCTATTTCAAGGAATATAGTGGGAACAAATTTGTATATTTGTTGTTGTATGTTGATGACATGTTAGTGGCTTGTCAAGACTTGAAAGAAGTTGAAGCTACTAAGAAGATGTTGATGTCAGAATTTCAGATGAAAAATCTAGGTGAAGCAAAGAAGATTTTGGGCATGGAGATTAAGAGAGATAGAGGACACAGGGCATTGAAACTGTCTCAAATCTCTTATTTGGAAAAGTTACTAAGTCACTATAGGATGGGTGAGGTTAAGTCAGGAACTATTCCTATTGGTGCTCATATTAAACTGCCAGCTCTGATTGTCCTAAGTCAGATGCTGAGGTTGATTATATGGAGAAAGTGCATTATGCCAATATGGTTGGGAGCTTGATGTACTTGATGGTGTGAGGTCGGATATTGGTATGCTGTGAGTTTAGTCAGCAGGTATTTGTCTAATCCAGGTAAAGCTTATTGGGTTGCTGTGAAATGGATCTTGAGATATCTCAGGGGTACTAAACACTATCGCTTAGTGTTTGGGTGTCATGAACATGGGGAGAGTAACCAGATTGTTGGTTATGTGGATTCAGTTTTTGCCAAGGACCTGGATAGAGGTAGATCTATTACAGGGTATGCATTTCAAGTGTTGGGTAACTTGGTTAGTTGGAAAGCCCAATTACAGCATGTAGTGGCATTGTCTACCACAGAAGCTAAGTATATATATAGCTTTGACTGAGGGAGTCAAGGAAGCTATATGGCTGTGTGGTTTTGTTTCTGAATTAGGGATACATGTTGCAGACTTAGTGGTGTATTGTGATAACTAGGTGCAACCCAGTTGTCTAAGAATAGCATGTTTCATGAGAGAACAAAGCACATCAATATGAAGTTGCACTTCATAAGGGATGTGGTGAATGCTGGGAAGGTAAAAGTGGAGAGTGTGTCTATTTTGGAGAATCCAGCGGATGTGTTTACTAAGTCTCTACCTGGTGTCAAGTTTAACTTTTGCTTGGATGCATTGGGAATTGGTTAACATCTTGTTTTAATTTTAAGGTGGAGATTGTGAAGTATTAAAAGTCAAAACAAGTGTATTTTCTGAAGTTAAGTTTCTTCTGAAGCTTAACATATTCTTCTGAAGCTTGGCTAAAGTCTTCCGAAGGTTATGTTTGCTTCGGAAGGGTTGGTAGTGTTGATGTTTTACTTTGGAAATCTTCCAAAGGAGACTTCATGTTTCAAAAGAAATAGTTTAGGGTCCTTAGTGTAAATTCTCAATTAGTTGTTGAGTGTATAATTTGACCGTTATAGTTCATTGGTCATTTAACGCTATAAATTGGGATCCTGTGTAATCAGTGAGATTAACTCTTAATCACTAATCACTTGTAATCATTTTTTATAATAAGATTCTTTCTTTTATTCTTGAAGTTCATCTACTTTGTGTTGTTGAATTTCATGTTCTTGTACTCAATTGGTTTAATAGTTTCAATTCTAATTCACCGATACGTGGCATGAGCATGTGAGCACACACTTCGAACTATCCACCGATTGCGATAGCAATAATATCTTAGGATCACTCCATATAACTTTCGGTAAACAATACATCAAGAAACAACATAAAGCTAACATGGACTAATTGCTCCGCCAAGGAGAAAGTAAATGAAGGGTGCAATATATTATTTCTAACATACAACAACTAAATAGTTGGACTTTAACTATTTCAGAAATAATTACATGCTTAATTCATTCATTGTTAGACTTGTTTCATATTTAAACTAGAGGTATATAAAAAAACCGATTCGGAGAAAAAACCAGACAAGTTTGAAAAAAACCGGTTTGAGCCAAACCGGTTTCCAACCCGATCTAAACTACTGGTTTGTATACCGGTTTCGTAGCCTCACACTCAAAACCGGCTCAAAAATTAAAAACCGATTTAAGTGGTAAAAAACAAGTTTATTTGCGGTTTCAAACCGGTCCAAATCGGTTTGACAGGTTCAAATATTTAGTGAGCCAAATCGGTTTATAACCCCGAACCGTTTTAAAAAAAACCCGGTTTGAAAAAAACGGTTTGACCAAATGACAAAAAAACCGGTTTGGTTTAAAAGCCAAACCGGTTTAGGAAAAAAACCAGTTTGTACGTACACCGCTAATTTAAACCACTTTTATATAATTTTATATTGTTATCTTTGTAACCCTTTGGATCTTATCCTAAGTTTTGATGTTGTCAAATATGACTATTTTGACATATTGTTATAACAGTTTAATACGTGTAATTTTCTTAAAAAGTATGACCAATGTAACTAATTCTAGAAAATATGAGTGAAATAGTAAGCCACCCGCATGACTTAAATTATTGAAGTACCTTTCTTGAAGGAAAACGAACAAATCACATTAAACGAGAAAAACATTTTATCCCATTTTCCTACCTACGTTAGCAAAATGCACACATAGTATTAAACGAAAAAAAATATTCTATCCCATTCATTCCATTAATATATAGTACATACGTGGAAGGAAAATGACCAGTCATATTACATTTTACACCATTCTTTCGTTAGTATTCTTTAAATCAGTTTCCAGAAGCTTTAAAAGCAACGTTATACGAATTCTTGGTCTTAATAATTCAATTGTTTTTTAAACTAATTCTATGCGTTTACAAGTTAGTGCATATTTTAATAAATATCAAAAGATGATTGGTCTAGCAGTATCAAAATATGTAATAAATATGTCACTTCAAACAGTGACGACTCAAATTTTTTTTAAGGAATTTTTTGAAGATCGTTTAACTATCACAATATGATAATTTTTTAGGTCCGTTTCAGGTCGGATCCTGTTAATCGTAGAAAAACATCATTAAAAAACAGTTACCAAACCCTTGCATTTGCATATCTACCAATAACTATATTTAAGCAACTGGTTTATGAATAATGTTACAACGATTTCCAAATGTTTGCACAGTTGTTCAAAACGCTAATTATTATTTAATACCGATGATGTTCAACAAGATTGAAAATAATGTTGGTTAAAGTAAATATAACATTTGATTACTCATATCTTGAAACAAGTGTTAATTTCGTTTGTTTTATCGTCAAAAACATATATCTTGATATATTATTTTCTTTTTTCGTCCTATTAACTATTGAGGGTTAAAGTACCAAAAATTACTTGGCTCCAGACCTCGATTAGTAATAAAATATGGTATGTTGAACTGTCAAAGAGTCAGGGGATCCCAATGTAGTTCCGTCCCTAACTATGTGTTTGAGATAATCTTGCTCTTCTTTAGTTTAAAATTTTTAAGGGGGGAAATCGCAAAAATTTACAGGAGACGATCGGGATTTTCACATGTATATACAACTGTAAAGATAACTTTTAAGTGGGGCGCTGCCCCCAAAAACTAATGTAGGTTCCGCCCATGACTTCAAGTGGTTAAGGGTTTATGTCTTATTATGAAAAAAAATGATAAGATTTAAAAGCACGTAGCATTAAAATGTATGCGAGTTAATTAACCGTTTTAACAATATAAATTAATAAATAGAAATGTAACATAAACCTTTGCAACATAGAGTGTTTTCTCATAAAACTTTTATGTTTGCATATGATGAAAACTTTTTTCCAGGGCAAACTAAGATTTGTTCTTGTAAACTAAAATAGATATAAAAGGACGTACTTGGTGCTGCAAAGAGCTCCCGCGTTTTCGCAGGGTCCAGGGAGGGTCCGTCCCATTTAAGGGAAGATGTACGCGGTCTTTCCCCCACATTTTGTGGGGAGAGGCCGTTTCCACGGATCTAACCTGAGACCTTCGATCCCTTAGGAACATCTTTTACCGCTACGACAAGGCCCGCCCTTGTAAACTAAAATAGATATATTGGTGTAAAAGAATTTCAATCGTTGATAAGTAAATTGTCATGTACATCCAAATAACTACCGTTAATAATATTATATTACTAGCAGCTAGACCTAGCTCCCAAACCCCTAGTATAAAATGAAAGGACCTTAGCTTATTTTGCACACAAACCAGCAGCAATCATTTTGAGGTATCATTAATTTACTTTGCCACTTTGGTCATTTAGATCAATATATATCAACTGTCTTATATATGCATGGTTCACTTGATCCTATCCAATATAACCGATCAATCGACGTCCTTTTGCAGGTTTGAAGACATGGGAGCCGGAGGAAATATGACGACGAGTGGTCGCAAAAGCGTACTTGAACGTGTTCCTGTCAAAAAACCTCCATTCGAGATTAGTGATATCAAGAAAGCAATACCGCTGCACTGTTATAAGCGCGATCTCTTACGATCTCTCTATTACCTATTTGGTGACTTAGCAATGTGCTTCACTTTTTACCAGCTTGCAACAACATACATTCCTCTTTTACCTACGCCCCTTGGTTACATTGCATGGCCTATTTATTGGTTCTGCCAAGGTAGTGTCTTTTTGGGTCTATGGAGCATTGCTCATGATTTGTGTCATCATGCCTTTAGCGAATACCAGTGGGTTGATGATGCCCTTGGTTTCGTCCTCTTCTCGTGGCTCCTCACTCCATACTTTTCGTTTAAATACAGTCATCGTAGCCATCATGCTCACACGAATTCAATGGAGTATGATGAGGTTTGGATGCCCCGAAGGAAGACTGATAAATTGTATTCTGAAGTCCTTAACAACCCATTAGGAAACATGTTTATGACTGTTGCTAAGTTACTTCTCAGCTATCCGTTGTACATTATTTTCAATGTTCATGGTAGGGACTATGATGGGTTTGTAAGCCACTTTTACCCCAAAGTCCTTTGTTCAACGACAGCGAGCGCAAACTAATTTGGCTCTCTGATGCTGGAATGCTTGTGGTGTTCTACACACTATACAAGATCGCTGCAGCCACAAGTGCAACATGGTTATTTTGCATCTATGGGGCTCCTTTGATGGTTATGAATGGTCATTTCATCTTTCTCACTTTTCTGCACCATACCCATCCTTGTCTCGCTCACTACGACTCGCGAGAGTGGGATTGGTTAAGAGGCGCCTTATCGACTGTTGATAGGGATTATGGAGTTTTTAACAGTATTTATCATGATCTAGCCTCTGGTCATGTGATTCACCATTTGATATCAACTCTCCCACATTATCATACCATCGAGGCGACCAAGGCCATCAAGCCAATTCTAGGTGACTACTACAATTTCGACGATACCCCGGTTCTAAAGGCTTTCTGGAGAGAAACAACTGACTGCATTTATGTTGAACCAGATGAAGGTGCTGAGGATACTGGTGTTTACTGGTTCCGCAAATAGACACTAATTAATTAAAACTCCATATATATAAGTCATGTGTTACTACTTGCTAGTTAATGTTTGTGATAAAAGATAAATAAATACATCTCTGTACTCCAGGTCTATACACTCCAGATGATGTAAGCTATAATTGCGTAATGATGTTTTATATTTGGTTTCTCTTAGAGTTATTTTAGGAGAACATAAAACCAATGTTGTTGAGACCGGATCGGAACGACCGGTCCGACCGGTCCAACCGTTCCGACCGGTCCAACCGTTCCGACCGGGAATCGGAGATGTGGCCGAACAGGTTCGTATCAATTCGTTTTGGAGGGGTTCAACCGGCCGGTTCGTCCCAAATCGGTGGTCGGACTGGGGGTCGAACTGGATTTTGATTTTTTTGGATTTAATAGGTAAAAACGGGGTGTTGAACCATAAATTAGTATGTTGGACATAAAAATGTAGTTAAGTTTTATATATAATTATAAAATACGCACGTAAATTACTTATATTGAATTATATGTATATATATATATACACACACACTAGAAGAGTGCCCGCGCAATGCGGTGGGGCGACATTTTACATCCGGTACGTATTTGTAATTTTACAAAAGTCTATTATATTTTTCTAAGCTAAAATTTAAAACACCAAATTAATGGGTTTTGCATTACGGCTTGTACATTTACGTATTAACCTATTGTATCTTACAACATACAAATCGATTCAGCAAAAATTTTACACCAAAACGTTTAAAAAATACGCAGGTTACAATTGTAGTCTCAAAAAGTTTTTAAACATGATATATTAAAAGATATAGCTGAAATTTAAAACAATTAAGTTTTTTTTGTAAATGGGTAGATAATGTAAATTTTATATAAATTACAGTAAGTGTAAGGTTATTATATAAATAATTGTAAGTGATAATCTGTAAATATTATTAAAAATACTATTTTACCCTAAAAATGATTATATCTTATGTATTAAGTAAAGTAATTATTTTTAATTTTATGATATCTTAAAATACTCATCTCATATATTATATATGTAGTGTGTGTGTGTATATATATATATATATATATATATATGGTAAGGTTCAATCGTTAACCCTCTATTATTACGATAACCGTGTTAACTTTTGAATATCAATCAAAATCAATAATTTTTTTGTTGAAATAACATCATTACACATATACAAAAATATGTTCTTTAATGTATATGTGCAAATTCATAAGCGTAAAAAAGTTTACACTAGTGTAAGTTACACTTACATCAGTAAATATTTAGTGATGTAAGTGTAACTTACACTTGTCGTAACTTTTTTATACTTGTGAATTTACACATATACATAAAAGAACATATCGTTGTATATGTATAATGATACTATTCCAATAAAAAAAATAATGATTTTGATTGATCTTACAAAGTTAACACGGTTATTGTAATACCCCTAACTTAATAGTTATAAATATACGAATTTTGAAGTTTTTCTTTCATATATTGTTGAACGAGTAAGTAATGAACAAAATGACTATTTAAAATTTTAAGTTTTTAGACTAATTTTAGCGTCGTAAGAGACCATTTAAGTATATTTAAATATAATAATATATTATATTTAAACGTGCTCTGTTTTTAACAAAACTTAGGTAGACTCGTAGAGAAAAATAAGCTCGTTCCAATGACGTATTCAAAATTTTGTAGAACGTTACATTTTAAAAGTTATAAGAGAAAAACGAGTTAAGCAACTAAATTAATTATAATAATAAACTAATTAAAATAAAATAATCATAAAATTTTGAAGTGCTTGTGTGCATGTGACGTAAAGTATGGTGATTATGTGTGTGAATGTATGAATTATGGTGTATGTGTAGATAGTGCAAGTATGAAACGTGTATAGGTGCAACGTGTAGGTATGTGGTCAAGATTAGTGTAAGTATTTGTAAAATATGTATATTATATTTAAAAGTCTCAAACCAACGTACAAGAAGCAAGTTTCAAAAGAATCTGTGCATAGGAAAGTATTTATAAGTGGTAACATTCATAATCATAGGTTCATTTTCAATCATCTCATACCCCGCACTCAGGTATGTATCTGTAGTTATAAATTTAAGATTTAGTATATAATTAGTATGCAGTTTTGTAATTTAAGTTCTAATTATATGTTTAAGACTTAATATATTATTAAGAGTAGGATTTAGAATCATAATTGTTGTAGGTATTGGGTAGCCTAACCTTGATTAAGCATAAACTGATCAACCATGCTTAAACAAGGTAATTGTTATCCAAAACCAATTATGATTATTACTAGAAGGTACTTTACTAGTTGCTAAGACTTGTTTCAATCCTAATCAGGAACATAACTCTGAAACTGTCTACTTTTCTCAATAATACTTACCAAGGTGAGTTATCATGTTTGTTTTCAAAACTGTGATAATATACTCGTTCTGTCTGTACTGATAATAATTATAATGCTTACATATATGCACGGGTCGGTAGGGGTATACAGGATCCTGATATATTTAATAGGGTGTGTCAAACTGGCTGAAAAGAGGATAAGGTTCCTCGTATGCATCAGGCACATACTCATACCTCTTTGACGGCCGGGAGGGTCTGACAAACCCGCCGCCGGTGGTTGTGGTAAAACCAGGGAAGGCACTGTGCCTATGGACCCAAATATCACAACCCATATTGTATGCATGTCAAAGTTAATTTTATAAATTGTATATCATGAGTTCACCAGCGTTAGTTGACGTCTTTTGAGTATATGTATCATAGGTAACCCTTAAGGAAATGCTTAAAAGGTGCTTAAAGATAAATAATCTAGAAGACCAAGAAGTTTTTGCTTTAGTTATTTTTAAATACTGTTGTAAAATAGTAGTGTAACAAGTTGATGATATTATAGTTTGCAATAAAACATATGTTTGCTTCCGCTGTATACATATATATATACATATATATATATATACATATATATATATATATACATATATATATATATATATATATATATATATATATTCGTGCTTTATTAATTTATTAATATATATTGATGATCACATATTGAAGCGATCTAGAACATGGTCCTAGCTACTTGCATACGTAGAGCCAATGTGGGTATGCGGTGCTAACCACCGGGCGAAGAGCCAGATGTATTGTGTATATGTGTGTGTATGTGTATTATAACAAAATGTAAAAGAGAAATGTGGTATTGTTGTTACTAACGGAGGGTTTATATATATGTGGGGGACAGATCCATTAAAAACCATGTTTATAAATAAAAATTATAAAAATTAGGGGTTAGGTATATACAAGTGTTTGTTATCAATTTTACAACTATAAGTTTAGTATATATAACTCATACAATTTATGTATATATAAGTTGTTTCACCATCAACTTCATTTATTGGGGTTTAATTAAAAAAAATATAATAACCATAAAAAATTAGGTTGATGTTTACTCAAATGCACTTTGCAATAAAAAAACAATTTTACTTAATCTTGATTTGTTTTTTATGTAAGTTTACGTGAAGTTTGCATAATTTCTATTGGTTATATATATATAGAGAGAGAGAAAAAGTTTATTATACAAATTAAAAAAATCACACTAAGTGAGTGAATTATTTTCAATAATTGATTTAGTAGATGGACTGTTTAGAATATTAAATGTGAAATAATCACGCATGAATGATGCCTGGAGTGGTAAATTCGTAAATAGGGTTGACATTTTTAAAATTTCTCTAGTTTTTTAAAATGCGTATAACTTTTTATACGACGTTATTTTAAAAAAATTTACACCATAAAATCAAGTATTTAATTTTTTTAATTTGAGTATAATATTGCTATACTTGTTTGAAAAACTTTATAACTTGCGTTATTGTTAAATGCGTAATTATGAACATAACTTATTGTAATTATCATATAACTTGCACAATTATAAATATAACTTGCGTAATTATTTTTTATAACGTGAATAATTTTACTTTGCCTAATAATAGATTAAACTTACGTAATTATGAATATAACTTACATACTTATGTACCTTTTATGCGTAATTACGACGCGGACGAAACTACCCCTACATAAAAAAACATGTCACGCCCTGGTGACTTCGTACGTTTCGTAAAAAAATTACACTTTGTATAATAAACGACCCCTATATATATATATATATATATATATATATATATATATATGATTAGGATAATTACAGAAATATTTTATATTAAGACCATAAAAATCATTGATTTACGTAAATGTATGAAACCAAAAAAACAACAACTAACCAATCAATTTTTTCCTTTAATCTTTGTAGTTAATTTAATAACAAGTTTATAATAGCAATTTACGTATAAAAACTAATTACTTTATTAATTATGCAACTCCTTTAATTTAAAAAATTGTCAATCATTCTCCTTATTAAATTATCCCTATATTTAAATTCAAATTGTAACATCATCATATTTTTTTATTTAGAATCAAAACAAATACATTGAACTTACGGACTTAATCCACTGACATTCAACCATCATATTTGAAAATCAATTTCTTTAATCTTTAATCCAATTCAGATTTAACCATCATATTTAAAGATTAATTTCTTCAATCATCTATTTTTTAATATTTTAATATCAAATATTTTTGATTTCTAAATCCTTTGAAGTAAAATTTCAACATTACTATTTATTTATTCAAAAATTATATTATATATAACACAATGAAAGAAACAGTAGCTTACCAGTACTCTTGAATGCCCCAACATACAAGTACGCATTGCTTAGGTTTGGTTGCAATGTGGGTGACAAACGATCCAATCAGTTTGCTCCATCGTCACTTTCGGATTATCTGGCTTTACACGTCGCTTGATTTCGTGTTTCATGGTCTGCTTGGCTGGAGTTCTTTCTCCGGTGTGGTTCCTTTGTTAAATTGAAAACATTATATTTCTTTTGAAATTTTTGAATTAAGTTTTGAATCCCACAAATTCTCATTCCATATCTTTGAGCATGCAATTTTTTATTAATATTTAAATGCATATCACATTTCTTTTTATTTTAGTTATTGTTTGAATTGTTTAAATACAATCAACTATTTTTTTAAAATAGATTTTCACATGATTCGTCTTTTTAGAGAGTTAAGCATCCAACCTAATAAAAACCAATAATAACAACCAAGAAGGTAAGTATTACACTTTATATTCGTTTGTGGTTGTATTATGCTTTACATTCGACCACCGCATAGTTTTTTCTATAAAAAAATTCTCATCGGAACCACCCACACGTGTTACATTAGTACGCACATCATAAAACATGAATAGATTAACATAAATCAACCGCTTTATCTAATTATTATTATAAAACAGATAAATATAACAACTTAATATTCACGTATAATACAAACCACATCCCTCCACATAGCACTTTCAATTTTACTAACATAAAGGTCTAATAAACGTATCCCTGAAGACCCTACTACACATACTAAAAACAATTACAAATTTACTACCCTACACAAATTAGTCTTACCTATATATGCATTTTTCCTACACCAATAGAACTACGTAGCCACCCATCTTTTTCATAATTCGAACTACATAACCGCATAACACCTACACTAACATACATGTTACTATCCAACACGAGTAATTTTTACCTACACATGGATACATTTTAAACTGTCATTCTAAACTAACAAATTACTGCCCTAAATAAGTTACTACCCACGGAACCCTACACAAGTTAGTCTTACCTACACAAGTTAGTCTTACCTACACAAGCATTTTAACTACACACTTATATCTACCAACCTACATGCCACCTGCATAATGGCATCAAACTTACACAGAAGGCGAAATATTTTGATCCAATACAAACCCACATATTATAAACTAACCAACACACAATATAGTTAAAGTGCTATATATTTTTTTGACATTTCAAAGAACATAATAAATAAACATGATGTTTTTCCATGAGCATACACAAAAAACTGTATTACAAATTTATGCTTTAAAAATAACCTACATGTAATCCTAGATAAAATAAAATTTTAACCATCCACACAGTTTTCATACAAACTAAAACCAGAACAAAAAACGTTTCACATAAAAAATAATTTAACCTTCACATAATGAATACTTTCCACAAATAGCCAGCCCCTAATTAATTTCCCTACCTTTTAAATGTCTATAACACCTCCATAGATTGAATAAATTTAAGGTTGAAGTTAGTTCCCAATGTTCTCGCAAAAGTCTTTGTTCCGCTTACAACCCTCCGTTATGTGCATGTATATATATATATGTATATAGGGTTAAGATCTTCTTAGGACTCTTAAAAATCACAAGAACCATAAGAACCACTCTTACCCATTGCAATGACGGAGTTTGAACATCCCCCTGTGGGACGGGGGGGGGGGGGGGGGAAATTATTTTTTTAGGGGGGGCGAAATTATTTTTTTAGGGGGGGCGAACTCGATATTTATATAAAAAATTATACTACCGGACCAAAAAATTACACTACCAGGCCAAAAAAATTACACTACCGATGAAAAAAATAGGGGCGCCCCCCCTCCCGGTCTCCTCTATCCTCCGCCCCTGACCCATTGATTTATATATATTTATTTTTTATTTATTTTATAATTAAGGTATTAATAAAAATTCAGAATTATTTCATTTATATCTCCCTTATTTACCTCCTATTTTGGAAATATCAATTTCTATGTTTGACTAAAATCTTCACTAATTACAACCACCTGTATCATTCTAGACTCAAAAATCAATATCAGTCTCATTTAAATCAAAATTCTATTTAATCAATTGAATCTTTTGATATTTGTATATTTTGAAATCCCAAAACCCTCCTTTACATCAATGAAGATGATGATGTCGTCAAGGAGCTCGAAGAAGAAGATGACAAAAATGAAGATGAGTCGAAGATGAAATTGATGCTACGATGAAAATGGTATCGTTTATGAAGATAATGATGATCCTGGAAAGGGTTTTGGCTTTTGATCT
This sequence comes from Flaveria linearis, assembly GCA_024085815.1. Classification (NCBI taxonomy): domain Eukaryota; kingdom Viridiplantae; phylum Streptophyta; class Magnoliopsida; order Asterales; family Asteraceae; genus Flaveria; species Flaveria linearis. The sequence goes on along the minus strand of CM044015.1, from coordinate 51,160,418 downwards.
TTTTGAAGATAACAATGACAATGAAGATGACATTCTTGATGAAGTTGTCTGCTTTATAATTATGTTTAGATTTGTTCTAAATGTGTAATTTTGATATTGATCTTTCAGAAACTTTTGAAAATTATGAAGTAGTATTGCATATATATATGTATACAAAGTTACATATATGTAAACATGTATGTAAACTTCATTACAAATACATAAAGTTATATGTAAACTTGGTTACATATACGTAAACATATATTTAAATTTATCCACATATATACATAAATGGCATGTTTAGTCTTTTGAATCATAGTTATATCAATAAAATATTGTTTATTATTTTTAGTTTGAATGTGTAAATTTGTTTACATATATGTAAACTTGATACACTAACTTATATACATAACTTGCATATGATTAACAAATATTTTTCAATATATACTAACTTACATCTATGTAAATTGCTTAAGTTTGTACAATATTCTTAAAACTAACGTATATGTAACATATTATCATATATGTAAGTTAACCTACATTATTTTTTATTGATTTGTTACATAGACCAAATTTCAAGCTTCTCTTGATTTTTTAAGATTCCGATGTAGTATTTTTCTATCATATTTTTTTTTGATAATTATGGTTCCAAATCAGTGTATCTAATCATTTAAATGTGTACAATAATCTATTACCAAAGTTGATGTAATTATTGGATAAACAATAGTTTCTGGAACCAAACTTTATGCTATTTTACCATTTGTTTTCTATAGTGTTTCTATTGTTTAGTGTAGATTTTTTTGCTGAATTTGGTGTTGTTTTGTTATATTGTTGGTGCTGAATTGGGTATTATTTAAGCAAATGCTATGCTTTTGTAGATTATAATATATTAGGTGCTGAATTAAGCAATTTTTAATGCAGTTTACCAATTATTGCTATTAGATTGGGTGTTACTTCACACATATGTAAATCATATAATTTGATAATCCGGCGCATATATGTATATCTATGCAATAATCTAATGAATCTTCTAAATCATACATGGAGAAAAATATGAGATCTTCCATATCTTTAGAGGATTTTTAAAAAACTAAATAGTTTTAATTTACTAATATCCTTTATACTTTAAATATATAAATTAATTGATATATTAATTTATATTATTATCTATTTTAATCTCAACCATTAATTACAAAAATCAATTGTTAATAAGAGTTTTGTGAGTTCTTATTTCAGGAAAGACCTAAAAAAACCTAACATTATGTGTGTGTATGTGTGTATGTATATATATAACGCCCCCAAATTTAGAGAATAAAGACGAAGTTAATATATGGGGGTTAAAAGTGTCAATGGCCAAAGATGAAAGGTTGTAGACATGAGAAATGGGTTACAACGTTAATATTCTCTATAAAAAAGCAACCACCCCAACAATCTTTTCTTGCATATTAAGCTTTACAAAATCAAGTGTTAGAGATAGAAAGATGCCACCTAGAGATTACACTTCATAGATATAAGCATAAATAACGCTTAGAAGATGATTATATCAAGGATCTAATGTAAGGTGATGTCTTGAAATGTTTCTTAGAACTCTACATGAGCACTTGTGTTCTAAGGCAAAGTAAATCATCAAGGTGAGTTTTAGATAACCCTTCTTTTTGCATGATTTAGGGCTGAGAAGCATACTCACCATTGTTTTCTATAACCGACAACAAGATTTTCAATAAAGATTATACTTTTAGGGTTTTAAAAATGTTGACATGTAAAGTTCTTACATGGCATAACATGTTTACTAAAAATCATAAAAAATAGTTTTTCTGATATGTTATAAGACTAATAGTATAACGATAAAGACGTTCGAGCAAATAAATAGTAAGCAAATCTTCACTGTTAACCTCTGTAAAAGGTAAAGATTCCCGTATATGTTTTTATACCCTTCTTAATTGAAGGTATGTTGCTTTGTAACTGTTTTGTACCCTCCATTAGTGGAGAAACCTATAAACATAATAAAGAACATGGTCCTTGTAACTTATAACCTCCATAAATGAGGTTTTACCTTTGCAACTGATAGAAACTCTGTAACTACCCTATAACTTTCATAACTAGAGTTTTACCTCCGTATCAACTAGGACTTGTTATAACTCTCGGTTGAAGCCTTCACAAGTAATAAAGAACATAAGAAATAAGGTTTTACCTTTGCAACTAATAGGGACTCCGCAACTACCCTATAACTTTTGTAACTAGAAACAAGCGACTAATTCCTGGCTTAGTCCCTTTTATTAAAACATAACCTCCATGACTCCCTATACTTAGCCATATTCGTCTCATGTCCTCATCATTAGTTCAATGCCTTCGTAACTAAGCCTATTACCTCCGTAACTAAAGTATCACCTCTGGGTGTGTGGCAAACCTCCATAAGTACATTATTACCTCTAAATAAGGGAGGTACCAAAGACATGTAAATATTGGGAGATTATGAATTTACGTCTCACTCTAAGCGAAAATGCTCATAGTTGATCCAGAGAGTTTTCTTAATTATGGTTTCCTATAGAGGGGATTGGGGTGTAGTCCCAGCTTTAAAACGAATAGATTACCCTGATTTGTTGGTTTAGCCCTAAGAATAAACACACAACACACACTAAAATTATAAAAAAGAAACTTGAATGTGTTAATGAAATACTCACAAACAGAAAGGAAGAAAGCTTTCTAGGAATTTCTTGTTGTAAAATAAAATTCATATATTATTCCATGCCATAACTATGCCTTTAAATAGGATAACATTTAAATAACAAAAATGAAAAATTCAATTTTCTATTCCCTATTCTATTAAAAAAACCCAGAGAACCGTAAGGCTCAAACTACCCAACATTCACCCTCTTAATCTTGACACTGACTCATGCATTCATCAAAGTCTGTTCATCATCTTGGATCAAATTGGCTTCTTCGTTCGTGTTCTTACATTTTATACTCATTTGTAAAGTATCCAAATGCTCCGAACTCATAACATCTAAATCCGTTTTTATCTTCTCGACCTGATCCTCTTCCGCATCCTATTTCCCCTTTACCGAATCTTCTTCCTCGACCTCTTCCCATCCATATTGTCTATCCTCACGTTCACTACTAGTTAACAAAAGTTGCCCCTTATCCTCATCTTTTTCATCATGACTTTTTAGTCTTTTTTCATATGCTTTGTGTCTTCCCATATCTTCTTCAAAAGACATTTTTTCAATCTTCGAGTATTGCTCGATGGAGCAACGATTGGTAAGTATTTTTCTGGGGTTGAATTGAGAACCTTTCTCACAATGACCTCCTCTTCAAGATTTGAACCAAGACTTTTAAAATTTGCTACGATACAACCTATCTTTCTCAAAAAATCATTAATCATCTTGTTCTCCTTCATCTTTAGCATTTTCAATTCACTCTTAAGAGTTTACAATCGTGCCTTTTGGACTCGGTCTGCTCCTAAGTATCGAACCCGGATTGACTCCTAAATGTCTTTTAGCATCCTGAGCAACCTGTAAAAGAATATCTTCCGGTATATAATGTTGAAGAAAAATAGCTTTTGTAGTTTGATTTTTCTTTTCCTCCATGATTGCTCGAGTTTATTACTTTCCAAAGACCATACGCCTTAAGTATTGACTAGGATTGACCATGACGTGTAGTTTGTTTCTGTCAACTTGGGACATTGAAGAGATACGTTTCCTTGCTCTCGAACCGTCACTACTCTTGCATTTTCTTCCATTTCTTGCTAAAAAGTTGCTTAAATCTTGCTATTTGCCATCCAGTCTTTCGATTTCTTGCTCTCTCTTGGCACATCTTGCTATGTCTTGCTTCAACTTGCTACTAATCAATAGGTTTTCACCATCGATTTGCTTGCTTGCTTGCTATTTTTCTCACAGCCCCCCCCCCCCCCCCGGGGTGGTATGAGCTTAGGGGTCTAATACCAAATGTTAGTTTAGCCCTTAAAATAAACAAATAACACACTAAAATTTTAAAAAAACTTGAATGTGTACGTTAATGAAATACTCACGAACAGAAAGGAAGAAAGCTTTTTGGGAATTTCTTGTTGTAAAATAAAACTCATATATTATTCCATGCCATAAATATGCCTTTAAATAGACTAACATTCAAATAACAAAAATGAAAAGTTGAACTTGCTATTACCTATTCTAATGGAAACCCCCTAGGGGGTTGTAAGACTCAAACTAATATCCAACATGCCTTTTGACCACCACTGCTTATTCAAACTAAACATACTAGTAATTCATAATATAAAATACTTAAATAAATTGTCAAATAATCTAACTGGACTAGATGACCCGTAATCCATGAACCATCAAGATTAACCCAACACGATTAAAATAACTTCTATTCTACAAATCAGGATCGTATATTTATCGTTAGAAAAATCACAGTTAAAGTAAGATAAATTAAACAAAGACATAGATGGCCGGCCGGTCTAAAGACATAGTTTCACATGTGAAAAGCTATGGAAACTTTAATAACAATTCAAGAATATCATGTATGTATATGTATATGTACATGTATACATGTACATATGTTGGTATTGCATTGGCGAAACATGGCATGATAAGTGCAGGTATATATGTGCGTGTTATAATAATATTTTTGTGTATGTAACTTAATTATATTAAAATGTATTTATGCATGTTATGTACTTATGATGGTATTAAAATGTATTTATGCATGTTATGTACTTATAATGGTACTCCCTAAGGGTGGGAGTAGCAGAGATAACGAGAGGAGTCCCCCATATATAGATATATATGGGACGTCGAGGGCTCACCTTACGCGAGAGCACCCTTCCAAGACACGTTGAGGACATAGCTCATCTCGTGGCCGAGTTGTCACACCTCAAACGGGGTAGCAGCAGTGGCACCGGTGAGGGTGATCGATGGGCAGATCTTCATGGCAAAGTCAATAACGTTGATCATGAGTTTGACGATATGGAGATTGATCCCGAAAGTTTTACGTTTTGCAATGACGATATTAATCCTGAAAGTTTTAAGGCCTCATCTCCATCTAGATAACCGTATGGAGATTAGGGTAGCCAATGATGATCAGTACATAACTCTTTATCTATTATATTATTTTGTATTGTTTTTTATTTAATTTATTTTTATAACCCATTTTGTCTAATTTTTGCATATATGATGGTATTAAACTGACCATCACGACTACAACTCTATTGAAGAGGTTTTTTGAAACTCCCTGGTGTTCCTAGAGGGACGTACTGACACATCATCAACATATATACAATGTTCTACAGGCTTGTGTTAGTCATATATAACCCTTTGTTTGGTTTATGTGCATATTTAATTTTATGCCATTAAGACGAGTTATTAAAGGACATTTTCACTAGAATCCTAGCCTAGATGAATGGGCTATTTAATTAAACTGTTAGGCAGACTACAAATGATGATAAGTGAAAATTTGCTTTCAGATAATTGGTCAAATTAATTTTATATGTTCATGGTTGCTGCTGCTTCAAAACCGACATTCTGGAATTTTTCAAGATTTGGGTTCAAGCGTATATAAAAAAAGCACCTTTGATTCTTTATCTAAGTGTTTAGCAGATAATATAGGTGCTTTTAAGCAGGTTTAAGTGTTTGTTTAGCAAGTGTTCTTTAGCAATGATATTAGTTATGTCTGATCTTGTTAATTTTATTTACAAAAGGCATATTTGCTATATTCTGATCTTATAGAAACTCAAATTCATGGAATTAATAACATGTTATATGAATCGTGAGACGATTTCATCATCATCGCAAAATATGCAAACACAAACAAGGATGGAACTGATTGTGCATAAGAGAAGAGGATAAATAAATTTCACACAAAATCAAAACTAAAAAAACTAAGAAAATACCTGTAACCCTTTGCTTTTGCTTGCGATCGATCGTTCTTCATCATCTGGATGATAAAAGATCGTTGTGAGTATAACTGTTTGTTTGTTTATACTAATTGTTTTTTCTATGAACACTTAACGGAAGTGACTTGATGTCAGGTGAAGGAGGTAATCATTTTGTAGAGTTAAAATTCCTCAACATGCTTATTGTTGTGGGGGAAATTGTATAGTACAAATAAGAGAGTTTGCTTGCACAGTTAATTATAAGCTGTAGGTTATTTCCTGTGTAAAGCATAAATGTCAATCTTTGTCTTGTGTGATGCTAGACTAGTGTAGTTAGACTATAATAAAATTTTTGCATGTTGTTGTTGGAAAACTATTGGAAGCAAGAGAAAAAGAATGATGGGAAGTATGTAATCCATTGAGGCTTTTTTCCTAGTCATGAGTTCTTTTGTGTTTTATGATACAAACTTCTTATCCATTGGATATTTCTTGCATATTTGTATTATACGTGTAAATTATTACATAATTTTGCGAATTTGTTGAGGATTTTGATTTGCATAGTCAACTTTGAAATTTTGTGAATTACTAAATAAATATGAGACATTCGTTAATTTAGGAGTTTGAGAATCGGTTGCAAAACTCGTGGCTGTCAACCAGACACAAAAAGGAGGCGGTCAGAAACCGTCGCGAATAGCGTCCGCAAGGTTGCTAGTTGTGGTCGAAAAAAGGTTTACTAGGTTGTGATCGTAAATATTTAGTTTTCTAGTATTATTATGATAAGTGTGTGTGTATATATATATATTTATTTATTTAATTAGAAAATATATAGATTCTGAAAATAAATTAATACTTGTAAACTATTGGTGTGGATCTAATTACAAATTTTAATCATATTGTTAAAATTGTCTTATAAACTGTAGTACGTTGGCCACCCTAATTACTGTACCTACGCGCTACGTGGACAGAAAAAATGAACAAATGGTATTAAACGATTAAAACATTTATGCCATTAATTCTTTCCTTTGTATGTTTTAAACTAAGTGTCTAGAAGCTTTTAAACCAACGTTATTCAATCCGATCGAGAAAGAAGCCGATTGTGAAAAGAAGCACGTCATGTGCGACGGCAAAACCATGGCGCAAAAATTTCTGTTTGTGAAATGGGTATGTTATCATTGATTTAAAAGGTCATAATATTGGGAACCAGGTGGAAAATATAGTGAAGTATATGTATGGAAAGAAAATGAACAAACGTATATCCTTACTATAAAACATCTGAAATGACCAGTGTTTAAGAAACATATGATCTATTTTGTTTCATTTCGTATAAGTGTTGGTTGTATAAATCTATATTACATTTATAATTTTGTCATTAAACCAAAACCATTAAAAATGTTTTTATCCTACATCGGTTGTGTATGAAAACTGAAACAGTACTCATAACCCATCTCCTGAATAAGGAGTTTCATCCAAAATTATAAGAAAAAGATTTGTGCTTTACTCAAATGCCCAAAATTAAAGTATTTTTGGTTTTTGAGAGAGACATACCGGTAGTTCTTTGGTGAACCACCTGGTATGGTCCGGTTTTTAAGTCATTAATTAGTTATTACCATATAAGGGAGAGTCAGCCAAAGATATAAAATCTTAAAAAATTTTATACCATCGTCACACCTCGTGGGTCTCAACGCTAATTATATTGAGAGAAAACTTTATAAAATAGTAAAAACTTTCAAATTCGTTCCAGTTAATTCATTTTTTATTTCAATTAGGTCACTTTACTTTCAATGAGTGTTCTAATGTTATTTTTTTCTTTTACCTAGATAGCAGGTTAACATGTCTATGTGGCATTTCTCTATTTATTTTATTTTTAAAAAATGATGATGTGGATTTAGCTTGATGACATGGGTTAAAAAATGTATATATATATATATATATATATATGTGTGTGTCTGTGTGTGTGTGTGTGTGTGTATATATGTATGTATATGTGTGTGTTGGATCAGATGAGTCTGGTGCAACCAAAACTACACTTAGAAGATTTTATATACAACTGAAGAAAGTCTTCCGAAGCAAAATCAACCCTTCCGAAGACAAACTGAAGATCTTCCGAACATTAAAAATTTTGAGGGTATTATGTTAATTCAGCTACAATTCAAACAGATTTATAGTTTATTAATGGTTGTTGTTGTTTTTTTTTTTTTGTGAGGTTTGGAGTTCATTTGATAAAGCATGGAACTTGAAAGACTTCTGGTAACAAGTTGTTGATTCATAAGGACTAAAGCTGGTAGATGGACTTTATGATGGATTGTATAAAAATCGCATTAGATTAGGGTTTTATATTTCTCAAATCTTCTGATTGTTTCATGTCATTGTCTCAAGTTGTTATCATTATGGCTTATTTCTTTAATCTTTTGATTGTTTTTTCAGAAATAACTTCTTCATACACTTAATCTTCTAAAGATATATTGACCGTTAGCTTTTGATTTTTTATTTTCGTCGTTGTAAATCTTTGATAACAAACTATTTTTCACTATAAAAAATTAACATTATCACCACAAATCACATATAAGATATTTTTAATATAAAATTGCTGTTCTTTTCTCATCTTCTTTTTAGGAATAATTTTTTAAAATTGGTATTACACTTGAGATACTTTAGGCTCTCCTTTTAAAATGTGTATTACACATGGGAATCAACTAAATATCTCACACTCTAAACTAAAAAGCTATTCGCTAAAAGACGTACAATATTAAGCTAACATAATGGACTGTCTATTATGTTTCTACAATCGATATAAGAGGATTAAACATTGCTTATAATGTCACGTTTTGAATTATAACCAAAGGGAAGAACATGGCAACAATCAATTGGGGTCCAACACTTTTGTGATGGGTAAGATTAATGAATAATTACTGCCTTTAATTATACTTTATAGTTCATGGAGATCCAAAATGTTTAACTTTATTAATAATGCTAGTTAAAAACATCCGCACCACTACAAGGAGACAGGTCTTTAGGGGCGACATTGGTCGCCGCTAAAAACCCATATAGTCGTCGCTATTACCTTTAGCGGCGACTTGTCGCCGCTAAAAAATCGCCGCTAATAAAACGTCGCTAATGGTCAAAATTTCGCCGCTAATGGGTCGCCGCTAAAAAGTCGCCGCTAATTCCCTTGGTCGCCGCTATTGAGTCGCCCTAATACATGCAAAATGACGAAAATGTGTAGCCCCTAATGCCTATAAGTCGCCGCTAAAACCCCTGCGCATTTATTACAGCTTCCTGCTGCATTTTCCAGTTTTTCCGTATTTCCAATACAAAATTCTACATAACAATCTGCATATTCTCCATACATTCACTAACTCTAAACATAAATTACCATACATGAACATAAATCCGGTCATTTGCAAACATAACGTTTTAGAATTCCGTCTAGTATGTTGGCCTAAACCTAAAAACTAAACTAAGTCAACATCAATTCATACATTACAAAATTACATTCCAAAATAAGTCAACATATATTTATCAATTAAGCTTGATCATTTTCATCATCTTCATCGTCTTCACCGTCCTCATCACTAACTTATTTATTTTGCCCATAATTTTGAAGCTGATCTTTAAAATATGGGTCTTGGAACAAGGCATCAATTTGTTCCAACAATAAAAGTCATGTTTAAACTAATAACATACAAGACCCCCAATAACATATTGACTCATTCCCAACATGTCTATTTTGTCTAATTTAACATTCCAATTCTAATAACATTTATGAACGCCTATTTAGTCTCATTTAACATTCCAATTCTAATAACATTTATGAACGTCTATTTTGTCTAATTTAACATTCCAATTCCATTTTAAGGTCAAACTAATAACATTTACCCGTGTAATAACATTAGCCAAACTAATAACATATATATTAACATCTATTTTGTCTCATTTAACATTTTAAGGTCAAACGGGTCAAACGGGTCAAACGGGTCTCATTATGAACGTCTATTTTGTCTCATTTAACATTCCAATTCTAATAACATTTATGAACGTCTATTTTGTCTAATTTAACATTCCAATTCCATTTTAAGGTCAAACTAATAACATTTACCCGTGTAATAACATTAGCCAAACTAATAACATATATATTAACGTCTATTTTGTCTCATTTAACATTTTAAGGTCAAACGGGTCAAACGGGTCAAACTAATAACATTTACCAAACTAATAACATATATATAAATTTAAGGTCATTATAAAGAAATGTTATTGTTACTCGTGTGAATGCGACTGTTGGCGGCGATTGAGACTTATCATGGGTAACCGGGGCTTTTGAAGAAGGTTTGAACCCAATCCCTCGGATCCATCCGCGCCTACTACCGAGTACGTTTTCAAACGCATTCACTTGATCATCTCCTTGAGTTTGGGCATCCAACTCATCCTCTAATCGCCGCTGTAGTTTACAAAAGGTGAATTATATATGCAAGTAACAAAAAATTAAATTTAAATAGTTACTAACAATTGTTTCAGTTGCTGCGCTATCAATCGTTCCATCTTTAAGTGTATGAGCATCAATGAACGTTTGTAGGTGACTTTGAGCCTGTTTAACATTAAATATTATTTTTATTATAACTAGTATGTATAAGATATATATATATATAATAATATATAAACCAAACATTACTTTTTATAAGTTGTGCTGCTATACGATGATGTCCCCCCTCGGTTTGGGTATTTTTGAAGTTGACGATTTGCTTGGTTAACAAATGACTGTTTTTGATGCTTCTCTGACATGAAATGTCTAATGGCACTCTTCCAATTAGCCGGAGTCATCCCTTCAGGAACATTGGCTAGAGCTCTCTCGACATCCCCCCCAAACTCTCGAAAACGCCTTTTTGCATCTGCTTTGCGATCTCTGTATCGCTTCATGTATATTGAATAAATTCCCAACTTTAACTTAGATCGATCAACGTCCCGATCAATCTGCTCTAAATCGAATGATTTCTAAAAAAATAAACATAAAAAGTTAGTCAAGTAAAAAACAAAGATCTCGACATAAGATAAACTTAAATAAATCATTTACCGCGAGGTGCTCGTACAATGCATTTTGTTGAGCTTCTGAAACCTGTCTCCAACTACCTTTATCAAATGCGATATTTCGCCACATGTATAACCCCACTTCCCGGCTAAACAAATCTTTCTTGTGTCCAACCGGGGTAAAAGTCGCTTGCCTGTCAAATTGCAAAGTTAAACGCCCTCCTTCTTCCAAGACCTCGGATTCTAGGCGATAGTTTTTTGCAATCCCACGAGTTTCCTACGAGGTGGTGCTGTAAAATCAATCAAAAATTATCATTCACAATAAATAATTATCTGTCACAAGATTTATAAATAGTTTATACTAAGACTTACAACCCTCCTCGTAGTGTCCATGCCCAGATCCAAAGCCGCCAGGTGGTGGGGGGTCTTGTCCAGAACCATCTCCTCCATGACCCATCACATCGGCCATCATGTACAGTATCAAATACGCAAGGGAAATCATACTGAAATGTTATAAGATATGAAAGTCAAAAATATAATGTGAATACAGTTTTCCAACCTACTTTAAAATATAATTACAAATACAATGTGAATACAGTTTTCCAACCTACTTTTAATCAGACCCCTCAGATATCTCTCCCTCAGATACTTCAGTATCACTCTCAAACCCCTCAGTGTAATAATCCGATTCGTCCTCGGACACTTCATCATGCTCACCCTTAGACAATTCATCGGTCTCATCCTCGGACACTTCAGCGGGCTCACCCTGGGAAGCAGGACTGTTTGGCAAGTATTGCCTAAAGTCGATGAACAATCTTATACCAGAGGAAGAGTTGTTATGGACAACGTTACGATCTTCGGGTAAGTCATGGTCAACATTTTGAACATTCTCTTCAACTGTTTGTACATTCTCGTTCAACGGTAGATCCCATATTTTTTGATGATTAACTTGCTCGACGACCCATCTGTTGTTATTGTTTTGGTTTCCTCGAGAAGGTTCTTGTATGTAGAACACTTGTTTGGCCTGCGAAGCAAATATGAGTTGATCTTCTTTGTCCCATTCTTGATCAGTGTTGATACTTGTGATATTATTTTCAAATCTAACACCCTTCGAGTATCGTACCACTTGAACCGAAATAGGACAGTTGAATAACCATTTGGATAATGCATCTCAATAATCTCTTCTAATTGACCATAATACTTCTCACCATTTTCTCCTTCCACTAACACACCAGAGTTTTGTGTTGTACGCCGTGCATCACGGTCAAGTACCATAAACCTAACACCGTTGACTATACACGTGGTGTAAGTAAAGACATTTATACTCGCACCTATAGAAATAGAATACAACTCTGAGTGAAATTCTGGAGAATTTTGTTTTTTCATCGAATAGACCTAATATAGTTAGAAATATATAGTTATACACATGTTATATAGATATGTATAACTAACTACCAACTATATATGTATTACCTTCTCAAGAAACCACATAGGAAATAGTTTGAAAATCATCATGGGGCTTTTCAGATTTGAATTCACTACATTGATAGTAAAAAAATACAAGTAAGGATTAATAAATACTTAACAAATATATTATGGAAAGTTAATGACAGTAACACTTACTTCATGTAATTCCTAATTTCTTCGATGCTATCGAGGACAAACCATTCAAATTTTAATTTTTCGCTTACAGAAAGATGTTTGATCTTCAAGGCACTAGCCGGACGACAAAGAGACTCAAACACCCACAACTTTCTCTTTTCGACAACAACATCCTCGTTTCTGTCGGGGCGATTGAACTGAGTTTCAACATCTCGAAGGTACCTCGAACAAAATGATAGAGCTTCTTCCGCAATATAGCCTTCGGCTATACAACCTTCTGGCTTTGCCTTGTTTCTGACATAATTTTTAAGTTTTTTCATATATCTTTCAAATGGATACATCCATCTCATACGCACTGGACCTCCAAGAATCGCTTCATCAGGTAAGTGCAAAACCAATGAACCATGATGTCAAAAAAAGCAGGAGGATAGATCAACTCTAACTGACATAAGATTGTCAGAATGGCAAGTTTTGCTTTCTACATATCTTCAACCAATAATGTTCTGGAACAAAGTTGCTTAAAAAACATACAAAGATCGACTATTGGTGTATATACATCTTTTGCCAAAAATCCTCTAACTCCAATTGGCATCAAACGTTGCATTAAAATATGACAGTCATGAGATTTCAACCCAGTAATGTTTGTATTATTATCTGTCACTCTCTTGCTAATATTAAATCCGAACCCATCTGGCAATTTAACATTTTTAATAAACTCACAGAAAAGCTTTCGATCATTGACTTGGAATGAGTATTTTGGGTGCGGCTTACATAACTTGCCACTAGCATTTTTTTTCAACCACAACGTCTTTCGAATTTTTAGCTTTTCCAAGTCAACACGTGCGTTTGACGTGTCTTTTGTTTTATCATTCATTAAAAGAGTACCGAGCAAACTATCGCACACATTTCGCTCAATATGCATCACATCTAAATTGTGTTTTAGCTGCAAAGAAGACCAATACTCAAGTTCATAAAATATGCTTCGTTTAGGCCAGTTTAACTCAAACTCCTCTCGCTTTCTCATAACACCTCCAAAACTAGGATGCTTGCCCGGCAGACGAGGGAGTAAACGATCGAGTTGAGCCTGTATATCAGCATCACTAAATTGTTTAGGAGGTGCTCTTGTATCAGGTTGCCCATTAAATTCCAAATTTGTTCTCCATGGATGGTTAGCATCTAAGAACCGACGATGACCAACATATACAACTTTATTTGTTACTCGTGTTGAAGGAGTGTCTTCGTTGCAAGTCGGGCATGCTTTGTATCCCTGTCCGCTCCAACCTGATAGACTACTACGGGCTGGAAAGTCATTTATAGTCCATAACAACACCTCCTTCATTGTGAAGATTGTGTTTGTTGCCGCGTCTTTAGTACGTATGCCTGTATGCCATAATTCTTAAGCTCATCCACCAACGGTCTAAGGAAAACGTCTATATCCTTCCCAGGTGATTTAGGGCCAGGAATCAATAAAGTCAACATGAATGACGACTCTTTCATGCATAGCCATGGAGGCAAATTATATGTTGTGAGTACAACTGGCCACGTGCTATGAGCCGAACTCATGTTACCAAATGGATTAAAACCGTCAGCTGCAAGCCCTAGGCGAACCTTTCGGGGTTCCTTCGCGAAGTTAGAGTACTTCTTATCAAATTCTTTCCATGAAGATCCGTCAATAGGATGACGCATCGTACCCTCTTCTGATCTTCCAGTACTGTGCCATATCATATCCTTTGCCGTGTGCCTTGAACAATACAAACGTCGTAGCCGGGGGGTCAAAGGAAAGTATCGTAACACCTTGTGAGCTACTTTTTTACCCTTTGTGTTTGTATCAACCCATCGACTCTCCTTACAAACAGGACAATTCTGTAGCAACTTGTGATCGTTCTAAAAGAGAGCACAATCATTTTTGCACACGTGTATCGACTCATACCCTAAACCAATCTTTTTAATGTCTTTTTTACAACATAATACGAAAGGGGAATCTTGTTGCCTTCTGGATGTGAAGATTGCAACAATTTAAGAAGCTCATCAAACGAACTATTAGTCCATTTGTTTTTCACCTTGATATGCATAAGCTTTGCTAAAAAGCCAAGGGAAGAAAACTTACTACAACCGGGATATAATTCTGACTGAACTTCATGTAACAAGTTTTCGAAATCATCACCGACACTTTCACTCTCTGTACAAGGGTTCTCTTTATTAAGGTTGGTATTCACTTCTATAAGATCTTCAATAACACCAGCCACATCATTAGTAAACGTAACTTCATCTTGTACTACAACTTGAGAAATTGAGGGTTCATGATGATAAATCCAGTCTGAATAACTACGCTGGAAACCCCATGCGTACAAATGATACTTCACTTTTACCAAAGATAGCATGACCGAATTCCGACATTTAGTACATGGACAAAAAACATAACCTCTATTGTCGACCAGATTCTTGCACATCTCAAGAAAAGAACTAAGTCCATTATTATACTCCTCTGAGCTTCGGTTTGGATTGTTAAGCCAACTTTTATCGACAACCATGATGCAACTGAAACATAAGGTAGAGAATTTACAAAGGTAGGCTGCTAAACCCACTTTTTGAATATCTTATCTCATACACGAAACTAATATTGACTTGTGAAGATTGCAAACATACATATGTGAAGTTAATAAAGATGCTTAGAAATGGTCGCATACGGATCCGTGTGAGACAATGTTTTGTTAATAATGTTCACAAATGAAAGGCCCTGAGACAATGTTACTTATCATTGTTAATAATGTTCACAAATATGTATAATATTCACAAATATGTATAAATTTGAGACAATGTTACTTTACCAATATCAATAACTTACTTCTAAACTATAACAACTTAATCACAACCTAGAACTTAACATCAATAACTTGTAAACTATAACAACTACATTTATTCCATTCAAAATAACCAACTACAAAATAACCAACTACATTACAAAATAATTAAATTTAAACCTACAAAATACAAAATACAAAATACAAAAAGACAACTCAAATCAATTCACTATCCTTAAATCAACAACCAAATCAACAACCACATCAACAACCAAATCAACAACCAAATCAACAACCAAATCAACAGTTAATTTACATACTACATCATACATGAACCAAAATCTAAGAAAAGAAAACAAAAAAATTACCTTCAAGACGGATTTAGCGGCGACAGATCGTAGCAACAGCAGCAACAGATCGAAGTACCCTTTAGCAGCGACGGTGGAGTGGAGCAGACGGCGATGGTCCGTTGATCGAGGCTGGGATGCTCGGCGAGTGGTGGAGCAGACGAATTTTCGTGGAGGTGTGGTCGGCACCGGCGAGAGTGGTCAGCGAGGGGTGGACGGTGAGTGGTGGTCGGCGAGGGGTGGTCGGCGAGTGGTGGTGGTGGTCGGCGAGGGGTGGTCGGCGAGGGGTGGTCGGCGAGGGGTGGTCGGCGAGGGGTGGTCGGCGCGGGGTGGTCGGCCGGACGGCGAAGGGTGGTCGGCCGGTCGGCGATCGAGGGGGGTGGAGGTGAAGGGTGGTTGCGATGGGGTGAATTTTTATGGTGGAGGGAAATGTTCAGTCGATCCGCGCGAGTGGATATTAGGGGAAATAGCATTAGCGGCGACGCATCGCCTCTAAAGGCGTCGCCGCTAATGAGTTGGTGTACGATGCAATATGAACCGTCAGATCTACATTTGATCTACGTCTAGAAATGAGTTGATAGAGGCGTACGGATCGCAGACTATTAGCGGCGACTTGTCGCCGCTATTGGCGTCGCCCCTAATTCCTGTCGCCACTAATACGTTTGTCGCCACTAATACGTTTGTCGCCCCTAAAGGTGTCGCCACTAATTATAAGAATTCTTGTAGTGCACGGTTTAAATAAAAATATTAAATTAATAGTTATTTATTAATATTTAGAAATTATAAAATAATTTTTGAGATAAATTATAACTGAAATTATATATAAATAATTATATTAGGTAATAAAATAATAACAACATTTTTTAAAACTTTTGTCTTTAAACAACTTTTGCTTTAACCATTTTTTTCATAAAACGTTTTTTAAACAATGTCTTTTTTAAAAGTTCTTTGCATTAAAACTATTATATATATTTTATAAATTTTTTTTTAAAAATTTGTGTTTTTTAATAAAAAGGAACATGATTATAATATATCAAATTAAAAATCTATTTTACGGTTTGTAAACTTTATAAATACTCTGTAAAACCTTGAAAATCTCCCAGAAATCAATAACACACGATCTCAATCTTGTGAACGCGGAATATAAACAAGATTGGAGTAGAAGAAGAATCAATTTGAACTCAAAATGATATTGAATTGATGAACAGAAACCTATTACAGGTCTTGTGCGATTTTGCACAGTACAAAATGATAAAATGAACGAAAAGCTTAATTACAAAAACGAAACAAGCTATTTATACTAAACATTGAGTTCTCGCGCGAGATGCTTTTCGCGCGGCTTCAATCTTTCGCGTGGATTTCTTTCTCGCATGGTGTGCTTCTCGCGTGACTTCTGTTTCTCGCGTGGAAGTGACTTGCGCGTGACAGAAGCTTTCGCACAGGCTGCTTCTCGCGTGACTTCTGTTTCTCGCACAGATCAGGATTTCGCATAGTTTGTTTTGCCGAGCCTTGATTAGTCTTCTACAATCTCCCCTAGACTCGGTGAAACATATTCAATCAAAGTCAACATTTGCCTTCTTGTAAGAGCCTGCATAGGCATACCATTTATTCCTAAGGATCCGGTCAATCATCCACACGTATTGGCAAGATAGAAAATAAACGGACTCATCAGCTGAAATAGGGCAATGTAAAAGCTTGATTAAGTCGTCTTTGCCAAACTTCATCAAGTCTGCTGGATCAATGATTCGGAATGACCTGTCTGTACATCTGATCACAGCGTGACCGGAATCCTTCTCACATCTCCATGATAGTAATTGCTTTAATGAGTTGGGAGGAACTGGAGCATGCACGGGGACTTTTCTGATAAATTTAGGATGTTGATAGACTCGTATTTTTATTGGAGCTTTAGTCTTTTCATCAATTCTTGTTGAGTCATCAATCACCTTTGATTTGGCAGTCTTAAAATCTTTAAAATTAGTGCGCATATCCCTTCGTATCATAGATCTCATCAGTTCAGCTTCACTGTAATTGCTTTCATTAAAGAATGGAGCTTTGCCCATGGAGTAGAGATCAGCAGCACGTAGAGTATGGAAGTCTTGTGTGCTTTTCAGATAATCAATTTCTCCATTCTTTCTTTTAATTACATACAGCCTTTTCTCGCCATCGTAACCCCAGCTAATGACATGAGACATTTCACCATACTTCTGCTTGGGCTTAGAAATGAATAGAAAATGAGCTTCAGTAGGTGGTGGTGGTGCTTTGAACATCAATCCTCCTCTAGTGAATAAAGCAATCTGACCAGTAGAATCTTTCTTTGTAGCAACAGCAGGAGTTTCACCACTTACAGTCTCAGTCGGGATTTCTCCTTCTTCAAGATTAATGTCTTTAAATAGCTCTTGAAGGTTGTTCCCAAAAATATCTGTATATTCATTCTGCTCTTCCAGATCATCAAACACATCAAGTTCTTCTTCAACAGCTCCAGATGATGATTGTTGAAAAGAATACAGTTCCTTTTCATACACACTCTCCGTGGCAGGGTCAAGTGGATCATATCCTTCTGGATCACTAACACTTGGTCGATCGACATTATCAGTGTTAGTATCTCCAGTTGGACTTGATGAGAAACCTGTAGCATTACCTCCATCATTATTATCACCATCATTTCAACCATCATCTCCTCCATCGTCATCATCACCATCATTTCCACCATCATCTCCACCATAGTCATCATCATTTTCATCATCATCTTCATCGTCATCCTCATCATCATCAGAATCAGCATAATCAACTAACTCTTCATCCTCCTTTTCATGAACAATAGGTAAAGTGAACATGTGCTCTAGTTCAACGAAAGTTGTAGATGTGTAAGCTTCGGTGATAGGTACTTCAGATGAAATAGGAACATCCTCAGTAGTGCTAACACTTAGCTGTTCAGTGGAGGTTTGAGCTTCGTTGACCACTTCCTTTTCTGGAACATTCTCAGTGGGAGAAGGGCTTGGAGATCGTCGACTAGATTCACCAATCACAGTTGTAGACCTTATGATTGGTGGCTGATGAAAGTAAGTCTGTGAAATGAATTCTCTGAGCTCATTCAGTTGTCTTTCCAGCCCTGAAGAATAGTCAAACATGTTCTTCATCTGCTGTTCTAGAGAAGCTATTCTTGTATCTTTGATTGCAGAATCCAGATGAATCATGGTAATCTGACTTCACTTTTCTTCATTTTCTTTCTTCAGCTCAGCAATCATCTTTACATTTTCAAAACTCTCCTTCTCCAAGTTTTTAACTCTTTCTTCTAGAGTTATAGAATGAGGAGTGCTGGATGATTCCTCTCTCCTTTGAAACTCTGGAGGAGTATTCAAAAATGAATCAACATCAAATTCTAAGTTTTCCTGCCTTGGAGGTGTAGAAAAACCAGACTCAGAGATATTGGCTGCTCCAGAAACAGGAACTGTTTCTGTTTCAGGAGCAGAAGAAGTCACATTGGTTGTCTGATCTTGCTCAGTTTCAGTGACAACCACATGTGTTCGTGGTCTCCTAGGTATAATGCCACGACCTCTCTTTCTAGCTGGAAAATCTTTCCTTCTTGCCATTCGTTTTCTTCGTGAGGATGTACTGGGAGACTCCTCAGGAACATAGTCAGTATCCCTGGCTTCATCATTCGGTCTTGAAGATGTTGGAGTAGTAGGAGCTCGATTTGTTTGAAGAACATAAGGAACATTACCAATTTGGTCACTATCAGTCTCGGAACTAGAAGCCGAGTGCACTTCATCTTCCATTCTTCCTTCATGTACAGGCTCATCTTCAAACAATTTCTCAATCTTTTCGTCCAAATTATCTCTAGCAGTAGAAGTAGAAGCACCAGTCTGTGCCTCATCAACAGGAACATCTCCTTCCACATTCCCTGTACTATCATCTATCTCAGAAAAACGACCAATCTTAGCAAAGCTTTCTCCTGAGCACTTGTTTCCACGTGCTCCAGTGAGATGAGTAAAGATGTCTTTCTTGATGACTTGAACAACATACTTTGAAGACTTCAAAGTGGCAAACTCTGGATAAGCGTCATTGATGACAAGTTGCACGAATCTCGGGTACATAATAAACTTTCTCCCAAGATTAGCTGTAAAATTCTTCTGCATCTCTTGAAATATAACACCAGAAATGCTGAATGGAATATCATCCACCAGAGAAACCAATAAAGATCCAAACACAGCACTTAGACTATCCACGCCAGCCTTCAAATTACTCAGACAGTGAATTACCACATGAAATAAATATTTCCAGTATGGTGGTAACCACTTCTTCTCCAAACTTGGATATCTATACTCATATCCCATCCGAGATAGACAATCCATAACTACATCATCATCTAGTCTTGTTGGTGCTCCCTCTTGGTCATTAAATAGAAGAACTCTGTTTAGTATGGCTTGAGAAACTGTCACCCTTTTATCCTTTACAGTGGCTGTGATAATCTGGTTTCCAGCTTCGTCCTTTTCTAGAGCAGCAGTGCTCCAGAAAGAATCTATCAACTCGGAATAGATGGCTGGATCAGCAGAAATAGCATAAACAATCCTTGAGTTCTTCAGCCCCTCAATCATAGAATTGAACAGCTTTTCCTTCAGGAACCTCATCTAAGTAAGCTATACAGTTGTGACTAGCTTTGAATATCATATTAGTCATCTGCATTGTAAAACAAAATCAAGATTAGAACACTTTGTATATAACTTAATAATTCCAAATGAATTTTCAACACATAGAACAATTCACCATTTAAAACTAAGTCACAGTTGAATACATGTATACACTTTAAGTTTAGCAACTAAGTATTATTGTGTAAACATCTATTTGAGACACAACAGAATCAACACTTAGAAAATTTTAAAGTTTTCTGTCAAGCGAAAAATGTTATGTGCGAAAAGTGTTAAAGCGACAAAACTGTTATGTGCGAAATTATTTTCGTGCGAAACTAAGGTTCACGCGAAAGACCTTTGCGAAAACTGGGTTCAAACTTTCAAGCGAACCAAGGCTCACGCGCGAGAACCAGTTTCACACGACAGCCTTGATTCACGCGAAAATCAATTTCATGCGAAAACCTAGTTTCGCATCTATTCATATTCTATGCGATTCGCACAACAGTGACTTTCAAATTAACCGTTCAAAAATCGATTTTAATCCATGAAATGCAGTTCATTGCTGTCGCCTAAGTCTATAAGGTCGATTTCATCTTTCAATTTCATCATTTAAGTCCTTTTATTAAGATTTTAAATTCAAGATGTTAAGTTCTCCTTAGTTTTGCATCTCTTCAGTAACATTAACAAACATGTTATACCTTTTAATCACACAATGAAAGTACTGAGAACGAAATGAGGAACAAAAGCACAACAAGAGTGAGAGGATGTCAGTTTTGATGTATGCGAAAAGAGAAGTCGGATGATATGCGAAAATGTTTTTCGGGTGAGGTTTTGAGCGAAAAGTGATTTCGTCTTAAACAGTGTGATATTTAAACCCCAGACAAGTCACGCGAAACTCATTTCGCAACACACCCTGTTTCGCGTGACACCCCATGTCGCGCGAAAGACACATGTTTTCAAAATTTTCAAAATATTTCTTATGTTTCAAACTTTCAATCCTTTTATTTCAATGAATTATGTCAACATAAAATGTTATTTACCAAGTGACCAATTAATTTAATGAATCTTCAATTTTTAAAATTTTCTTGTTATTTATTTGTCCTAAAAATAAAACACTATAAAAATGAAATAAAAACAAACACTTTATACAACATAACAAAATAATGAAAACAATGAAGAAATCAAGATCGGATTTGCATGTTTTTGTAAGAATTTTCATAATGAGATCATATAGTTCTTTTGTCAAGTTAAGACTCTGTCCGGCTTTATTTAAAATAACTGGTTAAGTTGATTGTCAATATCTGTTGTCCGCTTTAAACTTATACTTCATGTTTTACTCAGAAACATAATGAGTGATATATATCATGTTTTGTGTTTATTTAATATAAGTCAGTGGATCCCACAATCAGAACTTCTGTAAAGTAATTATTATCCTTCAAGACACTATCGAGATTTTCAAGTCACCCCAATTTGACTTAAACCATGTATTGATGATCAGTGATACCATTTATTGAATTCCTAAGTATAACTATTTGAGCATAACTAGCCTGAGAAATATTTCTTAACCCGGAATATTAACAAGTTTAAGGACTTACTGACAGCCATCCGGACTTACGTCTGCCCTCTCAAGATGTTTAGGACTTACAAGCCATCCGGAATTACATGCCCCATCTTTCGATTTTGCCTTCCAAAGTTAAAAACTATTCTCAAAATAGAAAATATATACCATATAGTATGTATGTCTTTTAGACATATCTTTTGATTTGTTGTCCTTCTTGGCATCTTATATCCTATATGGCCTTTATTGGCATCTTTTTGCTCAATTATTTTCTTTTTGTGTTTTTCTCTTTTTGTTTCCTTTTGTAGTTTATCCTTTATATATATATAGTTATGATAAGCACTAAATCAATCACATACAGGCTTGAGTATGACAAGATTATATCTCTCGGTCTGTGTTAGAACATTTTTGTCAAATAATCCTGATATGTTCCCCACTAATTCATATTTCTTTAATTCAAGTGTAATCACTCAATTATGATCTTTTTATTTCTGAAAGCAAAGCCTATTGACATATCAAACATAATCCAAGTGTATTCGTATTTAAGCCTTTGAAAGTACTTATACTCGTTTTGAACTTTGTAATATCATTTCTCATTTAAGCATGAAAATTTCATCTTTTGATTTTGGCAATCCTTTGATCTTAACTCCCTATAAGACCAAAAATATTTTTTAGAACTTGTTTTTCTTATTTTCTCCCCCTAAAATTGTGATTGTCCTTTTAAGAAAAAGAAACAATTGCAATTTTATTCTTTATTAAAATAAATTGAAAAAGCTGTATGTGAAGATTCATTAAACCAATTTATCCAAAGTTAATCATTTCCAATGATTGCACAAGGAAATCAAATCGAGAATGATCAAATGCATTGGTAAATAAATCAGCGATATTTTCAGTTGACGGCACTTGTTTTAGATGAATAAGTTTACGATCAAAACAGTCGCGGATAAAATGGATGCGGATGGCAATGTGTTTAGTTTTTGAGTGTTGAATGGGATTTTTCACGATGTTCAGAACTGCCGTGTTATCACACCAAATTGGTGTGTCATAAATGTTGAGACCATAATCGAGAAGTTGTTGCTGAATCCAGACAAGCTGGGAACAACAGCTCGAAGCAGCCACATATTCAGCTTCGACAGTGGATGTGGACACAGTGTTCTGCTTCTTACACTGCCAAGAAATGAGTCGGTTACCCAAGAATTGACATCCTCCTGTGGTCGATTTCCTGTCTAAGTTACAACCACCATAATCACTGTCAGTATAAGCAAATAAATTGAAATCGGAATTTCGAGGATACCAAAGACCAAGTTTGGGTTGACCCTTGAGATACTTGAAAATCCGCTTGACAGCTTTCATGTGTGATTCCTTTGGATCACTTTGATAGCGGGCACACTGACAAACAGGGAACATGACATCCGGCCTGCTTGTAGTAAGATACATAAGGGAACCAATCATCGATCTATAAAGATGTTGATCAACTGATTCTCCTAATGGATCTGGAGTAAGAGTAGGACGAGAAGCCATTGGAGTTGGAGCTACTTTGGAATCTTGAAACTTGTATTTCTCAAGAATAGTCTGAACATACTTTTCTTGATGGATGAGAATACCAGTCTCAGATTGAGTAACTTGAATACCCAAGAAAAAGGAAATTTCTCCAAGGGAACTCATCTCAAATTTCTTCTTCATCACTGCTTCAAACTCCGTGCACATACTATCATTGGTAGAACCAAAAATAATATCATCGACATAGATTTGAACCAAAATGATATCATCGCCTGATTTTCGTAGGAATAAGGTTTGATCAATTGCTCCTCGTGAATAACCATTTGCGAGCAAATGTTCAGTCAGAGTTACGTACCACGCACGAGGTGCTTGATGTAATCCATATAGTGCCTTATCCAACTTGTATACATAATCAGGATGATCTGGGTCTTCAAATCCTGGAGGCTGACAAACATAGGTTTCTTCTTTCATTTCTCCGTATAAAAATGCAGTCTTAACATCCATCTGGTACACCTTGAAGTTCATGTATGAAGCAAAGGCTAAGAATATGCGTATTGCTTCTAGTCTTGCAACTGGAGCATATACTTCTTCATAATCCAATCCTTCAACTTGATAAAATCTCTGCACCACAAGACGTGCTTTATTCCGAACTATAACACCTTTTTCATCCGTCTCGTTTCGAAAAATCCACTTTGTTCCAATCGGAAGCTTATCCTTTGGAAGTTCAACAAGATGCCAAACATTGAGCTTTTTGAATTGCATCAACTCATCTTGCATTGCTTCTATCCAACTGTTTTCTTTGAGTGCCATTTCCACATTCTTGGGCACTATTTGTGATAGAAAGCAAGCATACAGACATGTGTTGATTGTCCCTGATCGACTTCTGGTAATTACACCTTCGTGCAATGGACCAATGATTGCTTCAGTTGGATAAGTTTTATGTATTCTTAATTGAGGAATCTCATCTGCAACCATTCCATCTTCCAAATTGGTAATATGTTCAACATTATCAATAACCTCTTCAGAATGTTGAGATTGATACACAATAGTTTCTTCAAGTGTGTCATCTGAAATAGGAGTTTCAGAAGCAGTAGACATATTGGAGATTCTTCAAATGGAACTTGAATGATTTCTATCGGTGTATGTATAGTTTCTGAAGAAGATGAAGATAATGGAGAACTCAAAGATTCTTCCAGCTCCTGAGTAGGAATTTGTTCTGAAGGAACATCTAATGACTCAGAACAGGCAGATACTGGTATAGAAGCTGTAGGAATATCTTTGTATGATGAAGCAATAGCAGAATCATCAGATATCAAAGATGGAAGTTCCTCAATTATTTTGTTTTCCAAGGAGATTGCTTGAGAAGTAGAATCTACATATGAAGGTTTAGAAATTTTAAAATTTATGAACAAAGATTCATAATCATAAACCCATGAAGGAGCTGAACCTGCATCAGTTATGTTAAGCTCGTGCCAATCAATATTAAATGACTCGATTATTTGTCTAGTTCTTTTATTATAAACACGATATGCAACTTTATTAGCAGCATATCCCACAAAGTAACATTCATCAGCCTTTTCAGAAAATTTTGAACTAGATTCAGTTGTATGCAACAAAGTGCAACAACAACCAAAGGCTTTAAAATATTTAACTTTGGGTTTGTGTTTATAAAATATTTCATAAGGAGTCTTATTTAATCTTTTGTTGATTAAAGCATGATTCTGAACATAACATGCAGTATTTACTGCTTCAGCCCAAAGAACAAAGGTAATTTGGCAGCAGATATCATCGTTCTAGCAGCTTCAATCAATGTTCTATTTCTTCTTCTGCAACTCCATTCTGTTGTGGAGTGCCAGCAGCACTGAATTGTCTGGCAATTCCTTTGGATTCACAAAACTCATTCAGAGTTTGATTGCAAAACTCTGTCCCATTGTCACTTCTAATGCATTTTACCTTTTTCTCTGTCTGATTCTCCACCAAAGTAATGAACTTGATCAAAAGGTGTGGAGTTTCATCCTTAGATGCTAAGAAAAACACCCAAGTAAATCTAGAAAAGTCATCAGTAACAACCAAACAGTAAGATCTTCGACCTAAACTTAAAACACTTACTGGACCAAAAAGATCCATGTGTAAGAGTTGTAAGATTGATTCGACTGAGTTGTGTGCAACTGGTTTGTGAGGAAGTTTATGTTGTTTACCCTTTGAACATGACAAACAATGTTCATTTAATTGAAATTCTTTTTCAGGTAAACCAATAACATGATTTTCACGTACAAGTTTATTCATGGTTTTAAGATTGACATGTCCTAATCGACGATGCCATAACATGGAATCATTCTCCGAGGCTTTGGATAGTAAGCAAGAAGCTGTTACCAAAGAATTAGAACAATGCATATCAAGAAGATATGTGTCATTGTCTCTCGGAGTCCTCATCAAAATCCATTCATCAGGAACAACAAAACCTGGTTTTAAGATTAAGCATTCTTTGTTAGTAAAGTGTGTAGAATATTGTTTGTCACAGATTTGAGACACACTTAACAGGTTATGTTTTAATTCCTCAACAAAATTAACATTCTCAAAACTAAGGACGCCGTTTGTAACTGTACCACGTTTTGTGATACGTCCTCCTTTGTCTCCTGTGAAAATCACTCTTCCTCCGTTATATGACTGAACATCTTGTAGTAATGATAAATTTCCAGTCATATGTCTTGAACAACCACTATCTACATGCCATAGACTTTCAGTAGCCTTTTGCGGTTGTCCCTGCATAAGTAACAAAATTACTTAGTTTTTGGTACCCAAGTCAAACATGACTTGAGCACATTATGTGTTGCAGCAAGACAAAATGATTTGATATTATTATATTTTGTTTGAACATCCTTCTTTTCATTTTTGTTTTTAATCTTGACATTTTCCTTTACATCATTAGTTAAATTCTTATCCCGTTTGACATTAAAATCATTAACAACCTTTGATTTCATATTATTTGAAAATTTTCCACGAGTGAAAAACAGTTTTCTATTATGAGAAATAGAATTATGAAATCTTTGTTTACTTAATGATTTTTGTCGAAAAGGACAATTGTTTGCCAAATGATTTGTGTTTCCACACTGATAACATCTCTTTTGTTGTGTGTGGAAAACAAACTGTGCATGACAATTATGAAAATTGTCATAAAAACCAAAGTCAGATTGACTAGGTTTAACTTTCTCCACAGTCTCTCGAATCTTTGGCCATGTTTGACAATTGCAAATTCATCTTTTGCAGATTCGAGGAAATCGAAGAATTATGACCACTTTGGATTGGAGATTTGGCAGTTGACTTTTGGAATTGGTGGTGTTGGACTAGGAACAGTCTTTGATTCTGCTGGAGTAGGACCAGACTTTGAATTTGCTGGAGGACGACCAGGCTTAGATATACGGATTGGTGCTGGAGAAGGACCAGGCTTTTGAATTTTCAGATTGAATGCAGAAGAATTATTCACTTGCAAATCTGGGCTACAAACATCTTGATTCACAAGGTTAGCATTATAATGAAGTTTATTTTTAAAGAATCGAGAATTCGTTTCTTTAAAAATATGTTCTTCATTTTCAATTAAACCTTTGACACAAATCTACTTTTAAAATCCTTTTCAATTCTTTCTTTCTGATTTACTCTTTGATTGCATTCAAATTATATTTACTATTAGATTTAACCTCATTCAAATTAACCAACTTTTCATTTCCATACAAAGTTTGTTTACAATCAGATTGTAAAACTTTTACATTCTTATTTTTCAATTTTCTCTCTCATGTTCTCCTTCACTATCACTCTCCCATTCTTCAACCAACCCATCCACCTTCAATTTATCTGCACAAAAGTTTTCAGTTGATTGTTTAGGTTTGGGTACTATGATAGGATCAACAGATAAATTTAATTGACTGAAGGTTTTAAGTCTTGAGATGGAGAGAACCATCCCATAGACCATATCAGAATCACAAATGTTATCAGATGAAGGTAAACATGAATAATCATGATTAATTGGAGGAGCAATGTTAGAAAACCCAACACCACATTTTCCTTCTTTGATCTTCTGATTCATTTGTGACTTGATTATTCCTTCAACCATTGTTGATGAAAATTCAAATTTCTTAACAGTCAATTTAGCCGTGGCTAATTCACTGTTAAGTCTATTAATTTCTAAAGCGAGTTCATTGTTTCTATTTGTCAAGTCATTATTGGTACATTCTTTATCATGAAGATTTAATTTTAAATTATATATTGTTTGTTTAAACCTTCAAGTTTTTCTTTAAAAATCTTTTCATTTGACTTGTGTTTGCGAGCTTGATAATGAAGTTTTTCAACTTCCATTATCAGGCTCTCATTGTGAACTCTGTATTTTTGAACTTTCTCAACACATGAATTTTTGCACAAACCATCATATACCTTGGGTTCAGAAGTTTCTCCTTCAGCCTCTTCTACCTTCTTGACCATGAATGCTTTCAATTTATCAGCTGGTTCTTCCACTGGAGCAACATCAACAGTCTTTAGATAAACACATGGGCTTTTGACTGGAGGCTCGACAGTGTACTCTTCAATCACACTCTTTTCTTCAGCAATTTTCTCAACCTGATCTTTCTTCTCACTGTCTCCTTTTCTTTAACTTTCTCAACCTCTCGTTCAGTATTCACTTTCTCTACTTCAACTTTCTCCCTCTCTTCTTCCACTGTAGCAAACAAACCCTCCAACAAATCATCAGACACGAATTCAGCAAACAGATTTTCTTCTTCTTCTGGTTCTGGAACAATCTTTGCAATAAATGCAGTAGACAAATGTAGATCAAGGGCTTCCATTTGATCTGACCAATCATATTCAGCATTGGTTTGAGAAACTAATGCTTTAGTACCACCAGAAGTACTTGCTTTGTCTTTCTTTGGCTCTATCTCCACAGTCACCATCTTCTTGGGGCCTTCAGTTTGACCAGTCTTTGGTTCAGTACCACTCTCTGGCGAAATGACCTGGTTTGTCACAGTTGTAACACCTCAGGTTAGACTTGTCAAAACCGATTTTGCTAGAGTTGTTGACGCCAAACATTTTCCTCCCAGTTCGTCTGGCAAAATTCTTAGCCCTGTAACTACCATGGCCATTTGATATTTGATATCATTCTCTTCAACATCATCAGGATTGACTTGTTGAAGATCATCAACCAATACATTTGGAGCAGTAAGTCTTCCGGCCATGAAAGCTTCATAACTTGACATGAAAGTGGTGAAAAGGGCAAGATGCTCCTCAGCAATCTGAACAGTATGCTTAGACGGATTAGTGGTAGCTGTCACACCCCAACCTTGACGGCGGAATCGTCGTGGTGTGAGGGATAAGATTGTTCACAGCCACATAACGTTATGTTTAAATGTAAATAATCAAATTAATAGTTTCAATAGGAATTACAAACATAAGTCTCAATCACGAAATACATTCAAACAAATATCAAACATAACATAACATTTCATTTATTTAACTAGGTCCACGTCCTAGTTTTATTGCAAGCTTCAAAAGACCACTTTAACTTGGGGGTTACCTAAAACATGATAAAAATAAAAGGTCAACTAAAAATAGTTGGTGAGTTTCCAAAGTTTCATACATAACATGAAAAGATTATAAGTTGCAATTCGTGTCATAGGTTATAAGCTAGTAAGGTTATAGAACACATATCTTCACAATCAAACCTCGACTTGATTACAAGTATATAAGATTGGCTAAGTGTATTTGGTTCCCTAGTGCACAAGCATACGGCTCCTAGGAGTCGGCAATACATCGACTTTAGCACCAAATAGGCTTGTCAGGCCCAAAGATCTAAGACGTCGCCAGGCTAGCAATAGTTAATGATTGTAACAAACTATGTATCTCATATAATCACTTACAACATACAAATAACCATGACAAGATATAAAGATGAATTTGCAAGTGCTTTACAAGTCTCAAACGTTTATAAGTGTGTATTGTATAAGTGTCATGTTTCACCCCAAAATGGTGTGAAATAAAGTAAAAGGGGGGCAAGGAAAACTCACTTGTCAAATAAGTATATAATGACGATTAATAAGAATAATAGTAGGCGTCGTTCCAACGTGAATCGTTACAAGGCACCTAAATATGTAATATATATTCACAAGGTTAAAGTCTTAATAATAAGCTTTAATGTTTTAACGTGAACTAGGGTTTCAATTGGAATTGTGAGGTTTGTCGAGTAATTAAATTTATAAAGTAATTATTCGCGTTTCGATCCATTAGGAGAATTTCATATGTGTTTTAGTATTTTAAGAATGAATTTTAAGTATAAAAATTGATAAGGTTTAATATATATAAAACTTTATAATATTTAAGATTAATTGGAATAACGTTTTGATTAATAACAAATTATTAATCTAACCTTTAGTTTGTATATTTTATAAGAGATTAATATTTTAGAAAAATTTATGAAATTATAAAATATATAATTTCTACAATTATCATGATAAAACTTTTAGTATTTATTATTTGAGACAAATAATTATTCATTATTTGAAACAATAATAATTAGTAAACTAAAACATGAAAATAATCCAATTGTAATGTTTTGTTAATTGTAATGTTTTGTTAAGATAAACAACTTTTGAAGTATATTTTATAATTATTTAACTAGTTTTATTATTTGTTTTAATAAAATAAAATAAAATATTAAGATATTATAAAAAATAAATTTGCAGATAGTTGGTTTGATGTAAAGAAAAATATTTAAAGTTTATAAAACTGGTTTCAATAATTTTTAGAATTTTTATACAATTTTTAAGGGCCAAAAAGGCCTTTTAAAAAAAGAATGGGGGTTGCCGGTTCGAACCCGGGACCTCCAGTGTATATTGTGCATGCAGAACCGGTGAACCAAAGGCCGTGGCCGCATTAGGTCTCGGTTTTTAATTGTTTTAACTCTACCCCGATTAAACCATGATTCCCGATTGAGCCCCAGTTCGATCCTCACCCAATTGAGGTCCAATTCGTTGTTGTTAACACCGAAGATCATCGGGCTTTTATTCCCCATGGTTTAGCGATCATAATGGTACGTTTACTTACCTGAATTGAGTTCAATTTGGGGAGAGGAACCTCGAGAACAGGCCGCGGCAGGGGAGTCGATCGAAGGAGAAGAATTAGGCAATGAAAATCAAATTAATCTCGTATGCAGCTTCGTATGGTGATGAAGAATGAAAGCCCTCAATCAAACTCGATTAATAATGCTCGTACACTGAATTGGATTGAGTTGCAGGTCCGCGACAGAGAGGGAGGTCGATGGTGTGGTTTTGGGTGATTTCAGATGCAATTGAAAGTGGGAATCGATTGAAGACAGATATATGCTCGTTAGTGCGTGTTCAATTGACTTATTATAATCGTTAGTGCGATCGATGGCTCTGCAAAGTAACCGCATGCATGAGGCGATTCCAGATCGCACTGAAGGTTTAAATTTTTAAATTGGTTTTGATGCATGCGTTCGAAACTCCCACGTGAAGGTGTCGGGATGTTTGTTTCGGTTGAAAACCGAGTAGTTTGGCTGCTGTGGGCTCGCCGGAACCGGTGGCCGGCGGCGAGAGATCGACGGGGAGAGGGGGCGGTTTGGGTAGATTTTTTAAATAAATTACGCAAATGGTCCCTCAAGTTTCAAGTTTTGTTTATTCTATGTATTAGACTTTTATTTAAAGTTTTCAAAATGACAAAACAACCCCTGCGCTTTAATTCTATGTTATTTTATTTTATTTTTTTTAATTATTATTATTACTATTATTATTATTATTATTATTATTATTATAAATATTATTATTATTATTATTAATATTATTTTTACCATTATTATTATTATTATTATTATTATTATTATTATTATTATTATTATTATTATTATTTATTACATAATAATACTCACTATAATCTTTTAAAGGATTAAAAGACAAATAACGAAATATGTATAAGCAACCTATAAGTTTCGTATATGACCACAATGGTTCTTAAGTTTAAACGCCTTAAATTTTAATTAATGTAAAATACGAGATGTTACAGTCTCCCCAACTTAAAAGAATTTCGTCCCGAAATTAAAAAAAAATGAAACTATGCGAATAGATACGGGTATTTCTTCTTCATGTGCTCCTCATGTTCCCAAGTAAATTCAGCGCCACGCTTATTCTCCCAACGAACCTTGACGATTGGGGTTGTGGTGGTTCTAGTCTTCTTCATATGCGATCCATAACTTCAACTGGTTTCTCGACAAAGTGTAATGACTCGTCGATCTGGATGTCATCCAACGGGACATGCAGACCTTCGTCAGCCAGACACTTCCTCAAATTCGAAACATAGAACAGAGGATGAATTCCACTAAGGTCGGAAGGTAATTCCAGTTTGTAAGCCACCTTCCCAATCCTTTTCAGAATCTTGAAAGGTCCTACAAATCTTGGAGCCAGTTTACCCTTTCTTCCAAAGCGAACAACACCCTTCCACGGTGAAACCTTAAGAAGAACCATCTCCCCAACTTGGAATTCCAACGGCTTACGTCGCTTATCAGCATAGCTCTTTTGTCGACTTCTTGCCACTTCAAGGTTCTTTCGGATGATAGAAACTTTATCGGTCGTCTCTTGTATGAGTTCAGGACCAGTGATGAGGTTTTCACCAATGTCGGTCCAGCAGATCGGTGAACGACACTTTCGACCATAAAGTGCTTCGAATGGTGCCATCTTGATACTCGAGTGATAACTATTGTTATACGAAAACTCCGCAAGCGATAGATGCGTATCCCAATCACCACCAAAGTCAAGGACACACAGGCGTAGCAAATCCTCCAGGGTTTGGATCGTCCGCTCGGTTTGACCATCAGTTTGAGGATGGTAAGCCGTGCTTAGATCTAGTTGTGTACCCAAGAGTTCTTGCATAGACGTCCAAAAATGCGAAGTGAAACGGGCATCACGGTCGGATATGATGTGAAGAGGCACCCCATGACGACTTACAATTTCATCAACGTATATACGAGCCAACCTTGATGTCTTGTAAGTGTCACGTATGGGTATAAAATGTGCCGATTTGGTCAATCGGTCAACGATCACCCATATGCTATCATGTCCTCGAGAGGTTTGGGGTAGTTTAGTTATGAAGTCCATGGATATGTGTTCCCACTTCCACATAGGAATCTCGGGTTGTTCAAGTAACCCACTTGAACGTTGATGTTCGGCTTTAACCTTCGTACACGTGAGGCACTTAGCTACATAGGTCGCTATGTCTTTCTTCATTCCAGGCCACCAATATTGACCACGCAGGTCCATGTACATTTTATCGGAGCCAGGATGAATAGAATAACGAGTTTTATGAGCTTCATCCATGACAAGGGTACGAAGATTATCACGATTTGGAACCCAAATTCGATTCGCGAAGTACATCAACCCATTAGGTTTCGTCTCCAGTTGAGTTAGAAGGTTATGCTCCAGTTCATCCTTTATTCTTCCTTCTTGTTGAATCATTTGTTGAGCCTCCAAGATACTAGACTCGATATCACTATCTATTCTCAAATTTTGTAGCAGTATGGTAGCCTTGTTGACATCCAGTCGAATTTCAGTATCGAACCTTCTCAAAGCATCAAACCACTGTCGTCGATCGCGAATCTCTTGAAACGAGGTCATCTTGTTATGGACTTTACGACTTAGTGCATCGGCTACGACATTTGCCTTCCCAGGGTGGTAACGAATGTCGCAGTCATAATCATTAATCAACTCAACCCAACGACGTTGTCTCATATTGAGATCTTTTTGAGTAAAAACGTGTTGAAGGCTTTTGTGATCGGTGTAGACTATACATTTCGTACCATAAAGGTAATGCCTCCAAATTTTCAAGGCAAAAACAACAGCACCAAGCTCGAGATCGTGGGTTGTGTAATTCACCTCGTGAACCTTCATTTGTCTTGATGCATATGCTATGACCTTTCCTCGTTGCATAAGAACGCAACCAAGGCCTTGTTTTGATGCATCACAATATACGGTGAAATCTTCGTTTCCATCGGGTAGGGTCAAGATAGGAGCATTGCACAGTTTGTGCTTTAACGCTTCAAAAGCTTCTTCTTGTTCGGGCCCCCACTCGAATGGTTTATTCTTTTGTGTCAAGGAAGTGAGTGGCTTCGCGATCCTTGAAAAGTTGGCGATGAATCGTCGGTAATAACCAGCAAGACCAAGGAAAGAACGAATCTCGGTCGGAGTCGTGGGAGCACACCAATTCTTCACAGCTTCCACCTTTGCAGGGTCAACGTGAATTCCTTGGCTATTCACCACGTGTCCTAGAAATTGAACTTCCTCGAGCCAGAAATCACACTTAGAGAACTTCGCGTACAGTTGTTCCTTCTTCAACAGATCGAGGATTTGACGGAGATGAAGTTCATGATCGGAACGGGACTTGGAATAAATGAGAATGTCATCGATGAAAACGATGACAAATTTGTCTAGGTATGGCTTGCACACCCGGTTCATAAGATCCATGAAGACCGCAGGAGCATTTGTTAAGCCGAAAGGCATAACCGTAAACTCATAGTGTCCATAACGAGTACGAAACGCGGTCTTTGGGATGTCATCGTCATGGACTCGTAATTGATGATATCCAGAACGTAGATCAATCTTCGAGAATATAGCAGCTCCTTGAAGTTGATCGAACAGGTCGTCGATACGAGGAAGAGGATACCGGTTCTTGATGGTCAACTTGTTGAGCTCCCGGTAATCGATACACATACGGAATGACCCATCTTTCTTCTTTACAAATAAGACAGGTGCACCCCAAGGAGAAGAACTAGGGCGGATGAAACCTTTATCAGTCAATTCTTGAAGTTGACTAGAGAGTTCTTGCATTTCCGATGGTGCGAGCCGATATGGTGACTTAGCCACGGGGTTTGCTCCCGGTATCAAGTCAATTTTAAACTCGACTTCTCGTACGGGAGGTAAACCGCTAAGGTCATCGGGAAATACTTCAGGAAAGTCTCGTACGATAGGGACATCCTTAAGTTCTTTCCCTTTGACTTTTGTGTTGACCACGTAAGCTAAGAAGGCCATATATTTCTTGGTTAAGCACTTTCGGGCTTGAGTGCAAGACATGAGTTTAAGTCTTTGGGATGGTTTCTCGCCGAACACTTTCAAAGTATCCCCAGATAGTAACGGTATACGGATGCACTTCTCAAAGCAAACGATCTCGGCATGGTGTTTGGCTAGCCAATCCATACCAATGATGACATCGAAGCTTCCAAGTTCCATAGGAATAAGATCAAAGGAGAATTCGTGTTTGTTAAGGCTTATGATGCAATCACGTATTATGGCGTCAACGACAATAGATTTCCCATCGGCGACTTCGACCGTGTAGGGTCTTTTCAGATTAATACGTGGTTTAGAAGTATGGGTTCGAATTCTAACGACACGAAACTCTTATCCGCACCCGAATCAATAATACAGATGCATAATGATCATTCACAAGATACATACCTGTTTGGTAAAAATTTTATTATTGATACGTTGAATACAAAGATAGAAACATCAATGGTACAAGAAATGATTTAAACGGGGTTCAACGTCGTACCATTCACAACGTCATTGCTGACTTGTGCTTGGTTAGCGTTGATATTGAAAGCACGTCCTCGGGCTGGTGGCACATTACCCACAGGGCGAGGGCATTGTGGACGGAAATGACCAGGTTCTCCACAATTGTAGCAAACACGGTTTGTGACCATGGCGGCGTTGTTAGGAGCACGGTGACAAGTCGCCACCCAGTGACCATATTTACCACATAAGGTACAGATACGGCATGGTTGATTCCCCAGATGATGATATCTACACGTGTTGCACATAGGTTGCGGACCAGCATAGGTTCTAGCCCCAGGCACTTGTGCCACAGGTGCAGCGGTAGGTA
The DNA here is from genome assembly GCA_024085815.1 of Flaveria linearis. NCBI lineage: Eukaryota > Viridiplantae > Streptophyta > Magnoliopsida > Asterales > Asteraceae > Flaveria > Flaveria linearis. The sequence goes on along the minus strand of CM044015.1, from coordinate 51,125,193 downwards.
CAAGTTGTTTTTAGGGTTGTTTGGTTGCAGCCACAGCATAGTTGCGTGCCGGTGTAAACTTGCGCTTCTTGTTGTTGTTGTTGTTGTTGTTGGACGGTTCAGCTTTGGTCTCCTTAATGTCCTCACTAGCCATCTTTTCCACCTTCTTTGCACCTTTCACAGACATGGTGCCGGCTCGAATATGGTTCTCGGTGAGTTGAGCGGTGATAGTAATGGCTTCTTCTAAAGTTGTGGGTCGGCTACCCACTACAGCATCTTGAATTTTGGGTGGTACACCCTTAATGAACTTCTCGATGTTACGGGGAACGGTATCGACCATGTGAGGCAGTAATAAACTCAACTCATGATGCCTAGTTGAGTAGGCCAAATGATCACCATCGTTTTGCTTCAAATTCCAGAATTCTTCTTCCAGCTTTTGCAATTCACTTCTCGGACAGAACTTCGCGATGGCGATGTTCTTGAACTCATCCCAAGAGAGTGCCAAAATAGCATCAGCCCTCGGTTTCTTTTCTCGCTATTCCACCAGGTAAGTGCCCTTTGTTGAAGCATACTAGTGGCATAACGGACTTTGAGTGCCTCGGGACACTCACAATTGGCAAAAGTGTTTTCCATGCTTTCGAACCACTCGAGAAGACCAGTGGCTCCTTCCTTGCCACTAAAGCTAGTGGGCTTGCAAGAGATAAAGTGCTTGAAAGTGCAAGTTTGGTTGTTGCGCACTTTGTTTGCACTATTCTCTCCTTGACCATTTCCATTGTTGCTAGAGTTGGTCATCAAAGTGCTATTGAGTTCAGCAACCATGGTCGGGATGACAGCAGCCATTTGTCGAGCAATCATGGCGGCTAGCTTACGATCGGAACTTCTACGCCTTGCAAGTTGACGAGACATGCTGGACATACTAAAGTGAGTTAGTTACGGGAATGAGGGTAACAAGGATAGTAGTTTAGACAAAGGCAAGCTAAAGTTTGTAAGGTACACGGAATGGTTCCATTTGGTAACGCATTACCATTTGGAACCGTGGACACGTCAAGGTAAATTGACTCATTTGCCTTAGAGATTTGTGTATTTTGACCATAGTTTATCACTCATCCCAGAAATCCACAGGTAGCGTAACGGTTCCCTCAATGAGATTTATACGAATACGCTTGCCTTAGCCCGAAGGCTTTTTGCCAGGAAATCCAGAATACAGGTGTCTATGTGTCACACAATATTTCATAGGTTCATGAAATCAAAACCTTGATGAGATTTATATAGATTAGACATAACGTCTAAAGATCCAAGTCATAAGCATAAGTATACGATTCCACGTGTCGTCGAGAATAAGATTAAGAGGTTTCATGTTCGGGGAGAGTCTAAGAGTCAAATGTAAGTTTTGGGAGACATGTAGAAATGTTTAGACAAATCCTATGCTAAGGCATCAAATTGCACATAAGGGAACATAGCATTATGTAGCATGTAAACCATATACTTTAAAAGATAGAAATATAATTCTATAAGGTTCATGCATATGCTATAGTCTAGGTCACTATTTCTAATAACCTAATTCCCTATAGTTACGGGCTCTGATACCAATCTGTCACACCCCAACCTTGACGGCGGAATCGTCGAGGTGTGAGGGATAAGATTGTTCACAGCCACATAACGCTATGTTTAAATGTAATAATCAAATTAATAGTTTCAATAGGAATTACAAACATAAGTCTCAATCACGAAATACATTCAAACAAATATCAAAACATAACATAACATTTCATTTATTTAACTAGGTCCACATCCTAGTTTTATTGTGTGACAACCCGAAATTTTTTTTTTCTTTTCTCTTTCGGTTAATAATATCGTGAAATAGTCCGTAATAATAATATTAATAATAATAATAATATAATAATAAAGATAATAATGTTAATAAAGAAAATAATAATAATAATAATAATAATAATAATAATAATAATAATAATAATAATAATAATAATAAAGTCCAGGGACAGTTTTGACATTTTTTAAACTTGTTCTAAAAGTTTATAGCATAAAATGTTAACACTTTAAACCACAGGGACCAAATATGTAATTTTTCTTTTAAACCACCCCCCCCGTCGCCTTCTTCCCCGTCCGGCCACCTTCGGCCGTTTCTCCGGCGAGAGCCAAAATTCACCAACAAAACACGGTTGTGACCAAATTAACAATCCCGACACACTCTCGTGGATAAACCGAACTCGGACCACTATTCGATTTAAGAAATGATAGTGCAATTACCACCGAAACCGACCACCCCCACTTCGGCCGACCCACTCACCAACTCGACCACTAAACCTCAACTACAATTAAATTAATCAAAAGGGAACAATCTTCTGACCATTTAAAAACCTCCATCACGATCAGTTTGATCTAAAAACACACGAACATAACGATTTGGTCACTCGTTCGGCCGCGCCCTGCAGCTAACCAAACATCACATATCGAGCATCGAAACAGGTAATTAAACATACCTACATACTCGTTTGATCATGGGGAAGAAAAGCCCCATGGTAATCGACAGTAACAACATCAAATTTGGTGTTCGATTTTGAATAAATCAAACTAGGGTTCTTGGGGAATTGGGGTTGATTGAAATAGTGGTTAAAAACAAATGGAATCAACTCCTATTGCGGCTTAGAGCCTTGGTTCACTGGTTTGGTGCGTGTGTGTGCAGGTAAGAGGTCCCGGGTTCAATCCGGGCAACCTCTTTTATTTTTTAAAAGCTTTTTAATCATTTTAAAAATATACAAAAATTCTTAAAAATTATAAAAATAAACGTTATAAATCTTCCATATTTTAAATCCTACATAATTATTTTCTGTAAATTTCTTTTATTTAAAAACCTTAATAAATTTTTACAAAATATTATTTATAAACATTAAACATACTTATTTTTATAAAATGGATTCTAAATCGTGTTTAACAATGAAATAATCACGAAAATCATAGAAATCATACATAAATTATTTATAAATATTATAAATAATTATTTTTATAAAAATGGACACTATATCATCTTTGAATATAGATTCACAAATTATTTACAAATGAAATTATAGATTATTTCTTATAAAATATATTCTAACTAATAATAAGATTAATATCTCATTATTAATCGAAATACTATTTATAATTATCCTTAGATAATTATAAATTACATATTAAACCTTACCATCCCTATATCATTCTAAAATATTTAAACATACATGTATAATCCTCCTAATGGAATCAAAATGCAAATAAATACTTTGTAAACTTGATACCTATTAAAAACCCCATAATTCTAATCCTCGATTTAACGATTATTTCAAACTTAAATCTTGTAACATATATACACCTATTTGTGTACGCGTCACGTGTTAAACCAAACCAACCCGAACCTTATCAAATATATTGATTCACAGTGAACACATATTAAAGACTCGATTACAATCAATAATAGGTGTTGAACGTGTTTGATCGCGCATTGCCAAACTCTTTGAAGTTCTTGTTCATATACATTACATCAATTCAAGGTGAGTTTACAGCCCCACTTTTACTTTATACTATTTTGGGGGGAGAGAAACATGCTGTTTTCATAAATGTTATATTATATTGGATTGTTGTGATACTGCATATACATGATACTATGTTCGTATACTTTGCCCTTCGGTCCGTTACTACGCAAGTAGAAACGTGGAAACAATTTCATTCGGTCCGTTACTACGCAAGTAGAAACATGGAACAATTTCATTCGGTCCGTTACTACGCAAGTAGAAACGTGAAAACAATTTCATTCGGTCCGTTACTACGCAAGTAGAAACGTGGAAACAATTTCATTTTCGTTGATCAGTATTATTGTAATATCACCGGTTTACTAGTGTGATACCACTAAAGTCCTCACTCTCGAACCGTTAATGTATGTAGTATAGCGAGGCAATTCTGAGTAGATCTACTGGGTTTGACAAACCCCACCCGGGCTAGTCGCGCTAGCACAACGTTCGTCAAACGGGTGTTTAATTGACCTAAGTTCTGTTGCTGTGACCTGGTATTCACAGCCGAGGCGTTCAGTTTCGATTGTCAGCTTCGGTTCGAACTTCATACACTGAGTAACTGGTTTAGTAGACTAGCTACCTACTGATATTACTTTGTTACTGTATCGGTTACTTTATGTTCTGTTTATCAAAATACATACTTGACGGATTACATAATCCGGGATTTTCATACTTGACGGATTACATAATCCGGGGATTACATACTTGACGGATTACATAATCCAGGAATTTCATACTTGACGGATTACATAATCCGGGAATTTCATACTTGACAGATTACATAATCCGGGAATTACACCTTTATCGGATTACATAATCCGGGGATTTCATTACTGATACTTATCGGATTACATAATCCGTGGATTTTATTACTGATACATACTGTTTTCTGAAAAACCTGTGAACTCACCAACCTTGTGTTGACACTTTAGCATGTTTCTTTCAGGTTCACAAGACGCGCACGATTAGGAGCATTCACTCATGCATATCTCACGTGGCTTATTTAATATTTTTCAGTAACTTCCATTTATTCGGTTTGCGCGTGTTGCGCCATTTAAACAATTAAGATTTACTATGCTTCCGCAACTTCTGTTATGTTTACTTTAAAAACTTGGTCTTTGGAATATTAAACTTCAAAATGAATTATGTTTTACAATTAACGTGTCGTTTGGTGTAACTAATGGCTGAGATCCTGGAAGTCACACGCCTAACGGTAATACCCCGTTTGTGGAAATTTGAGGGTGTGACATATTGCAAGCTTCAAAAGACCACTTTAAACTTGGGGGTTACCTGAAACATGATAAAAATAAAAGGTCAACTAAAAATAGTTGGTGAGTTTCCAAAGTTTTCATACATAATATGAAAAGATTATAAGTTGCAATTCGTGTCATAGGTTATAAGCTAGTAAGGTTATAGAACACATATCTTCACAATCAAACCTCGCCTTGATTACAAGTATATAAGATTGGCTAAGTGTATTTGGTTCCCTAGTGCACAAGCATACGGCTCCTAGGAGTCGGCAATACATCGACTTTAGCACCAAATAGGCTTGTCAGGCCCAAAGATCTAAGACGTCGCCAGGCTAGCAATAGTTAATGATTGTAACAAACTATGTATCTCATATAATCACTTACAACGTACAAATAACCATGACAAGATATAAAGATGAATTTGCAAGTGCTTTACAAGTCTCAAACGTTTATAAGTGTGTAATGTATAAGTATCATGTTTCACCCTAAAATGGTGTGAAATAAAGTAAAAGGGGGGCAAGGAAAACTCACTTGTCAAATAAGTATATAATGACGATTAAAAGAATAATAGTAGGCGTCGTTCCAACGTGAATCGTTACAAGACACCTAAATATGTAATATATATTCACAAGGTTAAAGTCTTAATAATAAGCTTTAATGTTTTAACGTGAACTAGGGTTTCAATTGGAATTGTGAGGTTTGTCGAGTAATTAAATTTATAAAGTAATTATTCGCGTTTCGATCCATTAGGAGAATTCATATATGTGTTTTAGTATTTTAAGAATGAATTTTAAGTATAAAAATTGATAAGGTTTAATATATATAAAACTTTATAATTATTTAAGATTAATTGGAATAACGTTTTGATAATAACAAATTATTAATCTAACCTTTAGTTTGTATATTTTATAAGAGATTAATATTTTAGAAAAATTTATGAAATAAAAATATATAATTTCTACAATTATCATGATAAAACTTTTAGTATTTATTATTTGAGACAAATAATTATTCATTATTTGAAACAATAATAATTAGTAAACTAAAACATGAAAATAATCCAATTGTAATGTTTTGTTAAGATAAACAACTTTTTGAAGTATATTTTATAAATTATTTAACTAGTTTTATTATTTGTTTTAATAAAATAAAATAAAATATTAAGATATTATAAAAAATAAATTTGCAGATAGTTGGTTTGATGTAAAGAAAAATATTTAAAGTTTATAAAACTGGTTTCAATTTTTAGAATTTTATACAATTTTAAGGGCCAAAAAGGCCTTTTAAAAAAAGAATGGGGGTTGCCGGGTTCGAACCCGGGACCTCCAGTGTATATTGTGCATGCAGAACCGGTGAACAAAGGCCGTGGCCGCATTAGGTCTCGGTTTTTAATTGTTTTAAACTCTACCCCGATTAAACCATGATTCCCGATTGAGCCCCAGTTCGATCCTCACCCAATTGAGGTCCAATTCGTTGTTGTTAACACCGAAGATCATCGGGCTTTATTCCCCATGGTTTAGCGATCATAATGGTACGTTTACTTACCTGAATTGAGTTCAATTTGGGGAGAGGAACCTCGAGAACAGGCCGCGGCAGGGGAGTCGATCGAAGGAGAAGAATAGGCAATGAAAATCAAATTAATCTCGTATGCAGCTTCGTATGGTGATGAAGAATGAAAGCCCTCAATCAAACTCGATTAATAATGCTCGTACACTGAATTGGATTGAGTTGCAGGTCCGCGACAGAGAGGGAGGTCGATGGTGTGGTTTGGGTGATTTCAGATGCAATTGAAAGTGGGAATCGATCGAAGACAGATATATGCTCGTTAGTGCGTGTTCAATTGACTTATTATAATCGTTAGTGCGATCGATGGCTCTGCAAAGTAACCGCATGCGTGAGGCGATTCCAGATCGCACTGAAGGTTTAAATTTTTAAATTGTTTTTGATGCATGCGTTCGAAACTCCCACGTGAAGGTGTCGGGATGTTTGTTTCGGTTGAAAACCGAGTAGTTTGGCTGCTGTGGGCTCGCCGGAACCGGTGGCCGACGGCGAGAGATCGACGGGGAGAGGGGGGCGGTTTGGGTAGATTTTTAAAGAAATTACGCAAATGGTCCCTCAAGTTTCAAGTTTTGTTTATTCTATGTATTAGACTTTTATTTAAAGTTTTCAAAATGACAAAACAACCCCTGCGCTTTAATTCTATGTTATTTATTTTTTTTAATTATTATTATTATCATTATTATTATTATTATTATTATTATTATTATTATTATTATTATTATTATAAATATTATTATTATTATTATTAATATTATTTTTACCATTATTATTATTATTATTATTATTATTATTATTATTTATTATATAATAATACTCACTATAATCTTTTAAAGGATTAAAAGACAAATTAACGAAATATGTATAAGCAACCTATAAGTTTCGTATATGACCACAATGGTTCTTAAGTTTAAACGCCTTAAATTTTTAATTAATGTAAAATACGAGATGTTACAGTAGCAACATAAGCATGTTGACCACTATGAGAATCTTGAGATTGAGAGACTTGTTGATGGATGATGGGGGAATAGTGTTGAGCAGCTGGAACATGAACTTGATGGGTTACTGCTGGTTGCATATAAGAAGATGTTGCACTTCCTAATTGTTGTTGCTGACATATTTGTATATAACTGACATAGTAATTTGGATTACTAGCCATCTTTGCATAGAGAGCAGTTCCTTCAGCACCCAGAGAACTGAGATGATTAGCAGCTCGCTGCTTATCGTCCATAGCATAAGACTTGATAGTTGAAATAAGATCAGTCAACTGAAGAGTATACAAGTCTTTGGTTCTCTTGATCAATGTACAGTTGTTATTCCAACTGTAAGGAAGTGAGTTTAGCAACTTCTTGTTCACAGTGATGGGTTCCAGAGTAATACCCGCACTCTTCATCTTTGTGACCAGTCTAACAAACCTGGCCATCTGAGCTTCCAACTCTTCACCAACAATATGATTGAACATGTTGAATTCTTGATTCAACATATCCTTTTTGCTCTCTCTCATGTCTTTGTTGCCCATAATCTGAGACTCCAAAGCATCCCATAACACCTTAGCCCCTGAACTCTTGAAACTTTTATGAAATCTCAGTAGTTAGTGCCATAGTGATGGCAGCATAAGCTTTATCATCCAGTTCCAATCTCTTGATGTCATCTTCATCCCACAAGTGTTCAGGTTTCTGAACCATTTCTCCTTTATCATTTTTGTACAACGGAATGTAAGGACCATACTGGATTGATCTCCACATTTTAGGTTCCGTGTAAATAACATATCTCTCAAATCGGAAAGCCCAATCAGTGTAATCATCTTCACAGAGAAGTCTCGGTGGCTTATTACCAGTACCAATTTCCGTGTCTAGATGAAGTGAAGCAGTTAGATGCTTCAAATTCGGAGTTGTTGAAGCCATAGTGATCAGAAAGTCAAAAATCAGGTATCTTCGTGCGAAATAGGAAATCGTGCGAAAAGAGAATTCGCGCGGCACAACTTTTCGCGCGAGAGAGAACACTTCGTGCGAAATTCCAATATACCTTCTTACGCGAAATCGCATAAAAAGGTGAAATACAGTCTGTGCGAAAACACTGATTTTCGCACGCGAAAACCCTCAGTTTCAAGCGAAAACTTCAATTTTGTGCAGAATCAAATTTCCAACAGTTTGTTCACGCGAATGTCACCTTCAATTCACTGAATAGGTTTGATTAAACCCATTTTAGTCCAAATTTAATGAATTTAGTTCAATTTTAAGTATAATTTTGATTAAAATTCAACTAAAGTCCACTAATTCAGTTCCAATCGGTCCAAATCAGTCCAAATCCTCCAAAATCGAGTAGCATAACATCTCCATATCAGAATCTAACGTGATCAATGATGAATTTCTTCAAAAACGTGTAGAACACAATCTAAATCTTCTCCGAATCGTGGTTCAAGAGCCTAATGCTCTGATACAAATTGTAAAACCTTGAAAATCTCCCAGAAATCAATAACTCACGATCTCAATCTTGTGAACGCGGAATATAAACAAGATTGGAGTAGAAGAAGAATCAATTTGAACTCAAAATGATATTGAATTGATGAACAGAAAACCTATTACAGGTCTTGTGCGATTTCGCACAGTACAAAATGATAAAATGAACGAAAAGCTTAATTACAAAAACGAAAACAAGCTATTTATACTAAACATTGAGTTCTCACGCGAGATGCTTTTCGCGCGGCTTCAATCTTTCGTGTGGATTTCTTTCTCGCATGGTGTGCTTCTCGCGTGACTTCTGTTTCTCGCGTGGAAGTGACTTGCGCGTGACAGAAGCTTTCGCACAGGCTGCTTCTCGCGTGACTTCTGTTTCTCGCACAGATCAGGATTTCGCATAGTTTGTTTTGCCGAGCCTTGATTAGTCTTCTACATACTCATAAGCATTTATTACATCATTAAATGATTAACTTATACTCTAATAACGATACTTGCTCAAATCTTAGATGAATTTTTAGTGAATAGTGTAGAAAAATATCATGTGCCATCTACAAATTTTGGTTTATGTAGTATACGTATATCAAAAGTGATAATTAACAACTTCTATAACATCCTGTTGGATGCTTTTATATGCTATGTCTCTTGAAAATATATACAACTTTAAAAGGTTTTCTTTTGAGTAAATTATAATTTTTATCCTTTAAGTCTTATAAAAATTATGAATTTTATCCTTAAACTTTAATAATTACACTGAATGTCCTGTTTTGAAAATTTTTACGTTATGTGTCATTTACACTAACTGAAATTAATTTTTTCTGTTAAGTTTTTAGTAAATTATTTTTTACCCTTACTATTTAAAGGATAAAATATGTAAGTTATACTTTTATCTTTTACTTCTTTCTTTAATTTTATTACTTGTTTTTCTTTTTCTTTTTCTTATCAATTTATCTTACAATCTTATCTTAAATACTATTAATTAATTTTAATTATTTTATATAAAATATACTTCTATTTATAGATTTAAAATTTATTATAATTATTATTTTTCAATTTAATTATTTACGTTTCTATAAAAATCAATAAAACTTAGAGAAATCATAATATTTTTTAAACTAAAAATGAAAATACATAAATTATCAAAATTAATTAACTAGTTTTTTACTCGCCACACGTTGCTGCGGCATCGTACGCGACGTGATAAGTATAGACTAACAATCGATCTGACTTGTTTCCAAACTAAAATAATATCGAATCGTGAAGTAACTCGAATATATATCATTGAACAAATACGTATTTTGCTTGATTCGTTTTTTTCCCAAATAAAATTTTGTCGATATGTCGATCAAATTGAATTGTACATAAGAAAAGCACATAGATTACAATCGTTTACGAGCTAAATTTACATTGAAACGTAGAGTAACTTGGATTTATATTGTTGGATGAAATGCACGAAAACGTTTTATATTTTACCCGACTCGTACCAACATGTACGTAAAAATACAAATGTAAATGTAGTTTTTTAAGTAAAAGTTGTATCGGAATAAACCTGTAAATTTATAAACTTAAGGGGTCAAATTGACGACTCAAAACTGACCAGTTATATTAGATTTCAATAAATATTTAAAAAATAAATATAATTCAATAAATAAATATTATTATTTAAATATGATTAATACAAAAATATTATTATTACTTAAATATAATTAATAAATAAATATTATAATTATTTAACAATGTTATTATTATTCAGTAGTAGTTCAGCTAATAAATATTATAATTATTTAACAATGTTATTATTATTCAGTAGTAGTTCAACTAATATAGATGTAATTAGAACTTAAACATAAACATATCTAACCATTAAACAATAAATCAAATATTAAATTTTGCTTTCGAATTTTGAAAATTTAGTTCAAAGTTAAACAAACTGAATTTTAGAATAATGTGTTTTGGAGCTAAAGTTTTTAGACATATATACTATACAATTTGGGAGGGGAATTTGAGATGGTTTTGACACATGAATAGGAGAGATATGACAGCACCGGTTAGAACTGTAGATAACATTGTCTTAGCCGGGACATGTTAGAGTTGCACCTTTCCGAGCACATGATCGAGGATAGGAGTGACGGGTAGTCCTTTGGACGACCCTTTTATGCTTTAAAAACGTGTTTAATCCAACATTTAGTCATGTAATTGTCTTGAATTAGATAACTACGGTTGCCATATCTCATGTACACTCGAAGGAAGAAAAGGGAGCAAGAACGTGTTAGTATTCGTAGACGAATGGAGCCAAGAAGAAAACAAAAAGAAATAAAATGAAGAAAAAGCATCAGAGTCCACCATAACCTATGGTGGGACCATAACCTACGGTGGGACCATAACCTACGGTGGGACCAAAGGTTACGGTGGTAAGAAGAAGAAAAAGCACCGTAAGGAAGAAGATACTTGGCGTAATGCACTGTTGGTCACCGTAGCCTATGGTGGCCACCGTAAGCTACGGTGCTGGGCGAGTAAAAATTGTAACTGCCCATTTTAATGGGCAAATGAAGTGGTTTTTATCATCATTATCATTGTGGACGTTTTTGGCTTGATCTGGGACGATTTCTGGAGCTCTTAGGTGTTGAAGAACAATCTCTTTTGGTACTTTAATCCTTGCTATTTCATTTTGATTGTGATGGATACTAACTTGAACCTTGTTTCTATGTATGAAACTATGAGTGGCTAGTCTCCTTTTGTGTTTCCTTTTGGTTTGAAGGATTTGTGACTTGATCATGTTTGTATATTTATGGGATGATGAAACTGATCTTGTGATTGTTTTGTCATGATGATTGTGTATTATGTGTAATGGGTCATTCGTGGATTGCTTAAGTTTAGCCATACGTTCTTGATGCCATAGGCAAATCTTGATTTAGTGGAAGGGTTGGGTTAATTCAATAGTGATACTGATTATCGAGTGATAACCTTGCTAATACAAGGACTTAGTCCTCTTTTATGACACATAAGCATACACTCATAAATCATGTCTATGTGGTTCTTCCCAATTAAGACCAATATCATCACTTGTTAAAATCCGGATACCAAAGGGAAACATAACTCTCATTACTGATTTTTACAAACCAATTTACTTTACTTTCTTGCTTTAAGCCAATTCAACAAATCAACAAACTATTGAATTTTACTTCTTGTCATTTTAGTTAAATTTAGGTAATTGCAATTTGCTTGAGTTAACACATATTCCACAAAACTCCCTGTGTTTGATAACCCACTTACCGCTAGCCAATTAGTAGTATTTGGTTTTAAATTTGATTGAGACTTCGACCTCACGTCAAATTTTGGCGCCGTTGCGGGGGAGTAGTGGGCAACGTGTGTTTCCTAGTTTTGTTGCTTGTTATTTTTCCGGATTTACGTGGGTGTGCTAGTGTGCAGGTTCAGGATTTTACAGGTGCATGCGTACAAGGAGCTCACAAGCGCCATCACCATTAGCGTTTGAACCTGAAATTGAACAGGTAGCAAGAAGAAATTGAATTCTGCACTGTGAGAACAAGATTTCTGGTTCACCACTTAACATCATGAGTACCAATACACCACCACCAAATACTAACCAAGCCACACAATCAACACCTTTACCAACCAACACCACATCATCCGGTATTCCCCCATTCAGTTATTCCACATCATCCGGTATTCCACCATTTTCAACCTTCTTTCCATCAAGTGGACAATTATCTTCAACACAACAACCGGACCCACAATCATCATCCATAGTCCACACCACTCCTTTACCCCAACAACCCATACCACTCGGGATGCAATTTCCACAATATCAAAGCTATGAAGATGGGTCCAATGATGAATTTTGGGTTATGAAGATTATGGTTATACTAACGAGGGTGAAGGAAATTTTGGTGCACAACCTCATGTGCAAGGGCAGGGAGGTCAAGGATTTGCTCAACCCCCGTTACAGGTTATGCCATATCAAGTACCACCATAAGGGCAACAACCATTTAGACCACCAGTTCAAAGACCAATGCTTCAACAACAAGGAGGTCACGGGTTTCAACAACAACCTCCTCCATTTATGCCTAACCAACCGTTTCAACGACCAATGGGTCCACCGCGACCAAGAGTTAGATTGGGAATTCCACGAAAGCATAATTGGGAAGCTGTTAGGGGTATTGAAGCACATTTTCGCCCAATTATACCAACAACCCTTCACCAATAGTCATCCCTCAAAACAATCAAGGGAGAACTTTTGAAGTCCGAACAAATTCACTTCAAAGTTTGCCAAAGTACAAAGGGTTAGCAATAGAAGAACCCTATTTTCATTTGGAGGCTTATGACTCAATTTGCAACACAATGGTGGTCAAGGATTTTTTGCGGATGATGTTAAATTGGTGTTATTTCAGTTTTCGTTGGAGGATAAGACGAAAAGGTGGTTCTACACTTTGCCATCCGCTTTAATTTACACATGGGCTGAGATGCAACAAAGGTTTTTGGAAGAATTTTTCACAGCCCAAAAGACAAACGATGCTAGGAGAAGCTTAAGAAGCTTCCAACAACAACAAGGTGAAATGTTTCATGAAGCATTTGAGCGGTTTAATTTGATGCTTAAGAATTGTCCTCATCATGGAATTGATTTATGGGAGTTGTTGAATGCTTTCCATGAGGGGCTTCATTCTGAAGATGCCCGGGATTTGATGTCTATCACAAATGGTACATTTGGTACCAACTATGAGCAAGACGATTGGGCGTTCTTGGAGCAAATGGCGGTCACATCAAGAGAAAGGCTCAATCATCAAGGAGAGTTCGACCGGTCATTACACGAGCTCCGCTTCATGCGGTGGATGATGGTAATGTGCAACCTTCTAATCCAGTTTATTTGCACGAATTGTAATGAGTTGGGGCACACAGTGGAAGCTTGCACAATGCCACTTGATCAAGTGGAGGAGGTGAATGCTATTCAAGGGGGTGGTGGAAGAAATTATAACATGAATTCAAACACCTATCATCCGGCTTTAAGAAACCACCCAAACTTTAGCTATGGGAATTCAGCCAATCAATCCAATCCAAATTTCCAAGGAAAGCCTCAAGGTAATTTTGTTTATCGTCAACAATATCAAAATTCTCAAGGAAATTTTAGAGGGGGAAACAATCAAGGGTATCAAAAGCCTTTTCAAACATCGGGAAATGATCAAGGAAATGGGTCGAATCAATCTTCATCAAACGGAGGTAATGAAATGATGGAGATGCTAAAATCTATGCAACAAGAGATGCAAAAGAGGAACCAATTAGATAATGCTAGAGCTCAAAAAGATGAAATTCGAGACAAAGCTATTCAATCATTGACCAATCAAATGGGTCAACTTGCAACGGATGTGGCGAATCTCAAGAAGAACAAAGGCCAACTCCCTAGTGACACAAAGGTAAATCCCTCTCACAGTTCTTCTCGTAATGTTCCTATTAACCATGTTAGTATGTTGAGAAGTGGTAAAGAATATAAAACACCATCTTCTCCGGTTTTAATTGATGGGATGGTTGAGGATATTACCAGGTTAGAAAGTGATGAGGAAGACCAAATTCCTCAAGAAAATGTTTTGAACAAAAATGCAAATCGGAAAGTTTTTGAAAAACCGGTTTTCAAGGAAAACGAGATTCAAAATGATAAAGAGGTGGACCAAAGCCACGTACCATTTCCTTCGGCTTTGGTTGACCCGAGTAAAAAGAGTGTGATCTCGAATTCTTCATTGGAAAAAGATGACATAATTGAAGTTTTCAAACAAGTCAAAGTTAACATTCTGTTAATTTGTAAGGCTCCGTTCCCGGGTACCTCACAGTTGGTCATTCGTCGCACATAAAACGTATATTTGTATAAACTTAATATAATCATGCAGCGGAATTTCTAAGATAAACTTTCTTTTACTATAAATACTTTTGCCATTTAATGCAACGTACGTCAATACAAAACATCTAATGTTGCATTACATCACAAAAGCGCTATTACAAAAGATTACATCGTTACTGATTATAAAATGGTCATAAATAGTGACCTCTAGTATAGAAATATTAAATTTTTCATCATAAAGAAGATTCCTTAACTAATCCCGTTTATCGGGATCCTAAAGGAATCTTGCACTTGCATGCAACATAATGTGTTGCGTGCATTATGGGCCCACAACACATTGCGTGGCAACATTATCAAAAGAGAATACCATCCCAAAAAAGCTGAGTAGCCGCCTCGTGCCATCCCCAGCAATACTACCTGCCAACTGGAAACACATAAAAAGTCAGTGTTGCTGAGTGAGTTCTAGTTTTAAAATAAACATACTTCGTTTTCATTAAAACCATTCTTTTCTTTATTCGCGATCATACATTGTACATACATGTAGATAATATCTTTATTATCTCTTTCATTCATTCGTTCATTCATTATACATCATTATCTTTCACTTCTTATCTAGATCCTGTCAGGCTTTACCCACTTCATGGCACGCAGCCATGATTATTGTGGTCGAATGATAAAGATGTCATTACGTTTATTCGTTATACATTTCATTCATGAACATTCATCATACACATACACAGATAATATTATTATTATCTGCATCATTTGTTCGTTACATCTTTATCATTCAGTTCTCATATGGATCCTGTCAGGCTTTACCCACTTCATGGCACGCAGCCATGATTACTGTGGTCGAATGACAAGGATCCCGTTTCATCTTTCCTTGCACATTGGATATCTTTTGTACCACTACCATGTGCTATACCTCGATCAGTCTTAGCTACCGGGCCGAGGTCATTAAATGAACAACAAAGCGTATGCCACGGTACTAGAGGTAAGCGGTAGGGGCACCATACATATGGTCAATCACCAAGAAGGACCCGTTTACCTTATCCAATGCTTGCAAGACTTCTTTCGTTCGTTCGTTCATTAATGCATGTATTCATCATTCATTCATTCATTAATACATGCATTCATCTTCATGTTCCTATTTCTTTATCTTTCACTTTACGTTACATAATACTTCGTTTATTCGATGTCATAATACGTAAAGTCATGAAAAGGTATACATACATCACCGTAAGGAACACACACATATCAGTCATACATCATCATACATGGCATCATACATACATAGCCTACATCAACAGACATCTACAGGCACTTACAGAAACTTTCATGTAAGGACCTACTCCCACGTTTTTCCCGAAAGCCGGGACTCGACTATGCATCTTCTCGAGTGCAACAGCCCTAATTGTCCCTCCTATACCTTGGGGACTCATACTAGGACCTCATACAACACGCCCAAGTCCACAATCATACCTTAAACTTACTACACGATATTACACCCAAATGGGTCAAGCATACACATTTGATAAACAGGTTTATATGTGTTCCAGCCCCAAAATCGTTTAAAACAAGTAAATGAGGGGTCCTAGAACTCACCTGTACTTAATGATTAGCTTCTCAATCAAGCTATGAAAGAGAAGGTCGCACTACACCGCCTGCAGGTAGATTAACACTCAAAAGAGTTAATTTCTATCTACATTCGCTACTAAGTTCGCTGCTAGTTTCGCTAAGTAACTAGCAGTTTCGCTGCTATATTCGCCAGCAGTTTTGCTAGAAAATCAGCAGTTTCGCTGCTATATTTGCTGGAAGGTTCGCTAGCAGTTTCGCTGCCAGTTTTGCTGCCAGTTTCGCCCAACTTTTGTTGGATAGCATTGTCGACGAACTTATCAACGGAACTATAGTTTCGCCTCAGCGAAACTATAGTTTCGCTGGAACTACTCTTAGTTTCGCTGGACGAACTTATAGTTTCGCTGGATGAGTGCTTAATTTCGCAGAACGATCTGAAATTTACGAATTAGCCCATTTTAACCCAAAACTTCAATCTTTTACACCCAAAACCTTGGGTTATCATCCAGGAACATATATCTAAGCTTTATACATGTTTTCTTGCATAAAAACGTGGGTTTTTAGGCGATTCTTGCCACTTTCAAAAACCCAAAAACTAGAATCCGGGTTTTTCACCAAAACGAACAATTAAACGATGTTTCTTACCTGGATTCTTGTTGTTTGGAAGCCCACAAACGCCAATCTTCGATCTCTTGACCAACCGAGCCTCGAATCAACACTTTCTCTCTCTACACTCTCCCTCTAGAAATTGAGTGTTAGGTGCAAATGAGAGTTGCTCAGCTGATCCGTCTATATATATGTATCAGGCGTTCCCTGGACTTTAAACTCGTCAAGCTCACGACCCGAAGCGTTAACTTGGTCTAACATCCATAACCAGCCTATCTCATTAAATGGTCTCGTCTGAGCCCATTATTATTATTTGACTTGCTTAGAAAATTTTCCGGGTGTTACAAGTCCACCCCCCTTATTTAGGTTTCATCCCCGAAACCTGTTATTCCTCGAACAAGCGTGGGTAATGCTGCCTCATTTCATCTTCTGTCTCCCACGTTGATTCGGATCCCTTCTTGTGCCTCCACTGTACACGCACAAGAGGAACCACTTTATTTCGCAGCCGCTTCTCTTTTCTGTCAATGATTGCCACTGGTTGCTCCACATAATTGAGCCGTTCATCTACTTCGATATCCTCCAGTGGAACAATCATATCTTCATCAGCTAAACATTTTCTCAGATGAGATACGTGGAAGGTTGGGTGAATTCCACTCAACTCATCTGGCAATTCCAACCTATAGGCCACCTCTCCCACACGGGCAATGATTCGGAAAGGGCCTATATACCGTGGGCTCAGTTTGCCCCGCTTTCGGAACCAAATAATTCCTTTCCAAGGTGAGACCTTCAACATCACCCGGTCACCCACCTGGAACTCAATCGGTCTGCGTCGTTTATCGGCATACGACTTCTGTCTGTCTTTGGCTGCCTTCATGTAAGCCTTGATCCTTTCAAGCTTATCAGTCGTAGCCTCGACCACCTCGACGCTCCCTAATTCCTTCTGACCAATATCACCCCAACAAGCGGGTGTCCTGTATCTCCTACCATATAGCATCTCATAAGGTGGCATGCCAATGCTGGCATGATAGCTGTTATTATATGAGAATTCAGCTAATGGCAGGTGGTCGTCCCAACTTCCTCCAAAATCGATCACACACGCCCGAAGCATGTCTTCGAGTGTCTGGATCGTCCTCTCAGACTGACCGTCCGTCTGAGGTGATAAGCCGTGCTGATATGTAGTCTCGTCCCCATCGCATCATGGAATCTCTTCCAGAATTTCGATGTAAAACGGGTGTCACGATCCGACACGATGGACATCGACACGCCATGACGAGCTACGATTTCTTTGATGAATAGATCCGCCAATCTTTCAGATGAATACGTCTCGCGGATCGGTAAGAAGTGGGCGCTTTTCGTCAAACGATCAACTATCACCCATATAGCATCATACCCTTTCGGGGTACGTGGTAGCTTCGTGATGAAATCTATGGTGATGTGCTCCACTTCCACTCGGGTATATCCAACGGTTGGATCTTCCCGTAAGGTTTCTGGTGCTCTGCCTTTACTTGTAAACAAGTCAGGCACTTACTCACGTACTCCACCATATCACGCTTCATACCCGGCCACCAATAATCTTTCTTCATGTCTTGGTACATCTTGTTAGCACCGGGGTGAATGGAGTATCGAGTCTTATGGGCCTCATCCATGATCTTTCCACGTAGATCCCCGTACCGAGGAATCCACATTCGCCCAAATCGGGTCTTAACACCAAGAGTGTTCTCACCCAGTTCTGTAACTAGACCTCTCATCCTTTCGGAGTTAAGACGATCTTCTTTCAAAGCCTCGTCTTGGAACTCCTTAACCTGTGTCATCACATCAGAGGTCATAATTAGCTGATAAGCCTTCACCCGAATCGGCTCGGGCCTTTCCTTTCGGCTAAGGGCATCCGCCACCACGTTAGCTTTGCCCGGATGGTAGTGGATCTCATAATCATAGTCTTTTATCAGCTCTAACCATCGCCTTTGCCTCATGTTTAGATCTTTCTGCTCGAAGAAGTACTTCAAGTTTTTGTGGTCCGTGAATATGGTGCACTTCGTCCCGTATAGATAGTGCCGCCAAATCTTCAACGCAAAAACTACCGCAGCTAGTTCTAGATCGTGCGTGGGATAGTTGACTTCGTGGGTCTTCAGTTGTCGAGACGCATAGGCTATCACTCTTCCGCGTTGCATCAATACGCAACCTAGCCCAGAATAAGATGCATCCGAATAGACCACTAAGTCTTCATTTCCCTCGGGCAATGTAAGACAGGAGCTTGTGTCAGTCTCGTCTTCAACTCCTCTAAGGCGTCCTCCTGTTCTCGACCCCACACGAACTTTACGTCCTTATGAGTCAATTTTGTCAAAGGCGAAGCTATCTTGGAAAAGTCTTGAATAAATCTTCTATAGTAGCCCGCCAATCCCAAGAAGCTGCGAATCTCGGATGGCGTCCTTGGTGACTTCCATTGCATCACGGCCTCAACCTTTGCTGGGTCCACCATTATTCCCCTTGCATTTACCACGTGACCCAGAAATTGCACCTCGCGTAACCAAAAAGCACATTGGAGAACTTAGCATACAGTTTCTCCTTCCTCAAGGTCTCCAACACCTCCCGAATATGGCCGGCATGCTCTTCTTCGCTCCTGGAATAAATCCGTATATCATCGATAAACACTATTACTGATTTATCCAACATTGGCCGACACACTCGATTCATCAAATCCATAAAAGCAGCCGGCGCGTTGGTCAAACCAAAAGACATAACGAGGAATTCGTAGTGACCGTAGCGCGTACGAAAAGCTGTTTTAGGGATATCCTGTTCCTTTACTTTTAGCTGATGATAGCCCGACCGAAGGTCTATTTATGAAAACCAACTGGCGCCTTGAAGCTGATCGAACAGATCATCGATTCTCGGCAAGGGGTATCTGTTCTTCACCGTCAACTTATTCAGCTCGCGGTAGTCGATGCACATCCTATACTACCATCTTTCTTCTTTACGAAAGGGAGCACCTTAATGTGAGATACTCGGCCTAATGAACCCTTATCTAGCAGTTCTTGCAACTGCTCCATCCACTCTTTCATTTCCGTCGGAGCCAATCGGTATGGTGCTTTGGCAACAGGTTGAGCACCCGGTATCAGGTCAATCTGGAACTCGATCTCTCGGTCAGGTGGCAATCCTGATAAGTCTTCCGGGAATACGTCTGGAAATTCACACACTACCGGTACATCGGATAGTTGTGGTGTTGGCTCCTCCACATTCTTTACATAACATAAGTAGGCACTACATCCACGCCTCATACACTTTCCCGCCACCGCCATTGAGATCACTTTGGAATCGTCGTAACCCGATCGCCGTATATTGTTACCGGACTCCCGTCAGCCGCCGTCAGTCTAATCATCTTCTTTCGGCACACAATATTCGCTTCGTAGGTTGCTAACCAATCCATCCCTAATACTACATCAAATCCTCCTAGGGGCATCACATGTAACTTGGCAGCAAACCTATGACCTTCTAATTCTACGGCACAGTCCTCTATCATATCCGTAACCCTAGTGGACTTACCAATAGCAGCTTCTACGTCAAAGGACTTATCGAGGCATTTACTTCTAACAGGCAGTTTAGCACAGAAAGTAGTAGAAATAAAACTCCTACTGGAGCCCGAATCAAATAATACAGAGGCTAAAGTTTGGTTTATCAGGAACGTACCGGACACAACGTCAAGGTCCGTCCTAGCCTCTTCTTGCGTCATCATGAATGCCATGGCCTTTGCCCTCGGTTCTTCTCCTCCCGTCTTCTTCACCCCTAAGCCCTCAGCCCTCGGCTTCTTACAGACTCTGCTCATATGACCACTTCCCACAGTTAAAACATTTGCCTGTCCGGCAATCCTTGGCCATATGCGTGTCTTTCCACACTTAAGCAGATGTTTGATCCCCACTTGCACTCCCGAGTGCTCTCTTCCACATTGGCCGCACTTCCTCAACCCAGCTCCTGACATGACCACACAGCGGTCATCCGCCTTGCCTTCTTGTTACTCGTCGAGGTATCGCCTCGACCAAACCTCTTCCCCTGCCAGTTTCTCTCACCACCTCCCTTCTTACTACCCTCAGCCTTCACCACCACAGCCCGCTCATCATATAGCCTTCCTGCCAAATCCACTGCCGACCTAAAAGTGCTCGGTCGGGTAGTAATTAAATGCTTGCGGATATCAGCTGGCAGCCCCTGAATATACCGATTGATCTTTCGAGACACCGGCGTCACCTGATCCGGCACCATTCTCGCCATCTCATTGAATTTGGTGGTGTACTGTTGGTGGGTCATCGTCCCCGCCTCCAACTGCAGGAACTCTCTCTCCACTTTATCCATCTTCCGACGAGGACTGAACTCCTCGATCACCATCCTTTTCAGCTCGGACCGCTTCATTCTTCCGATGGCCCTGCTACCCTCGGCCTGGACTATGTTGTCCCACCAGCATAAGGCCGAACCCGTAAAAGAGTGGGTAGCAAACTTCACCTTCTTGTCCTCCGGCAATCACTAATATCGAGGACAACCTCTATTTCTCTCACCCATTGGTGAGCATCAGCAGCGGTGCTAGAACCGTCAAAAGTAGGGGGCTTGCACCTCATAAACGCCCCGTAGTTACAAACCCGTGTTGACTCATGCACTGGCTCCTCCTCCTCTTCCTCTTCATCATCGGAAAGAACCGTTTCGGCTCTTGTTGCTCCTGTCTTCCTGAGGACCTATTCCTCTCCTTCCTTTCACCTTCCCTGACAGCCTTAATCACTTCGGTCACCACAGACGGTAAGATCGTCTGCATGACCTGATGCACCTCTTCAACCACTGCCTCTTTCACCGAGGCCCTCAAGTTGGCGCTTCGTCTACTCCCTCCTGATGAGGGTTTCGTTTTCCTCATGAACCACCTTCTCTACCCTAGGTCTCCTCTCGTGACACGCGGTTCAGCATAACGTCCGCCACCACCTCCACCCCGGGAAGCTTTGGAAGATCTACCACCAGCCATTTTCTATCTCACACTTAAAGGTTCAAATACTAACACGGTCATTCAAGGAAATAGCTCAGTTTATGTCTAGCATAGTAAGTCCCTAATTACAGTGGCCAGTTGTGATTAGCCACTTACATTACTCTTCGCACCCTGAGCATTACCTGTCCTGACTACATTAGCATCTAAATCTAACAGTACACATATAACACATACATACGCACATAATATCAGTTAATCTTTAAGAAAATACCTGATGGCATGCAGCTACTCAGATGGAATTCCCTTTCTTTCCGTTCCAATTTCAGTTTAAGTTTAGGTTTATTTTGAAAATGTACCCGTTTAACTTAAACTTTGGCTCTGATACCAACTTGTAAGGCCCCGTTCCCGGGCACCTCACAGTTGGTCATTCGTCGCACATAAAACGTATATTTGTATAAACTTAATATAATCATGCAGCGGAATTTCTAAGATAAACTTTTCTTTTACTATAAATACTTTTGCCATTTAATACAACGTACGTCAATTACAAAACATCTAATGTTGCATTACATCACAAAAGTGCTATTACAAAAGCTTACATCGTTACTGATTACAAAATGGTCATAAACAGTGACCTCTAGTATAGAAATATTAATTTTTCATCATAAAGAAGATTCCTTAAGTAATCCGTTTATCGGGATCCTAAAGAAATCTTGCACTTGCATGCAACATAATGTGTTGCATGCATTATGGGCCCACAACACATTGCGTGGCACATTATCAAAAGGAGAATGCCATCCCAAAAAGCTGAGTAGCCGCCTCGTGCCATCCCCAGCAATACTACCTGCCAACTGGAAACACATAGAAAGTCAGTGTTGCTGGGTGAGTTCTAGTTTTAAAATAAACATACTTCGTTTCCATTAAAACCATTCTTTTCTTTATTCGCGATCATACATTATACATACATGTAGATAATATCTTTATTATCTCTTTCATTCATTCGTTCATTCATTATACATCATTATCTTTCACTTCTTATCTAGATCCTGTCAGGCTTTACCCACTTCATGGCACGCAGCCATGATTATTGTGGTCGAATGACAAAGATCTCGTTACGTTTATTCGTTATACATTTCATTCATGAACATTCATCATACACATACACAGATAATATTTATTATTATCTGCATCATTCCTTCGTTACATCTTTATCATTCAATTCTCATATGGATCCTGTCAGGCTTTACCCACTTCATGGCACGCAGCCATGATTACTGTGGTCAAATGACAAGGATCCCGTTTCATCTTTCCTTGCACATTGGATATCTTTTGTACCACTACCATGTGCTATACCTCGATCAGTCTTAGCTACCGGGCCGAGGTCATTAAAAGAACAACAAAGCGTATGCCACGGTACTAGAGGTAAGCGGTAGGGGCACCATACATATGGTCAATCACCAGAAGGACCCGTTTACCTTATCCAATGCTTGCAAGACTTCTTTCGTTCGTTCGTTCGTTAATGCATGTATTCATCATCGTATTACTCATTCATTCATTCATTAATACATGCATTCATCTTCATGTTCCTCTTTCTTTATCTTTCACTTTACGTTACATAATACTTCGTTTATTCGATGTCATAATACGTAAAGTCATGAAAGGTATACATACATCATCGTAAGGAACACACATATATCAGTCATACGTCATCATACATGGCATCATACATACATAGCCTACATCAACATACATCTACAGGCACTTACAGAAACTTCATGTAAGGACCTACTCCCACGTTTTTCCCGAAAGCCCGGACTCGACTATGCATCTTCTCGAGTGCAACAGCCCTAATTGTCCCTCCTATACCTTGGGACTCATACTAGGACCTCATACAACACGCCCAAGTCCACAATCATACCTTAAACTTACTACACGATATTACACCCAAATGGGTCAAGCATACACATTTCGATAACACGTTTATATGTGTTCCAGCCCCAAAATCATTTAAAACAAGTAAATAAGGGGTCCTAGAACTCACCTGTACTTAATGATTAGCTTCTCAATCAAGCTATGAAAGAGAAGGTCGCACTACACCGCCTGCAGTTAGATTAACACTCAAAAGAGTTAATTTCTATCTAAATTCGCTACTAAGTTCGCTGCTAGTTTCGCTAAGTAACTAGCAGTTTCGCTGCTATATTCGCCAGCAGTTTCGCTAGAAAATCAGCAGTTTCGCTG
This sequence comes from Flaveria linearis, assembly GCA_024085815.1. NCBI lineage: Eukaryota > Viridiplantae > Streptophyta > Magnoliopsida > Asterales > Asteraceae > Flaveria > Flaveria linearis. Next base: position 51,101,173 of record CM044015.1, on the reverse strand, counting down.
CTATATTCGCTGGAAGGTTCGCTAGCAGTTTCGCTGCCAGTTTTGCTGCCAGTTTCGCCCAACTTTTGTTGGATAGCATTGTCGATGAACTTATCAACGGAACTATAGTTTCGCCCCAGCGAAACTATAGTTTCGCTGGAACTACTCTTAGTTTCGCTGGACGAACTTATAGTTTCGCTGGATGAGTGCTTAATTTCGCGAACGATCTGAAATTTACGAATCAGCCCATTTTAACCCAAAACTTCAATCTTTTACACCCAAAACCTTGGGTTATCATCCAGGAACCTATATCTAAGCTTTATACATGTTTTCTTGCATAAAAACGTGGTTTTTGGGCGATTCTTGCCACTTTCAAAAACCCAAAAACTAGAATCCGGGTTTTTCACACCAAAATGAACAATTAAACGATGTTTCTTACCTGGATTCTTGTTGTTTGGAAGCCCACAAACGCCAATCTTCGATCTCTTGACCAACCGAGCCTCGAATCAACACTTTCTCTCTCTACACTCTCTCTCTAGAAATTGAGTGTTAGGTGCAAATGAGAGTTGCTCAGCTGATCCGTCTATATATATGTATCAGGCGTTCCCGGGACTTTAAACTCGTCAAGCTCACGACCCGAAGCGTTAACTTAGTCTAACACCCATAACCAGCCTATCTATTAAATGGTCTCGTCTGAGCCCATTATTATTATTTGACTTGATTAGAAAATTTTTCGGGTGTTACATAATTAAGGCAATTTAGAAAATTCCAGCTTATGCAAAGTTTTTAAAAGAGTTGTGTACATTTAAAAGACGGAGAAGGGTGCCTAAACGGGTTAAACTAACTGCAAGGGTGAGTGCAATCGTGGAGGGAACCCTCCCACTCAAGCTCTGAGATCCGGGATACCATTGATAGATATCGAAGTGGGTGATTTCAAAATGTCTAAGGCGTTATTGGATCTTGGAGCCGGGGTGAGTGTCCTCCCGGGAAGTTTATATGACCAATACGATTTCGGTCCATTGAAACGGGTAGAGACAATAGTGGTGTTAGCCGATTTGTCTCATAAACTCCTAGGGGGATTGTGCTGGATGTGATTGTACAGGTGAAAGAGTTTTATTATCCCGTTGACTTTTTGGTTTTGGATTATATTCGGTTGATCCAAACCACAACCCAAATGTTATTTGGGACGACCATTTTTTGAACACAGCTCATGCACGGATTGATTGCAGGTATGGTACAGTACAAATGGCATTTGGTAAATGCCAAATGAGTTTAAATGTGTTTGCTAACAACTCTTATTTTGATGATGATGATGTGTGTTTTATGGCAGATGAATTTGATGAGTATGACCCTCATGAGTATGAGGAAGATTCGGTGGAGGTTTGTTTGTGTGATTTTTCTAAACAGGTACAGGTTTGTGCATTAAGGATGGAGGAGCAAAAACAAGATGTTTTGGCTGTACAGGAAGGGAGGCCACCATGGACTCATCAAATTGAAAGTCTACCGGCTGAAATTAATTCCAATACAAAGCCATCTTTGGAATGTCCACCCAAGATTGAGTTGAAGATTCTACCGGATCACTTGAAGTATGTGTTTTTGGGAGAAGAGAAAACATTGCCGGTCATCATAGCATCCAACTTGGAGGAAGCTCAAGAACATAAACTTTTGAAGGTGTTAAAAGCAAACAAGGCCGCAATTGGGTGGACAATAGCCGATTTGAAGGGTATTATTCCTTCTGTAGTGATGCACAAAATCATTACTACCGAAGACGCAAAACCAACTCGTGAAACTCAAAGGAGGTTAAATCCCAATATGAGTGTCACACCCCCGCTTATAGCGGAAACACGAGGATGTAACGGACGGATCGTCATAACACATTGTTAACTAATGGAGATGCAATAATTAATGAAAGATAACGTGTCATGACGTCACCCGACACAATGGAAACTAGTGTCGTAGTTAGTCAAATCCACGACAACATAGTCATAACCAATAGTCCAAAAACAATAAGTAATCCCAGATCCAACAAGCACACCATCAAAACATCCAGACATAATTGGTCCAAAAGTGCCATAAATAAATAAGACCAAATAAAAATCCAAAATAGTCTAATGCTCCTGAAAGAGCGGTCCCATCTAAGTCCACATCCATTCCACTTATGCATGTTACCTGAAAAGACATGCTCATAAAGGTCAACATACGTTGGCGAGTTCACAGGTTTAATGTACAAAACTTGCCGTGTATCCAGTAAAACAGAAAAGAGAGTGTGTGAGTAAGAGAACATAGTAGCCATAGAATCCATACAAATTAATAGTCATGCCCATGTCCACAATCGGATTATATTCACCCAAGGGCTCGCACAAGGCCAAGTTGGTCTTACCTAGCATACCAACAACAAGGGTGGGGTGTCAGCCCGTTAGTACTAACAATACCTCAACATGACAGTCCAGTCCACATACAGTCTAAGTACAGATAGCACATTTGTAAGAACTCTAGATTAAATCCTATGGTCCAAACCACACACAAGTTTTTATAACACGGCGCAGACAAAACATTTGAGCAAGCTTTTCCCCCAAGAAAATATATTAAAAAGGGGCCGTGAAACTTCCCTTGAGCGTGATAAAATAAATAGAACAAACACTTCCAAGAACACGAGCAACGAACGTTCAAACACCTATAATAATTATGATTAGAACTTAAACACGTTCTATGAGGAAAGGAGTACGTCGGTCGGTTCGGGTCGGTTCGAGTTTAACACGCGGCACGCACACAATTTGATATACAACCAACACACCATGTAATAATAATGCTAATTATATGTTAGTAATAATAATAAGGTTATTTTTATTAATAAAATAATAATAATAATAATAATAATAATAATAATAATATAATAATATAATAATAATAATAATAATAATAATAATATATAATAATATAATAATAATAATAATAATAATAATAATAACACTCAAAATCAAAAGGAACACACACATTATTTCACGCACTACATACATCATATATATATGCATACCTACAGTACTCAAACACACACACTAAAAGTATATATTTATACATATATATATATATATATATATAATATATATATATGTTCACATGAATATACACACTCCTAGCATACTAGTACATGACAATATTCACAAATATCATTTATGCACATACAATATATTCATACAAATTCTTTCTACTCTTGACATCTATATACATACAATCACTGCTTATATACATATAGAGAGGCATACATACACAGCCGCATACATACAACATCGAACACCCATATCACACGCACGTATACATACATTATATACATACACATACCGTCACATATATACACAAACGCAGCAGTAGCACACCCAGAAATATGTACAAACAATCCACACATATACATGTTTACACATTTGTACGCATAAGAACGCACACAAGCTGCCCGAAACATACATACACACATATACATCACTTTCACAGCCATATATTACATACATACACACTGCCACGCACACGTATGTGCATAATGCATATACATACACACACACTGCACAAAACATACATACACACATATATATGACATACAAAGCATACACACACACATATACCCACGTACACAGCAGCCGAAGGCTGCTGTGTTTGTCCTCCTGCGCAACACACACACACACAGTCACACACAAATCAATTCGCAGGAGTATAAACACACATATATACATACATTCGTAACATATACGCACCCATACATACGGTTTACAGCATATACATATACATACGCAAAATACATACATACGCGCGCACGAGAGCTTACGAAACAGCCCGAAACGAACCGAGTCAAACCGAGACGAAAACCGAAAGGAAACGTAACGAAACGGAATAAAACGAGGTTCGAAACGACCGGATACCTGCGAAACGGCTAAAAGGTGGTGCGACCGGCAACCGACGGCGGCTAACGGCAGACGGCGGTGGTGCAATCGGCGGTCGGACGGTGACGGCAGGGAGGGTGTCGCGAGGGTTTGCAAGGTCGCGATGTTCGGCCTTGCGTTGCAAAACATATATATTTTTAGTATTTGCAAAATGGTCCCTGGACTTTAAAATAATTAATCCCTCGAGTTTCATTAAATTACCATTTAAACCCTCAACTTATTAATTATGTTAATTATATTAATACTAATAATAATATTAATATTAATAATAATTATAATAACAATCCTAATAATAATAGTGTTATTTACACACTAATAACAATAAAATATATTTTCATTAATTATCATTTATACGATATTAGTCAATTTTAGGTTCTTAATAAATTAGGGCTGGCACGAAACGGGTATACGAAAAGACTCGATAAAAAAAATTGAATAAATTACGCACAATAATAAATGCACGGAAAGAATTAACGAGTTTCGAGTCAATTGACGGACCTGAAAGTGACGGATGTCACATGAGAGAGGTGGTGAAAAGGAGGTCATCAAGTGGTTGGATGCTGGGACCATCTATCCCATATTGGATAGTGCGTGGGTAAGTCCTACACAAGTGGTACCGAAAAAACCGGCATTCAGGTGATAAAAGATGAAAATGGTGAGCAAATCGCCACCCGACCGGTAACCGGGTGGCGAGTATGTATTGATTATAGAAAATTGAATTCGGTCACTTCAAAAGGCCATTTCCCATTACCTTTTATTGACCAAATCATTGAAAAACATTCGGGTCAAAAATTTTATTGTTTTTTGGATGGGTATTCGGGATACAACCAAGTGGCCATTCATCCGGATGACCAACACAAGACCACCTTTACATGTCCATATGGCACTTTTGCATTTAGAAGGATGCCATTGGATTGTGTAACGCTCCGGCCACGTTTCAACGTTGTATGATGAGCATATTTTTGGATATAGTTGGGGACACACTTGAGGTGTTCATGGATGACTTTTCTGTTTTGGGCAAACTTTTGACACATGTCTTAATGAATTAGAAAATGTTTTAAAAAGATGTGTCGAAACGAATTTGGTCTTAAGTTGGGAGAAAAGTCATTTTATGGTACAAGAGGGAATTGTTTTAGGACATGTTGTGTCCAACCGGGGAATGGAGGTGGACAATGCAAAATAAAAGTTATTTCATCTTTTCCACCTCCAACAATGTTAAAGGGGTTAGATCATTCTTGGGACATGCGGGATTCTACCGGAGATTCATCAAAGGTTTAGTGTTATCACAAAACCTTTGTGTAATCTCTTGTTGAAAGATGTCTCTTTTGAGTTTACTAATGAGTGTTTGCAAGCTTTTAATGTTTAGAAAGAACAATTAGTACAAGCTCCTATCTTACAACCACCGGATTGGACAAAGCCATTTGAAATTATGTGTGATGCAAGTGACAACACAATCGGGGCTGTTTTGGGCCAAAGGATTGATAAGAAACCTGTTGTGATTTATATGCAAGCAAGACCTTGTCCGAAGCGCATTGAATTACACCACAACTGAAAAAGAAATGCTTGCAGTGGTGTATGCTTTGGATAAATTTCGATCTTACATTTGGCGGAGCAAAGTGGTTGTGTACTCCGATCATAGTGCTGTCCGTCATTTGATGGCTAAGAAGGATGCAAAGCCAAGATTGATAAGATGGTTTTATTATTGCAAGAGTTTGATCTAGAAATCCGGGATAAGAAAGGTTGTGAAAATGTTGTTGCAGATCATTTATCTCGGATTCCATTGGATGGAGTCGAAGATTCAAGTGAGATCAATGAGCAATTTCCGGATGAATATGTATTAGCCATTTCTAATACACCTTGGTATGCCCACTTCGTTAATTATTTGGCCAAGGGTGTGATGCCACAACATTGGGTGAAGAGAAGGAGACAACAATTTTTGGCACAAGTGAAGCAATACATATGGGATGAACCCGACTTGTTTAAAATTGGTGCAGATCAAATTTGAGGAGATGTGTTCCGGAGTCGGAAGTTAAAGAGATTTTGGTACATGCCCATTCATCCGCATGTGGGGATCATTTTAGTGGTCAAAAGACGGGTCACACGGTGCTCACTTGTGGGTTTTATTGGCCTACAATTTCAAGGATGCAAGAGATTATGCAAAGAATTGTTTGAATTGTCAAAAGATGGGAGGCGTATTGTCACACCCCCGCTTATAGCGGAAACACGAGGATGTAATGGACGGGATCGTCATAACACATTGTTAAGTTAATAGAGTTGCAATAATGATGAGACCAACGTGTCATGACGTCACCGGACACAAATGGAGACTTGTGTCATGGTTAGTCAGTTCCACGACAAACATAGTCATACAAAACAATTAAGTATAAGTCCCACAACCCGGGATAGAGTAAACAAATATGAAAAACAAGTAAATGTCAAATGCAACAGATGAAGACATCCAAGCTTAAATGATGTAAGCCTAAGGTCATCACTAAGGAAGCAACCCTAGCAATCCTCAATGATTGTTACCTGAAAAGATATGCTCAAAATGGTTAACATAATGTTGGTGAGTTCGCAGGTTTAAATAATAACAAAACTTGATGCTGTGTAATAGTGTAGTAGGACATGCGTCCATACAGTTATAAGCAAGTAATATCACATGAGCATCACAACTAAACCTGTGACGTACACAATGAATTTGTCGGAACATATTCATCCTAGACCCGTACCTGGCCATAGTTCGTAATTAACTAGTATACCAACCCTAGGATGGGGGTGTCAGCCCAATAGTACTATCAATACCTGTCCGTCCACTCTAACACCGGAGTTAAATAGTTGTGAAACAGAACCACAAAGACAACTCATGCATGTACCAGATAATTACTTACAAACATGTAAACACAACAGCCCCAAAATAATTAATATGTTTACAGGATAAAAGGGTGAGCATACTTTTCCCCTTTAATTTGTAAATGATTAATATGAAAACGTGGCCGCGAAACTCACCTTGATATGAGAAGAATATGACTTGAGCAAAAGCTTCAAAGAATGCGAGTAACAAAAGATCAAACACCTAAGATGTTAATTAAGTTATCAGACACGCTCAAGAGAAAAGGAATATGTTCGGTTGGTTTCGGTCGGTTTGGGTTTGACGTGCGACTCACACTTAAAAAGTATGAATTACTTATACACTCCAACACGTTATAAGACTAGTAATGATGATAATAATAATAATAATAATAATAATAATAATAATAATAATAATAATAATAATAATAATAATAATAATAATAATAATAATAATAATAATAATAATAATAATTACAATAAAAGATAATAGTAAAAATAACAATAATAATAATAAGACAAATCAAAGAACACACACATTCCAAACAACTCACGCACCCATACAAAAACACACACTTCAAACACACAAACTGACAAACATACTCAAACACACACATTGCCCACACACTGCCCACACACTGCCCACACACAATACACACACTACACGCACACACACACTCAAACACACACACTCGCCCTATGCACCCACACTCAACACACACACACACGCAGCATACACACACTGCACGCACACACACACTCAAATACACACACTCAAACACACACACTCAAACACACACACATCGCAGCATACACACACTGCACACACTCAAATTCGCAGATTATATGCACACATATAGACACATGTTTCGCAACATATACACACATATACATACAATTCGCGACATATACATATACGTACGCACAAGATACATACATACGCACACACGAAAGCTTGCGAAACAACCCGAAACGAATCGATTCAAACCGAGACGTAAACCGAAACGAAACGTAACGAAACGAAACAAAACGAGGTTCGAAACGACCCGTTACTTGCAAAACGGCGAAACGGTGGTGCGACGGCATCCGACGGTGGCTAACGGCGGCGTACAGTGAGGCACGGTGGAGAAATCACGGCGGCAGGGAGTCTCGGCGATTTAGGGTTAGGAATTAGGGGTGCTCGGCCGTTTCTACGTTGCAAAACATATATATTTTAATATTTACCATTGGTCTCTGGACTTTAAAATAATTAATCCCTCAAGTTTCATTAAATTACCATTTAAACCCTGTACTTTATTATAATATTAATAATAATTTTATTAATTAAAAATAGTTATAATAATAATAATTCTTAATAATAATAATGATACAATATTAAAATTTATTTAACTCATAATAATAATAATAATACAATAATAATAATTTTAATTATAATCATAATGATAATATTATTAATAATAATTTATAAATTTTAATAATCATATTAATGATAATTTTGATAATAATTAGTAATACAATAATAATCATTTAGTTTAATCCATATTAATATTAATAATAATTTTAATTATGTTCATGATAATAATAATATTGATAATAATAATACAATAAAAATATTAAATATTCATTTGTTATGTTAACAGATTTTGTATTATAAAAAAAATATAATCACTAATATGATTGTTAACGCGAGACAGATACGCGAAAAGATTCGGTCGGAAAATAAATTAATTACGCAAAATAATAATAAATGCACGAGAAGAAAAGAATTAACGGATTTTCGAGTCAATTGACGGACCTGATAGTAACGGATGTCACAGTATCCCCCAGTTGAGAAAATTTCGTCCCGAAATTCAGCTGGAGTTAGATTTCAAAGGTGGTATCCACGAATAAAACGGATATTAGTATTTGAGCTGGTTTTCCCGTTCCCAAGTAGCATTTGGCCCACGTCCAAAGTTCCAATACGCACGAACAATCGATAACTAGTAGCAACTCAGTTGCTTGACTTGTCGATCCATAATCTCTACGGATTACTTGACTAAAGAAAACTTTTCATGTGTTTTGTTTACCCCAATCAATTCACGACGAGGTTTGCCAGTCAGGCATGGTCTGAGGTTTCACACGGAATACGTATCATGTTTATCATTGATTTCTTGAAGCAGTCTCAGTCAATATAACATGAGACTTGTTTTGTTCCGTGGTTTCGAATGATACAACATGACTTGGGGTTAACTCCCCCAGATTTCCACAATGATTCAATTTCTCTTCCAAGAAATTTTCCAAGGACTTCTGACGGTTGTCAGCATAGCTTTAATGGCGTACCCAGATTGTTTCAAGCCAGTATTTATTTCCAACAGTCCTGCTCATTGTTTACCAATTGATTTCCATCTTATTAGCTGATTCGCACATATCATCGTCTCATGAATAGGGAACTTTTATTGATCAAATCGGATAACTGCCAATAGTTGGGTAATTGCTGATGTTGTAAGCATGATCTATTAGCGTTAGAAGGTTGCTCCGACTACCACTTAGCCAGTTTCACACTTTTCCGACATGGCTTTCAATGTTTGAATCGTACGTTCACCTCGACCGTCTATTGTGAATGATAAGTAACCCTCAATTTCTAATTAAGTGTCCATTGCATTTTACGACGTTTGACAAAACCGCAATACAACCGTTATTTCGATTGGGTATGATGGACACAGACACTTCATGCCTTGTCACGTCCTTATTTGTGGTCAACCTTGTTGACTATACCTTTGGTAATCCTCTCAATCGGTATGAAGGCGAGCGGATTTCATCATTCGTTCCGTTGTAAGTTTTATCAAGCATTGTCTGTTACACATTCTCATAAGTCTGGTAGCCGTATCCATGGCTATATTCTCCCAATATGGGTCGGGAGTTTTCGGATGCGGAATATGCTGATGGTTCCAAGTGCTCAATTTTGACTTCCGTACATGTTAAGCATCTACTGGCACACGTAACAACGTCCTGTTTATGTCTGGCCACCCATGCAGACCCTCGAAATCATGGTGCATCTTATTGGTTCCAGGGTTGGCAAAATACCTTTATGTTTGAGCTTCGTTCATGGCTAAGGTACGAGCATCTCCTTGATTTAGGTACCCTGAACGATTCCTGAAATATTGTATATCGTCTACATTGTGACTCGTCTGTTTACTCAGACCTTGGAATTCTTTCCTAAACGATGTTTTCTCCTTCCGATACTTCGCTTCATGTTATGAGGATTTGACTTACAAACTTGTCGCATTAATATCTCCATATTCCCAAGCACAATGTAGTTCCATATATGCTCTACAGTTTACCTTCAGTCACCCCGTTTATCCTATCTAATGACGCCAGATTACACATCTAGATTCTATAGGGAGTTCCCTCCCTCGTCACCGATGCTTGTCGAGTTCAAATCAAGGATGCGTAGGGGACTCTTACAGTCCGTGTAAATGATACACTCAACCTCATACATGTAACGTATTCATGTCTTAGTGCAAATACCACAATGATTACTCTGGATCATTTTCTGGCATAGTTTTTTTCGTGCACTTTGTTATCGCGCAATATATGTGATTTTCTTTGCTTCTCTGCCCTAACGAATATTCCATCCTTTGTGGTGTTGGATCGTAAAACATCACCAAAATCATTTTTTCCAACTAGAAGGGCAATATCGGCACATTGCCAGTCTCTCCGTCAACATTTAAAACATCTAGTTCTGTGTACGTCTCTGTTCAAGCCCTTGTCTTCCTTAGTTAATAGTATCAATAGTTTTGCGATTCTAGGGAAATTGCGATGATTTGATGGTAATGTCCCATCATCTCTAAGCGTTATCGTATTCTTTTTTTAACGTCTTAGAGGTTTCCCATTTCTTAACCGCTTAGATCTTTCCAGGTCAACGTGTTCATGGACCACGGGTCCGAAAACTTTCCCGAGTCCAACTCAGACTCATAACTTGACTCAACTCTTCTTCTTGCAACACACTTTATCCCCAATTGCTTTTATCGGTCTATTTTTGATTCGAGAGTAGTTAGGGATGTAATCCATAATACGGTCATGATTTTATCTTAATCAGGTCGTTCTCTCGACTCCTCGGATTCATGGGTACCGTTGGAGCATTAGAAAGCCCGAACTACTTAATTTAAGGACTATTCGCGTCCAAACCAAGTTCTAGACACTGTCTTTGGCACTTCGTCATCATGGATCCCTGACTGTTGATATCACGATGAAGATCATCGTTAGGGAACCATAGATTTCGTTGTAACTGATCGTTTGGATTGATGATTCTGGGAAGAGGACGTTAATCCTTCACAGTCGGCCTGGCTCGATACGCAGTAAACGATGCATACGCGAGGCAACCGATCCTTCGTTTGACAATGATGTTAGTGCTTCCATTGTGGGCGGATTGCCCAAATGAGACCCTACTATATAGTCTTGTACCTGACTTGATGGTTATTTCCTCTCCGAAGGTCCTAGATGATAAGACGTTCTCACTATCGTTGTAGTTCCAGGAATTTGATCTATTTAAGTTTCCACTTGTCAAATTGGGTTAAGTTGAACAATCGTTAAGAAGCACCTCCAGGGAATCTCATACCACAGGGGTATCTTCCATCTTCCTATTTACTGTTTCCTTTCCACTGTAGCACCAGTTAGGTTTTCTTGATTTTCTTGTCTCCCGTTCATATTTCACTAATAGTCTCCAAAGCTTCTACGGTCCTTCTGTGTTACGCTCTAATGGTTGAGGTGAAGTAACATTCACTATTCCCCGAGCTATAGTGCCCGCTCTTCTATAGTATTTGCCCATTATGTTGGCTCACGTGACACGAGCATAACATCTCTTTGTCAGCTTACGGAATCGGTAAGGATGAGCAGTAAAGTAAATCCATTCTCATATTTGTTTCCACTCCAACGGTCGATGCTTATATCTTGACCAAAAAGGTCACGTACTTGTTCGGAACCGTATATACTCAATCCTTTCTACCCTATGGTAGTGGTTGGCCTTCTAGTGGCTGATCGCCACTCTTGTCTTTCAGTTTATGATACTGTTTTCGAGGTCTATACCCATTTCTGCATTCTCGATGCAACGGATTGAAACTATTGTTCCAGCAATCTGCCAAACTCCTTTGATTTGGGTGTCTCAAACTATCCATTTGTAACTTTGCAGGATCATCACACAGCCCAGCCCGGTCACGTCCCTGGTATAGCGAAGGTGTTTATATATAGGGTTCCCCGTAGCGTTCCCACCACACCCACGTATACCGAGGACGATGCCCAAACTGGTCATATGACTCCCGTCTCTTCCTTCCAATCATGTTAGAATCTACCAAGGAGCAATAGTACTCTGTACACGCAGTAAACACGTTCACCGAGGCGAACGCGAAAGAAATGTCCCATAGATGTCGGGTTATAAAGTCTGATGTGATCCTTGCTAGGGTTTTCGATTTGTTTGTATGCGTTCTTGGATAATCGATTTCGGTGCTTATCACCTAAAATTATCATGATAATGGGGATTCTATCTTTCCTTGAGCAGGAGGAGGATTCGTACTACAATGACCGTTATCCCACGAAACGGTTTGCCGGGTCTCGCATGCACGGCAAATTACAATTACGTGTGCACCCGTAATGATAATTTGCATTGAATAGTCGACTCAGCTTCCCTTTCGGAGTTAACTTATCCTGCTGAGTACAGGGAGCGCCCGAAAGAGCATTCACTCTAGTAAAGGACGTCTAGGTAGTCCGTTTTGTATAATCTGATGTACGGAATTGTTGTCATCTAGCCCGACTATGCCGTGGCTCTTGGCTGTTGTTGTTGAATAGACTGCCATGATCATGTTGTAACATTCAACATATAGGTCATACACAAAATCTCGCAGCACTTAACTCTCATCAATAAACGTATGTGGTAGGATTTGACCCAACTTTCAATGCCCTTTAAAGAATTCTTACTGTCATGTCAATCCCCCAGTTGAGTTTACAATTGCACGCATGACGGAAGAAACTCCTTTTCCGAGGCCTTCGCAAGGCACGACACATAATATAACAGCCCAAGATCTCCTAACCGGAAAGTCATAGTTGGCACATAAGGCGGGCATCACCTCACAATGGACAATCCACAGCATTGATGTCATTCATCTTAAGCGAATCATATAGATTACTCATGCCCATGAATTAATGGCATTCCGATAATTGTTCACCATAGCATCCAAAGATGTAAGTATAGCATCTCTTTTAGTCTAACAAGCCTGAATAAGGCACACAAAGCGTCGAAAGAGACGAGGATTAGTTAAGTCTTGGGGCTCGGTTTCTTTGTTCTAACTCGTACGTCACCTGGCATGGCTGCCTTTACTGCCGAGTGATTAGAGGGGGCTCGGATGCTGATCAGGGTACTCACCCCACAGGCTGATCTCATCAATAGACATTTTTAAGTCCGATGCGAATGGCTGAGAATTCCCTCTTCTTTACCGTCATGGGACTTACTAGTCCCATTTCATTCAGTCGTTGCAACCCTCTGGGTAACCTGACACTCAGGGTCCCGCCTTGGGACATTCTTCGTGACTCCTCAAACTAGGGTTCATTAGAATTTGTTGGGACGGCAGGGATGGCCGATGAAGCCCGCATAATAGGCAGTTCCCATACTACAGGGTTGTCTTTCCCTTCTCCTTCAAAGTTAATAGACTTAACTTCCTCAAGCTCGGACTAAGTGTCCGAAGCCTTACGTAGTTCTTGTTCCATGATGATTCCTTCGGGTCCAGTACTCGTAGCTTGTAAAGTAAGTGGTGTGTAGAGGGAACGGAAAATCCAGTATAGGTCATCCTATAAGGAGAAGGTATAGATACCTTTCCTCAGGGTGATATAGATCAAGCGGTGATGTAATAGAATAAATAAAATAAGAGGAACGAACATGCAATATCAGAAGCATAAAGTCCTAGCATGCATTCTACATGAAGGTTCCTAGGTTATAGTCTAGGTTAAGTGAATTGCCTAATTCTCTATAACCAATGGCTCTGATACCAATCTGTCACACCCCCGCTTATAGCGGAAACACGAGGATGTAACGGACGGGATCGTCATAACACATTGTTAAGTTAATAGAGTTGCAATAATGATGAAGACCAACGTGTCATGACGTCACCGGACACAAATGGAGACTTGTGTCATGGTTAGTTAGTTCCACGACAAACATAGTCATACAAAACAATTAAGTATAAGTCCCACAACCCGAGATAGAGTAAACAAATGTGAAAAACAAGTAATGTCAAATGCAACAGATGAAGACATCCAAGCTTAAATGATGTAAGCCTAAGGTCATCACTAAGGCAGCAACCCTAGCAATCCTCAATGATTGTTACCTGAAAAGATATGCTCAAAATGGTCAACATAATGTTGGTGAGTTCGCAGGTTTAAATAATAACAAAACTTGATGCTGTGTAATAGTGTAGTAGGACATGCGTGCATACAGTTATAAGCAAGTAATATCACATGAGCATCACAACTAAACCTGTGATGTACACAAAGAATTTGTCAGAACATATTCATGCTAGACCCGTACCTGGCCATAGTTGGTAATTAACTAGTATACCAACCCTAGGATGGGGGTGTCAGCCCAATAGTACTATCAATACCTGTCTATCGGCTTCAACACCGGAGTTAAATAGTTGTGAAACAGAACCACAAAGACAACTCATGCATGTACCAGATAATTACTTACAAACATGTAAACACAACAGCCCCAAAAGAATTGAATATGTTCACAGCATAAAAGGGGTGAGCATACTTTTCCCCCTTAATTTGTAAATGATTAATATGAAAACGGGGCCGCGAAACTCACCTTGATATGAGAAGAATATGATTTGAGCAAAAGCTTCAAAGAATGCGAGTAACGAAAGATCAAACACCTAAGATGTTGTTAATTAAGTTATCAGACACGTTCAAGAGAAAAGGAATATGTTCGGTTGGTTTCGGGTCGGTTTGGGTTTGACGCGCGACTCACACTTAAAAAGTATGAATTACTTATACACTCCAACACGTTATAAGACTAGTAATGATAATAATAATATAATAATAATAATAATAATAATAATAATAATAATAATAATAATAATAATAATAATAATGATGATAATAATAATAATAATAATAATAATAATAATAATAATAATAATAATAATAATAATATAATAATAATAATAATAATAATAATAATAATAATAATAATAATAATTACAATAAAAGATAATAGTAAAAATAACAATAATAATAATAAGACAAATCAAAGAACACACATTCCAAACAACTCACGTACCCATACAAAAACACACACTTCAAACACACACACATACTCAAACACACACACTCAAACACACACACTGCCCACACACAATACACACACAATACACACACTGCACGCACACACACACTCAAACACACACACTCACCCTACGCACCCACACTCAAACACACACACCGCAGCATACACACACTGCACGCACACACACACTCAAACACACACACACACAAACACACACACACCGCAGCATACACACACTGCACACACTCAAATTCGCAGATTATATGCACACATATATACACACGTTTCGCAACATATACACACATATACATACAATTCGCGACATATACATATACGTACGCACAAAATACATACATACGCACACACGAAAGCTTGCGAAACAACCCGAAACGAACCGATTCAAACCGAGACGTAAACCGAAACGAAACGTAACAAAACGAAACAAAACGAGGTTCGAAACGACCCGTTACTTGCAAAACGGCTAAACGGTGGTGCGACGGCAACCGACGGTGGCTAACGGCGGCGTACAGTGAGGCACGGTGGAGAAATCACGGAGGCAGGGAGTCTCGGCGATTTAGGGTTAGGAATGAGGGGTGCTCGGCCGTTTCTACGTTGCAAAACATATATATTTTAATATTTACCATTTGGTCCCTGGACTTTAAAATAATTAATCCCTCGAGTTTCATTAAATTACCATTTAAACCCTGTACTTTAATTATAATATTAATAATAATTTTATTAATTTAAAAATAGTTATTATAATAATAATTCTTAATAATAATAATGATACAATATTAATAATTTTATTTAACTCATAATAATAATAATAATACAATAATAATAATTTTAATTATAATCATAATGATAATATTATTAATAATAATTTTATAAATTTTAATAATCATATTAATGATAATTTTGATAATAATTAGTAATACAATAATAATCATTTAGTTTAACCCATATTAATATTAATAATAATTTTAATTATGTTCATGATAATAATAATATTGATAATAATAATACAATAAAAATATTAAATATTCATTTGTTATGTTAACAGATTTTGTATTATAAAAAAATATAATCACTAATATTAGGGTTAACGCGAGACAGATACGCGAAAAGATCCAGTCGGAAAATAAATTAATTACGCAAAATAATAATAAATGCACGAGAAGAAAAGAATTAACGGATTTTCGAGTCAATTGACGGACCTGATAGTGACGGATGTCACACGTATCAAAACGAGATGAGATGCCAATGCAACCGATCCTTGTGGTTGATATCTTCGATGTTTGGGGCATCGACTTCATGAGCCCTTTCCCAAACTCATGTGGTTATTTGTACATTCTTTTTACAGTGGATTATATCTCGAAGTGGGTTGAAGCAATTGCAACACGAACCATTGATCACACCGTGGTATGTAAGTTTGTGCAATCTAACATCTTTTCATGATTTGGGGTGCCTCGGGTGATTATAAGCGATGGTGGATCACATTTCAAGAATTTCAACTTTAGGAAGTTGTTGAAGAGGTTCAGTGTGAACCATAGAATTGCAACTCCATATCACCCACAAACTAGTGGTCAAGTGGAAGTGTCAAATCGCCAAATTAAAGAAATCTTGATGAAAACCGTTCGGGTCGATAGGAAAGATTGGTCGATGAAGTTGGATGATGCACTATGGGCATACCGAATAAAACACCAATTGGAACAACACCGTAGTGGTTGGTGTATGGGAAAGGTTTCCATTTACCAATGGAGTTAGCTCATAGAGCTTGGTGGGAATCAAGAATGTCAACATGGAGTATAATGAAGCTGGCGAGTTAAGAAAGTTGAAATTATGCGAGTTAGAAGAATCCAAGATGAGGCATATGAATGTGCATCCGCTTACAAGGATAAGCTTAAACGGGTTCATGACGCGAAGTTAAGGAAGAGAGTTTTTGAAGAAGGGCAAAAGGTGTGGTTATACAACTCCAAGCTCAAGTTTTTCCCTGGGAAGTTAAAAAGCAAATGGATGGGACCATATGTGGTTATAAGAGTGGGTCAATTTGGTGAAATAGAGATTGAAGACCCAAAGGATCATGTGAAACAAGTGGTAAATGGTCACCGCCTCAAACCATATTTAGATGGGAATGACTTTAATATGCTTGAAGTGAACAAGGTGAGCTACCTTCTCCATCCACTGGAGTACGGTAATGTTTGAGAAATCCAAGTTTGAATTGTAATTGTAATTGTATATTTATGTCGTGTTATTTTGTTATTTTAAGTTAAGATATTGCCAAACCCAAGTGTGGGGAAACTGTTAGAAATTTCTTCTGGTCATAATGTTGGGGACAACATTGATTTTCAAGGGGGGGTAGGTAGGTTATTAGCGATTAATATTAGTTGTTTCTTAATTAATTTAGTTTCATTTCATTTTCTAAAAAAAAAGTTTCATTTCATTTTCTATATATATATATATATATATATATATATATTATATATATATATATATATATGTTGACAAGTGCCCACCACCGTAGCCTACGGTGGTCACCGTAGCTTACGGTGGGTTAGGAAAGACTACGCCAACCATCATCTGCCTTACGGCAGAATTTGTGCATTAAGGCCACCGTAGCCTACGGTGGTACCGTAGGTTACGGTACTGGGCAGTAAAAAAAAGAAAAAAGAAAAACCCGAAAAAAACACACACCACACATACAAAGTGACGGGTTTTCACCCCTTCTACCTAATTTTCAGATCTTCTTCACTTTATCTACTTCAAAACAAAAAACCCTAACATCCATACTAATCCTAATTCCAAATCTTTCAATTCTTCACCAAAATTCTTGATTTTGGGTCAAACTTGACTAAAATTTTGTAAGGATTAAGAATTTGTGCTCGGATTTGGAAGATTCACTCATCAGGGTTGATTATTTGAGAATATATTCCGAAAATTTCTTGTTTGATTCTCAAGCTTTGGTTTTTCCTGAGACTTTTAGGTTTTCTCTAATCTATTAAGCAAAGGTATGTGTTTTCTTTTTGTTTTAGGATGTACATTGCCCAGTGTAAGCTATTTTCTCTTTATATATCATTGCACACTTGCTTGTAAAGAATGCTTGTTGATATCTATGTGGTTCTTGTAAAAATGCTTGTTGATATCTATGTGGTTATGAAAAACTGATCCTTTAATTTGAGATGACATTGGGAGAATGTTGAACTTATGATGAAGTAATGCACAATTTTTGTAAATGAGTTTTGAGTCTTCACAACCATAGTTACAAGCAAGTGTGGGAATATTTGAGAGTGAATTAAGACCTAATTGTTTGTTTTTGTGTGAATTTGCAGAATTAGTCGTAATGCAGGAGGAAAGGGCAAAAATATTATTGGATCATCAAGACAAGGGACTTCACACCAAAATAAGAGAAGGGCAATTAACCAAGAGCCTGAAGCGAAAGCACCATCTAGGGGTGTGAAACCAAAATAGAAGTCCGGATTATTGACTCAACAACCATTGGAATGGCAGGTAGAATTATTTCATGATCAAATGAACGCATTGGTCCAACGCAAGGAAGCTTTCATCTGCGAAAAAGAAGTGAAAGGCGAGTTGTTTGAATTGTTTGGAGTAATTGACAAATTTAAAGCTTTGGGTTGGGAATCTGCTCTGGGGTGTTATGACAAAGAAAGTAAATATTTGTTTGATGATTAAATTCAAGAATGGGTTGCTACTCTGCGGTGTCCTCCGTGTACTCACCCATCAAAGATGAAACTGATTGGCACGGTGAATGAAATAGAGGTAGAAATGTCTTTTGACACGCTGCGCAGGATAGCGAAGTTTGATAGCAAACATGCTAATGAGTACATGTATCCAAGCTTGGATGATTTATACAATCACCCCGATAAGCACCCAAGGTGGTATGCAATGTTGGATGCTTTGTTTTTGCCAGGTACCACCAGTGGAAAGCTTTATAGGAAATTTTAAAAAGCCAAGTGAAGTTGATGTTGGTGATTGTTCAATAAAATATCATGCCTCGGAGGGGCAACAAGGCTGAAGTGAGATTCCTGGAAGTGCCGGTTTTGTACATGTTGGTGACGGTACTCCACTTGTGCCCTTTCGTTTCTTGGTGTTATATAATATTTGGCTTAGCAGAAACATCTGGGATAGGAAGATAATTCCGCACTGTCGGTTGATTACTGCGTGTTAAAGAAATATGGGGTGATACTGGAGATAAAGGGTCTTACAAGAAGCATAAACCATTTGATTTAACCAATTTGGGTTCTGGATGAAGTTACAAAGAAACTGAAAGAGACCATCGATTGAAAGTGATGGTCAGAGGTGGAGAGAAATAAAGAGTGATGCCCGACCATTGTAGCGGGAGAGGTTGAAGCGTCGGAAAGTGAAGAGGATGCCCCAAGTAGGGAAGATGATTGTAATAAAGATATGAATATTGATCAAGGAGGATCTGCACTGAGTGGTAGTGGGTATGGAGGAGCTGGGCCGAGTGGGTTGCAAATATTGGAACACAGTCAGGGTATGTGGGCAGTGCGTTGATTATGCACAACAACCTTATGACCCAAATTGGGCTCACATGGGCAGTATGGAGCAAGTGATCGAACAGAGGAGGCCCTCAACATTTTCTAGTTGGGATGCTTATAACCAGATGTCCTTTGATCATCACACTTACTTGGGGCGAGTATGGAGAGAGCTTTTAAAGAGAAGTGATGATCGTCTCGAGGAGTTGACCCGGGCTCAGATGTATCAGTTTGAAAATGAAATGAACAACCGCTACCTCGATGATCGAAGCAGAAGGATGCGAGAGGAATATGTTGCAGGCCATCGAGTGATACTGGATCCACCTATTGTGGATTACACTACACTACCTCCTTTTGATGGTAGTACGCATTATCCAGTTCCACTATTGCACCATTCTCAGTGGGTGGACCCACACACTAGCCAATTGCTGAATTTGCAAGCAGAAGAAGGAAGCTCACAACAACAACAAGGAAATGATGATGAGGATGGCGGAGCTTATAATTTTGGAGCAGTTTGGCGCTCCCTTTTCGGACCGTGAACTTATCAGGTGTGTCTGTTTCCACTTGTATAATTGTGTATATTGTTTTTGTGCTTGTGATTGGGTCGGGTGGTAGGGTGGTGATATGAAAATTGGGGCATGTGATCACATCGGGTTGAAAAATTTGGTGGAGTTATTTTCGATTTGTGTGATGTTCCTTTTAAAGCCATACATTGGGACAATGTATCCCAAGTGTGGTGATGAGGGAAAAATTTAACTTAAAGTTTCATTTTCTTCAAGTTATTTTAACTAATTCAATATATATATATATATATATATATATATATACACATATATATATATATAATAATAATGTTTTGTGAGATCATGTTAATCGACATAGGTTGGTGGAAGTTGATTTGTCCAAATGCACTGTAGTGTAACAACCCGAGTATTTGGGTCATATGAACTTCGCATTTCATATATTGTCAAACGAGTAAGTAATAAGTAAATTGTCTATTTAAAGTTTGAAGTTTTAGATGAAATTTTTATGTTATAAGAGACCGTTTGAATATAATAATAATATATTATATTCGAACCTGCTCCGTTTTTGACGAAGCTTAGGTTGACTCGTAGAGAAAAATAAGCTCGTCACAACGACATATTTGAAATTTTATAATATGTTATATATTAAAAGTTATAAGAGAAAAACGAGTTAAGCAGCTGAATTATTATAATAATATAATAATGTATAATAAAATAATAATATGTGATTCAAATGAGATTTCACAATTGCTTCAATTCATTCTATCCCACATCGAAGAAGCAAAAGTTCCATCCCACATCGCTGCTCATATAAATTTGAGCAACTTACTATTTCTATAAATAGGAACCTTAAGGTTAAATTTAGAACATAAGTTTCTTTGAAAAACGCTCTAATACAAAGAGAATTCCGAGTTCTCAATACCCGTTGGGTGTTGCTAGTAGTCGTTTTGGTACTCGAGTAGGAGCACGAGTAGGAGCACGAGTAGGAGCGCGAGTAGGGGAAACTCTACATCAAATTGCCGTAGATAGTTTTCAGGTACGCCCTTGTTTAAGGTTATGTTTAATTATTATTATAATCGTTATTATTATTATTATTATTATTATTATTATTATTATTATTGTAGGTATTAGTATTAATATAGTTATTATTAATATTATTATTATCATCTTTATAGTTATTATTATTATTCTAGTTGTTATTTTTATTGTTATATTAGTATTATTATTATTTGTTATATTTAGTTTTTGTAGTAATTATTATTGTTATTATTATTATTATTAGACTTTAAGGTTATCATTAGGGAAGGTATTGCGTAACCCCGAGGGTTTGGCTCGAGTATGATAGAAACGCCCGAGTTATGCCAACTAGTAAGGGTTGTACCAAAGGGTTGGCATATGATAAAGAAAGTGGCCGAATAAAACCAACAAATAGAAAAAGATAACGAATTATCCCTAAAATTATTACTAGCTAGAATATAGCTTAAATAATGTTATTTTGCCTATAGGATAATACCTAATAGCAGTGAACCTGAGCAGACGATATCACTGACTTGATTGATTGAGGTGAGTTCCTCTGAACTGTTTTCTAAAACGAGATGTGATGTTCTGATAACTGGTAATAATTGTAGAATTGACTATCAATAGCATCTGTGATATATGGCAATGCTTGATAGGATGCTTGAGGGATGCTTGTATGATTCTGCTTTAGCCAGTGGAGTTTGTATACATAGCCTGGTTATGTGAATTTATACTGTGCTTACTCTGTTCCTATCTGTTTGCCATGGCTGTATCTGCTTTATGCAATGGTCAATAATAACATGTTTTGAATTTTGAAGAATACCATGTTTATGAACTCACAAGCTTTATGCTGTGTCCCAAATGTTTTCTACTTTACGGACACACATCCTAGGTGCCAAGTGATTGCAGGAATTGAAGATTACGAGCTAGTTATGAGAAAATAATGTTCTAGAATGTTGTTGAAGATTTGGATCTCTATTTAGTTAAACTAATGTAATGGTATTATTTATTATAACAGATGTATTATATGCTTTTGATGTATAATTAAAGTTAGACTTCCGTTGTGTACTCTATAATTCCTATGTGTTCTGTATATCCAATGCGTAAAACTCCTAGGGTGAGCCCTGGGAGGCGGGTGTTACAAGTTGGTATCAGAGCCATAGTTTAAGTGAACTAGGTACAAAGATACTATCTAGACTTAAACTAAGAAAGATGCTTTAAGATAATTGATTAATTGCATAGGTATTTGGTAATGGTTTTGGTGACCATGGAGGATAATGACTAGAACATTATAATTGCAATAGATAGCAATGACACCTGGCCACTGTTATTTCTTTTCTATTATACTATTATGTTCTGGATCATAATCCATGGTGTGAATACTAAATCCCTGCTCCTTCATGTAGGATTTGACTATGCCAAGAGGAGGAAATACTCATGGTAGGGGTCGTGGTAGGCCTCCTAGTAGTAGAAGGAAAATCATGTCATCTACAAACGATGATCATGAAAATCTTCATCATGTTAAACATGAGTCACAGCAAATTACTGGACCACAATTCCAAGCAGCTGTAGCTGGCATAATTAGAGATGCTTTGCCAACTATTATAGCTGAGGTTATGAACACCTCTGGAGGGTATGTGAGCAATGGTGGTAATGGGCAGGGTGACCATATAAATAACACCAATGGTAATGATGATACCGCTATAGAAACTGAACCTAAGCAGTGTTGTTCCTACAAAGCTTTCAAGGTATGTGAACCTCCAATATTTGATGGCAAAAGAGATGCCATGGCGACTTTTCAGTGGATCCATGAGATGGAGGCTGTTATTGAAATTAGTGGATGCACAGCCATACAAGCCGTCATGTATGCCACCCACTCATTTAGGTCCGAGGCATTATTTTGGTGGGACAATGTTAAGCAGGATAAAGGATCTGGAGTTGTTACTACTTTAACATGGAATGAACTGAAGGAGCTGGGGATGGAAAAATTTATCCTGAAGTTGAAAGGGACAAAATTAAAAGACAATTCTTACAACTACAAGCCGGAGCCATGACACATCGACAGTACACGACCAAGTTTGATGAGATGTCTCGACTGTTTCCTGAGCATGTAACACCTGAAGCAAAGCGCGTAAAAAGATACGTGCAGGGGTTACCCCATCATATTCAACAGTTAGTTAAGATGTCAGCCCCAAAACCTATGAGTCTGCAATTGCATTAAGTGCCATTGCATATGAAGAAGAAGGCATAATGATTGATAACAACAAAAGAAAGAAAAATGAGGATGGAAACCAGATGCTAAGAAAGGACAGAAAGATCACACGAAATGAAGGGAACCGTGTCAACAAACCGTAGAGGAATGATAAAAATGAGTTTTGGAGAAGTATCAAATTTCAGATGTCTTAAATGTCCAACAGGTGATCATTCACAAAAAAACTGCCCGAAAATTAGATGCTTTAACTGTTGGGAGTATGGATATTTCCAAAGTGATTGCAAAAACCCTCCACAAGCACAACGTACGGAGAACCAGAACAAGTCCAAGGGTCGAGTGTATGTGTTAAAAGAAGCTGGAGATGAAACCATAGCTGGTACGTTTCTCATTAACACATATATGCTAGAGTTTTATTTAACACTGGTGCAAATAGAAGTTTCATTTCAACTCCCTTAGTACCTTATTTGAACTTAGTACCACAAACTCTAGAATGTGCAATATGGTAGAAACTGCCAGTAGTGAGCGAGATAGGATAAGTCAAATCTTTAGGGATTGTGTTATCACCTTAGTTAACACTGAATTCTCTGTAAACTTAATGCCGACCATTTTAAGTGAATATGTTGTTATTCTTGGGATGGACTGGTTGAATAAGAAGTGTGCTCGGCTCGACTGTGAACATAAGACGATGACTTTACGTAAGCCAGATGGAGAAAAGCTACTAATTCATAGAAGTGATGGAAACCCCAAGACCAGTATCATCTCAGCAATGAAGGTAGTGAAATGTATTTAGAAAGGATGCATAGCCTTTCTCTTATGCTGGTAGATGTTAAAAAGGAAATGCAAATGAGTGAAATACCTGTAGTGTGCGAATTTCCAGACGTTTTCCGGAAGATTTACCAGGACTTCCACCTGATCGTCAGATAGAATTTCGTATTGATTTAGTACCTGGTGCTAAACCAATCGCGAAGGCTCCTTATCGTCTAGCCCTTTAGAGATGAAAGAACTTATGAAGCAAATTGACGAACTCTTAGAAAAAGGTTTATTAGACCGAGTTCCCCCCTTGGGGAGTGCCAGTATTGTTCGTCAAAAAGAAAGATGGTTCAATGCGTATGTGCATTGATTATCGAGAATTAAACAAGTTAACTGTTAAGAACAAGTATCCTTTACCAAAAATAGATGACTTATTTGATCAACTTCTAGCACAGCCAACTACTTTTCAAAAATTGATCTTCGATCAGGTTATCATCAGTTGAAAGTGCGCGAGGAAGACATTCCTAAGACCGCATTTAGGACGCGTTATGGACATTATGAATTTTTGGTTATGTCTTTTGGACTAACCAATGCTCCTGCAGCATTCATGGATCTGATGAATAGAGTTTGCAAGCCATACTTAGATAAGTTTGTCATTGTCTTTATCGACGACATACTTATTTATTCTAAGGACCAGGATGATCACGCTAGACATCTGAAAATGGTTCTAGAAACCCTTCGACAAGAAGAAGCTTTCAACCTTCTAAAACAAAAGATTAGTAGTGCTCCTATACTTTCATTACCAGATGGTATAAACTTGTAATATACTGTGATGCCTCATATAATGGTTTAGGTTGTGTATTGATGCAACGTGACAAGGTTATAGCCTATGCATCACGACAACTAAAATTCATAAAAGAACTATACTATGCACGACCACAATCAAGTGAATGCGGAATGTAAACTTGATTGGATTGAAAGAAGAATCGAATTGATCACAAAAAGATATTGAAATGAACAAAAACAACCAATTACTGGTCTTGTGCGAAATCGCACAGTACTATAGTGATAATGATCAAAAGCTTAATTACAAAACGAAAACTAAGCTATTTATACTAAACATAAGGTTCTCGCGCGACTTGCTTTTCGCGCGGCTATTCCTATCGCGTGGAGACAGTTGTCGCGTGAGAGCTGCTTCTCGCGTGAGACTGACTTTCGCACAACCTGTCTTCAGAATTCGTTTTCATTCAGTCTTCAAATGTTTTTGCCGAGCTTTGATTAGTCTTCTAGAATCTCCCCTAGGCTCGGTGAAACATAATCAATCAAAATCAACGTTAGCCTTCTTGTACGAGCTGAATAAGCATCCCTTTGTTCCTAAGGATTCGATTCATCATCCACACATACTGGCAAGATAGAAAGTAAACTGACTCATCAGCTGAAATGGGGCAGTGTAAAAGCTTGATTAAGTCGTCTTTGCCAAACTTCATTAAGTCAGCTGGATCAATGATTCTAAATGACCTGTCAATACATCTGATCACAGCATGACCTGAATCCTTCTCACATCTCCATGAAAGTAATTGCTTCAAAGAATTAGGAGGAACTGGAGCATGCACTGGGCTTTTCTGATGAATTTTGATGTTGATAGACTCTTATTTTCATTGGAGCTTTAGTCTTTTCATCTATTCTTGTAGAGTCATCAATCACCTTCGATTTGGCAGTTTTAAATTCCTTGAAATTTGTACACATCTCCCTTCGTATCATTGATCTTATCAATTTAGCTTCACTGTGATTGCTTTCATTGAAAAATGGAGCTTTGCCCATAGAGTAAGATCTGTAGCACGTAAAGTATGAAAGTATTGTGTGCTCTTCAAGTAGTCAATCCCTCCATTCTTTCTTTTTATCACATACAATCTTTTCTCTCTATCAAATCCCCAACTAATCACATGAGACATTTCACCATACTTCTGCTTTGGCTTTGAAATAAACAGAAAATGAGCTTCAGTAGGTGGTGGTGGTGCTTCGAACATCAAGCCTCCTCTAGTGTATAATGCAATTTGACCAGTAGAATCTTTCTTGGTTGAATCAGTAGGAGTTGAACCACTCACAGTCTCATAGGGATTTCTCCTTCTTCAAGATTAATATCTTTGAACAACTCTTGAAGGTTGTTCCAAATATATCATATATTCATTCTGCTCATCCAATCATCAAACATATCAAATTCTTCTTCGATAACTCTTGATGAAGATTGTTAAAAAGAATACAATTCCTTTTCATACAAACTTTCAGTAGCAAGGTCAAGTGGATCATAACATTCTGGATCACTAACACTTGGTCGATTGACGTTATCAGTGTTAGTATCACCAGTTGGACTCGAAGATAATCCTGCAGCATCACCTCTCCGTCATCATCATGTTATTTTCATCATCATCTCCTCCATCATTTCCACCATTATCCACCATTATCTCCACCATCATCATCATCATCATTGTCCTCATCATCCTCATCATCATCAACATCATCATCTCCTGAATCCTCATAGTCAATCAAATCTTCATCCTCTTCTTCATTAACAACAGGCAAGGGCATCATATGTTCTGGCTCAACGAAAGCTATAGAATGTGAAACCTCAGTGATAGGTACTTCAGATGAAATTGGAACATCTTCAGTAGTACTAACACTTGGCTGTCATTAGAAGTTTGAGCTTCGTGTCCGTTTCTCTTTCTAGAACATTTCAGCAGGGGATGGGCTTGGAGAGCGCCTACTTGACTCTCCAATCACCGTAGTAGACCTTATGACAGGTGGTTGATTGAAATAAGTCTGAGATATAAACTCTCTAATCTCATTCAGCTGTCGCTCCAACCCGAAGTATAATCAAACATACTTTTCACTTGTTGTTCGAGAGAAACTATCCTTGTATCTTAATTGCTGAGTCAAGATGAATCATGTTAATCAGCTTTGTCTTTTCTTCAGTATTCTTTTTCAATCAGCAATCATCTTAACATTCTCAAACTTTCTTTCTCCATGTTCTTTACTCTTTCTTCTAATGTAATCGAACGAGGAGTACTGGTCGATTCTTCTCTCCCTTGAAAATCTGGAGGAGTATTCAAGAAGTATCATCATCAAACTCCAAATTTCTTGTCTGGAGGAGTAGAGAAACCAGATTCAGAAAATATTAGCTGCTGTCAGAAAAGGAACTGTTTCTGTTTCAGGAGCAGAAGTAGTCTCAAAAGCAGTCTGCTCTTGTTCAGACTCAGTAATAACCACATGAGTTTGCGGTCTCCGGAATAATACTCGACCTCTTTTTCTTGCTGTGGAATCTCTCTTATTTGCCATACGTTTTCTCCTTGATGTACTAGGAGAATCCTCCGGGACATAATCAGTATCCCTGTCTTCATCATTAGGTCTGAAGAGGTTGGAGTAGATGGTGTTTGATCAGTTTGGATCACTAGGGACATTCCCTATTTGATCACTAGGCGTTCTGAACTGGAAGCTGAATGAACAATTCTTCCATTCTCTCTTCATTATAGGCTCATCCTCAAATAATTTTTCAATCTCCTCGGTCTAAATTATCTCTAGCACCAGATGTAGACGTGCTCAGTCTGTGCTTCTTCAGATTGATCACCTCCTCCTTAACTCACCAGCATCTTCCTCTATCTCAGAAAATTTTCCAATCTTTGCAAAACTTTCACCAGAGTATTTGTTGCCTCTCTGCTCAGTGAGATGTGTGAAAATCTCCTTCTTTATAGTCTGTACAACGTATTTAGGAGACCTCTGAGTGGCAAGCTCAGGAAAAGCCTCATTGATCACCAGCTGGCACAAACCTAGGGTACATAATAAACTTTCTTCCTGGATTGGCTGTGGCGTTCTTTACCATCTCCTGGAAGATAACTCCAGATATACTGAAAGGTAAATCATCTACCAGAGATACTAATAATGAGCCAAAAACAGCACTCAAGCTATCCATCCCAGCTTTAAGATTACTCAAACAATGAATCACCACATGAAATAGATATTTTCCAGTACCGGTGGTAGCAACTTCTTTCTAGACTAGGAGATCTGTACTCGTATCCCTACGAGTCAGACAGTCAATCACAAGTATCATCATCCAGTCGTGTAGGTGCACCTCTTGATCATCAAACAGAGAACTCGGTTCAGTATAGACTGAGAAACTGTCACTCTTTTGTCCTTGACAGTAGCAGTGATAACTTGATTACCAGCTTGGTCTTTTTCTAGAGCAGTAGTGCTCCAGAAAGAATCTATCAGCTCAGATATATGGTTGGGTCAGCAGATATGGCATAAACAATGCGAGAATTCTTCAGTCCTTCGATCATCGATGAAAACAGTTCCTTTCCTTCTGGAACATCTTCTAAGTATGCAACACAATTATGATTTTTATTGAAAATCATTTGTGCCATCTGCATTGTCACAAAAATCAGGATTAGAACACTTTGCATATAACTTAATTATTCCAAGAAAACATTATTTACACTTAGTGAATTTAGCAACAAAATTCTCATTCGCTCGAATTTGAACTTAGACATTTTTAGCAATTAAGTTTTAATAATCAAGACTAAGTTATGTGATATACCATTTGTGAGACAACAACATCAACACATTAGAAAAATTGCAAAACTGTTTGTCATGCGAAAAACTCATGTCGTGCGAATGTATATGTCATGCGAAGTTTATGTTTGTGCGAGTTTGATTATCATGCGAAAGTCTTGTTTCGTGCGAATATGAATATCATGCGAAAGTAAATTTCACGTGTGAAAGTCAAAGATCT
The DNA here is from genome assembly GCA_024085815.1 of Flaveria linearis. Classification (NCBI taxonomy): domain Eukaryota; kingdom Viridiplantae; phylum Streptophyta; class Magnoliopsida; order Asterales; family Asteraceae; genus Flaveria; species Flaveria linearis. The sequence continues at coordinate 51,072,307 of CM044015.1, read as the reverse complement.
GCGAAAATAGTTTACGCGAAATATCATGTTTCAAGTGAAATCTAGAATCATGCGAAAACAAATAATCACGCGAAACCACCCTTTCGCGTATGTTCCTTTTTGTGATTCGCACAACCAAAGTTCAAAAACAGTTCAAAACTCGATTTTAATCCATGAACACCCAGTCCCCTCACTGTCGCCTAAGTCTATTTTGTTGATTCATCTTCAATTTCAACATTTTAAGTTATTTCTTTGATTTTATTTCAAATTTGTTAAGTTCCTCTTAGCATTACATCGCTGCAGTAACCATATCAAACATATTAAACTTTAAAAACACTCTGATTGTAATGTGAACAAATATGAGAATCAGCACAATCAAGTACGAACTAAAAGATCTCAGAATTGATTTTCAGATGTGAAGCGAAAAATGTTTTCGAATGCGAAGCGAAGAGGGTTTCGGGTGTGGTTGAGCGAAAAAGTGATTTCGTCTAGAACACTGTGATATTTAAACCCCAGAACTCACGCGACAAGTCCTTTCGCGAGACAACTTCGCGTGACAACTCCATTTCGCGCGAGATGACTGTTTTTCAGATTTTTCAACTTTTAAAATCTTTCTTATTTTCCAAAACGTTCAAACTTTTATTCTCAATTATTTATGTCAATTATAATTTTATTTACCAAGTGAATAAAATTTAAGAATCTTCAATTTTCAAATTTATCTTGTTATTTATTTTCTTAAAAGTAAAATAACACAAAAGTAAAATGAAAACACTTACACACAAAATAACAAAATAATGAAAACAAATAAGAATCAAGATCGGTTTTGTTTGTTTTGTAAAATTTTCATAATGAGATCTAATAGTTCTTTATCAAGTTAAGACTCTGTCCGGCTTATTTAAATAATTGGTTAAGTTGATGTCAATATCTTTTGTCCCTTTAAACTTATACTTCAGGTTTTACTCAGAAAACAAGGAGTGATATATATCATGTTTGTGTGTTATTTAATAAGTCAGTGGATCCCACAATCAGAACTTCTGTATTATAATTATTATTATCCTTCAAGACACTGTCGAGATTTCAAGTCACCCCAATTTGACTTAAAACCATAAATTGTTGATCAGTGATACCATTTGCTTATTCCTAAAATATAACTATTTGAGCATAACTAGCCTGAGAAATATTTCTTAACCCGGAATATTAACAAGTTTAAGGACTTACTGACAGCCATCCGGACTTACGTCTGCCCTCTAGATGTTTAGGACTTACAAGCCATCCGGACTTACATGCCCATCTTTGATTTGTTGCCTTCCATTGTCAGAAAATATTCTCAAAATAGAGAAATATATACCATATAGTATGTATGTCTTTTAGACATATCTTTGATTTGTTGTGCTTCTAGCATCTATATCCTATATGGCCTTTTGGCATCTTTTTGCTCAATTATTTTCTTTTTGTGTTCTTTCTTTTGTCTTTTGTATTTTTATCTTTATAAATATATATAGTCATGATAATCACTGAATCAAAACGCATACAGGCTTGAGTATGACAAGATTATATCTCTCAGTCTGTGTTAGAACATTTTTGTCATTGTCACAGAATCCTGATATGTTCCCCACTAATTCATATCTTTTAATTCAAGTATAATCACTCAATTATGATCTTTCATTCTGAAAGCAAAGCCTATCGACACATCAAACATAATCCAAGTCTATTGTATTTAAGCCTTTGAAAGTACTAGACTCTTTTAGAACTTTGTAATATCATTTCTCATTTAGTATGAAAATTTCTTCTTTATATTTTCCAATCCTTTGATCTTAACTCCCCCTAAGACCAAAATATTTTTTAGAACTGGTTTTCTAATTTTCCCCCCTAAAATTGTGATTGTTCTTTGAAGGAAAAGAAACAATTGTAATTATTCTTTATTAAAAATGAAAAATCTTTTTGTGAAGATTCATTAAACCAATTTATCCAAAGTTAATCATTCCCAATGATTGCACAAGGAAATCAAATCAAGAATGATCAAATGCCTTGGTAAATAAATCAGCAATATTTTCAGTTGACGACACTTGTTTAAATGAATAAGTTTTCGATCAAAACAGTCGCGGATAAAATGGATGCGGATGTCAAGTGTTTAGTTTTGGAGTGTTGAATGGGATTTTTCATGATGTTCAGAACTGCCGTGTTATCACACCAAATGGGTGTGTCATAAATGTTGAGGTCATAATCGAGAAGTTGTTGTTGAATCCAGACAAGCTGGGAACAACAACTCGAGGCAGCCACATATTCAGCTTCGGCAGTGGATGTGGATACAGTATTCTGCTTTTACACTGCCAAGAAATGAGTTGGTTGCCCAAGAATTGACATCCTCCTGTGGTCGATTTCCTGTCTAAATTACAACCACCATAATCACTGTCAGTATAAGCAAATAAATTGAAATCGGAATTTCGAGGATACCAAAGACCAAGTTTGGGTTGACCCTTGAGATACTTGAAAATGGCTTGACAGCTTTCATGTGTGATTCCTTTGGATCACTTTGATAGCGGGCACACTGACAAACAGGGAACATGATATCCGGCCTGCTTGCAGTGAGGTACATGAGGGAACCAATCATTGATCGTACAGATGTTGATCAACTGATTCTCCTAATGGATCTGGAGTAAGAGTAGGACGAGAAGCCATTGGAGTTGGAGCTACTTTGGAATCTTGAAACTGTATTTCTCAAGAATAGTCTGAACATACTTTTCTTGATGAATGAGAATACCAGTTTCAGTTGAGTAACTTGAATACCCAAGAAAAAGGAAATTTCCCCAAGGGAACTCATTTCAAATTTCTTCTTCATTACCTCTTCAAACTCCGTGCACATACTATCATTTGTGGAGCCAAAAATAATATCATCGACATAGATTTGAACCAGAATAATGTCATCGCCTGATTTACGAATAAATAAGGTTTGATCAATTGCGCCTCGTGAATAACCATTTGCAAGCAAATGTTCAGTCGGAGTTGCATACCAAGCACGAGGTGCTTGATGTAGACCATATAATGCCTTATCCAACTTGTAGACATAATCAGGATGATCTGGATCTTCAAATCCTGGAGGCTGACAAACATAGGTTTCTTCCTTCATTTCCCCGTATAAAAAGGCAGTTTTAACATCCATCTGATACACCTTGATGTTCATGTAAGAAGCAAAGGCTAAGAATATGTGTATTGCTTCAAGTCTTGCAACTGGAGCATACACTTCTTCATAATCCAATCCTTCAACTTGATAAAATCCCTGCACCACAAGACGTGCTTTGTTCCGAACGATAACACCTTTTTCATCCGTCTTGTTTTGAAATATCCACTTTGTTCCAATCGGAAGCTTATCCTTTGGAAGTTCACAAGATGCCAAACATTCAGCTTCTCAAACTGCATCAACTCATCTTGCATTGCTTCTATCCAACTGTTTTCCTTGAGTGTCATTTCCACATTCTTGGGCACTATTTGTGATAGAAAGCAAGCATATAGGCAAGTGTTGATTGCTCCTGATCGACTTCTGGTAATTACACCTTCATGCAATGGACCAATGATTGCTTCAGTTGGATGAGTTTTATGTATTCTTAATTGAGGAATATCATCTGCAACCATCCCATCTTCTAAATTAGTAATGTGTTCAACATTATCAAGAACTTCTTCATATTATCTACATTGATACACAATATTTTCTTCAAGTGTGTCATCTGAAATAGGAGTTTCAGAAGCAGTAGACACATTTGGAGATTCTTCAAATGGAACTTGAATGACTTCTATTGGTGTATGTATAGTTTCTGAAGAAGATGAAGATAATGGAGAATTCAATGATTCTTCCAGCTCCTGGTTAGGAATTTGTTCTGAAGGAACATCTAATGACTCAGAACATTCAGATACTTGTACAGAAGTTGTAGGAATATCTTTGGATGATGAAGCAACAGCAGAATCATCAGATATCAAAGATGGAAATTCCTCAATGATTTTGTTTTCCAAAGAGATTGCTTGAGAATTAGAATCTACAGATGAGGTTTAGAAATTTTAAAATTTATAAATAAAGATTCATAATCATAAACCCATGAAGGAGCTGAACCTACATCAGTTATGTTAAGCTCGTGCCAATCAATGTTAAATGACTCAATTATTTGTCTAGTTCTTTTATTATAAACTCGATATGCAACCTTATTAAAGCATATCCCACAAAGTAACATTCATCAGCCTTTTCAGAAAATTTTGAAGGTGATTCAGTTGTATGCAAAAAAGTGCAACAACAACCAAAGGCTTTAAAATATTTAACTTTGGGTTTGTGTTATAAAATATTTCATATGGAGTCTTATTTAATCTTTTGTTGACTAAAACACGATTATGAACATAACATGCAGTATTTACTGCTTCAGCCCAAAAGAACAAAGGTAATTTGGCAGCAGATATCATAGTTCTAGCAGCTTCAATCAATGTTCTATTCCTTCTTTCTGCAACCCCATTCTGTTGTGGAATGCCAGCAGCACTGAATTGTCTAGCAATTCCCTTTGATTCACAAAACTCATTCAGAGTTTGATTGCAAAACTCTGTCCCATTGTCACTTCGGATGCATTTTACCTTTTCTCTGTCTGATTCTCCACCAAATTAATGAACTTGATTAAAAGGTGTGGAGTTTCATCCTTAGATGCTAAGAAAAACCCCAAGTAAATCTAGAAAAGTCATCAGTAACAACCAAACAGTAAGATCTTCGACCCAAACTTAAAACACTCACTGGACAAAAAGATCCATGTGTAAGAGTTGTAAGATTGATTCGATTGAGTTGTCTGCAATTGGTTTGTGAGGAAGTTTATGTTGTTTACCCTTTGAACATGACAAACAATGTTCATTTAATTGAAATTCTTTTTCAGTAAACCAATGACATGATTTCCACGTACAAGTTTGTTCATGTTTTAAGATTGACATGTCCTAACCGACGATACCATAACATGGAATCATTCTCCGAGGCTTTGGATAATAAGCAGAAGCTGTTACCAAAGAATTAGAACAATGCATATCAAGAAGATATGTGTCATTGTCTCTCGGAGTCCTCATCAAAATCCTTCATCTGGAACAAAAAAACCCGGTTTTAAGATTAAGCATTTTTTGTTAGTAAAGTGTGTAGAATATTGTTTGTCACAGATTTGAGACACACTTAATAGGTTATGTTTTAATTCCTTAACAAAGTTAACATTTTCAAAGCTAAGGACACCATTAGTAACTGTACCACGCTTGGTTATACGTCCTCTTTTGTCTCCTGCGAAAATCACTATTCCACCATTATATGACTAAACATCTTGCAGTAGTGATAAATTTCCAGTCATGTGTCTTGAACAACCGCTATCTACATGCCAAAGACTTTCAATATTCTTTTGCGGTTGTCCCTGCATAAGTAACAAAATTACTTAGATTTTGGCACCCAAGTCAAACATGACTTGAGCACACTATGTGTTACAGCAAGACAAAATGATTTGAGATTATTATATTTGTTTTGCACATCAGTCTTTTCATTAACATTGTTCACCTTGATTCTTTCTTTTAAATCATTTTTCAAACTCTTATGCTTTTCGACATTATAAGCATTATCAACTTTTGATTTCATTTGTTTTGCAAATTTTCCACGAGTGAAAAACAATTTTCTATTGTGAGCAATAGAATTATGAAATCGTTGTTTGCTTAGAGATTTTTGTCGAAAAGGACAATTGTTTGCCAAATGATTTATGTTTCCACACTGATAACATCTTCTTTGTTGTGTGTGGAAAACAAACTGTGGATGACAATTATGGAAATTGTCATAAAAACCAAAGTCAGATTGACTTTTTGGTTTAACATTCTGCACAGTCTCTCGAATCTTTGCTTCATTTGATAATTGGTTGTTCATCTTTTGCAAATTCAAGGAAATTGTTGAATTATGACCACTTTTGATTTGAGATTTAGCATTTGTGACTTTGGAACTGATGGTGCTGGAATAGGACCAGTCTTAGACTTTGCTGGAGTAGGACCAGGCTTTGATATGCGAATTGGTGCTGGAGGAGAACCAGGCTTTGAAATACGAATTGGTGCTGGAGAAGGACCAGGCTTTTGAATTTTCAGATTGAATTCAGAAAGATCATTCACTTGCAAATCTGGGCTACAAATATCTTGATTCACAAGGTTAGCATTATAATGAAGTTTATTTTTAAAGAATCAAAATTCGTTTCTTTAAAAATATGTTCTTCATTTTCAATTAATCCTTTAGAAACAAATCTACTTTTAAAGTCCTTTTCAAGTTTTTCTTTCTGATCTTCCCTCTGAGTTGCATTCAAATTACATTTATTATTTGATTAATCTCATTCAAATCAACAGTTTTTTCAGTTCCTGATAACGTTTGATTACAAATAGATCTTAAAACTTTTACATTTTTATTTTCAAACTATCACTCTCATTTTCTTTCTCACTCTCACTTTCCCATTCTTCAACCAACCCGTCTACCTTCACATGATCTGAACAAAAATTTTCAGTTGATTGTTTAGGTTTTGTTATTATGATAGGATCAACAGAAAGATTTACTTTAGCTGAAGGTTTTAATTCTAAGGATGAAGAGAAACCTATCCCATAACTCATATCAGAATCAGAAATGACATCAGATGAAGGTAAACATGAATAATCATGATTAATTGGAGGAGCAATGTTTGAAAATCCAACACCAAATTTTCCTCCTTTTATCTTCTGTGTCATTTGTGACTTGATAATTCCTTCAACCATAGTTGATGAAAGTTCAAATTTTTCAACAGTCAATTTAGCCGAGGCTAGTTCACTGTTGAGTCTATTAATTTCTAAAGCGAGTTCATTGTTTCTATTTGTCAAATCATTATTTGTGCATTCTTTATCATGAAGATTTAATTTTAAATTATATACTGTACTATTTAAACCTTCAAGTTTTTCTTTGAAAATCTTTTCATTTGATTTGTGTTTTCGAGCTTGATATTGAAGTTTTTCAACTTCCATTATCAAGTTTTCATTATGAACTCTATATCTTTGAACATAAATTTGTGCATAAACCATCATATACCTTTGGTTCAGAAGTTTCCCCTTCAGTCTCTTCTACCTTCTTTGCCTTCATAGCAGCAGTTTTTTCCATCATATACCGGTGGATCGGACCGGTCGAACCGGCCGGACGAGTCGGTGGTCGGACCGGTTCGGTTTTGCAATTTTTTTTATTTTTTTTTTTAATTTTTTTGAGTAAAAACGGGGTGTTGAACTACAAATTAGTGTGCTAGATCAAAAAGTAAAACCGAATTCAAAAAACGGGCTCGCACGGGCCTGGGTTTTTGAAGTTGCATTCGTGTCCGCGACACGTGCGGGCACACACGAGTTCGCTGGAAATCCAACCTTTTTCCCCATTTTTGCACCCCCCCTGCGCGCGGGTAGTACTTGTGGCAAAATATGTCATAAGGATACACTAGAGTGATAAAAAAATTACTTATAAACCAAACATCACTTTGTCCCCACACCAATGTGGGACAAAGTGTTCAATATAATCTTAAACATACATTCACACACACCCAAATATACTTAAATTTTATATATAACTATAAAATACATATATAAAGCATATATAAATTACTTATATTTAATTACATATAAATATAATTAAAATATAGTTAAATCCGGTCCAACCGGTCCGACCGGTCCGACCGGTCCGACCACCAAACCAGTAGGGCGTCCGTTCGACGTCCGATCCGGTTCTGAAAACATTGGTTTTTTCTTCCACTGGAGCAGCGTCAACAGTCTTTGGATCATTACATTGACATTTGACTGGAGGCTCGACAGTGTACTCTTCAATCACAATCCTTTCCTCAGCAACCTTCTCATCCTGATGTTTCTTCACAACTTTCTCTTTCTCTTCTTCAACTTTCACCTTTACTTCTTCAACTTTCACCTTCACTTCTTCAACTTTCACCTTTACTTCTTCAACTGTCACCTTCCCTTCTTCAACTTTCTCCTTTTCTTCTTCAACTTCCATCTTCACTTCTTCTTTCTCAGTAAACAATCCTTCCATTAAATCATCAGAAATAAACTCAGCAAACAAATTTTCTTCTTCTTCAGGATCAGTAACAGTCTTGGCAATGAATGTAGTAGACAGTGTTAGATCAAGGGCTTCCATTTGATCTGACCAGTCATATTCAGCATTAGTTTGTGAAACCAATGCTTTAGTACCAGACGTACTAGCTTTGTCTTTCTTGGACTCAATCTCCACAGTCACCATCTTTTTAGGGCCTTCAGTTTGACCAGTCTTGTGTTCAGTACATTCTCTAGCGAAATGACCTGGTTTGTCACAATTGTAACATCGCAGGTTAGACTTGTCAAATCCGATTTTGCTAGAATTGTTTACACCAAACATTTTTCTCCCAGTACGTCTAGCAAAGTTCTTTGCCCTGTATACCACCATTGCCATCTGATACTTGATGTCATTTTCTTCAACATCATCAGGATTAACTTGTTGAAGATCATCAACCAAGACATTAGGAGCAGTGAGTCTACCAGCCAAGAAAGCTTCATAACTTGACATAAAAGTGGTGAAAAGGGCAAGATGCTCCTCAGCAATCTGGACAGTCTGCTTAGAAGAATTAGTGGTAGCAACGTAAGCATGTTGACCACTATGAGAGTCTTAAGATTGAGGGATTTGTTGATGGATGATGGGGGAATAGAGTTGAGCAGTTGGAACTTGAATTTGAGGGTTCAATACTGCTTGCATATAAGAAGATGCTGAACTTCCAGTTGGTTGTTGCTGACACATTTGGGTATAACTGACATAGTAATTAGGATTACTAGCCATTTTTGCATACAGAGCAGTTCCTTCAGCACCCAGAGAACTTAGATGATTAGCAGCTCGCTGCTTATCGTCCATTGCATAAGACTTGATAGTTGAAATGAGATCAGTCAACTGAAGAGTATACAAGTCTTTGGTTCTCTTGATCAGTGTACAGTTGTTATTCCAACTGTATGGAAGTGAATTTAGCAGCTTCTTGTTCACAGTAATTGGTTCCAGAGTAATACCAGCACTCTTCATTTTAGTTACCAGTCTAACAAACCTGGCAATCTGAGTTTCCAACTCTTCACCAACAATATGATTAAACATGTTGAATTCTTGATTCAACATATCCTTTTTTGCTTTCCCTCATATCTTTATTGCCCATGATCTGAGTTTCAAGAGCATCCCATAACACCTTTGCACCCCTGAACTCTTGAAACTTTTGAGATATTTCAGTCGTCAAGGCCATAGTAATAGCAGCATAAGCCTTGTCATCAAGTTCTAATCTCTTAATGTCATCTTCATCCCACAAGTGTTTAGGTTTCTGTACCATCTCTCCTTTATCATTCTTGTACAACGGAATGTAAGGACCATACTTGATCGACCTCCACATCTTAGGTTTCGTGTAAATAACATGATTCTCAAATCGGAAAGCCCAATCAGCATAATCGTCTTCACTGAGAAGTCTCGGTGGCTTGTTACCAGTATCAATTTCAGTATCAAGATGAAGACAAGCAGTGAGATGCTTTAGATTTGGTGTTGTTGAAGACATGTTGATCAGAAAGTCAAAAATCAAACTTTTCGTGCGAGAGAATTTTCGTGCGAAAACGGTTTTCGCGCGGAACAATTTTTCGCGTGAGAATTATAATTCGTGCGAAATTCCAATTTACTCTTTAAGCGAAATCGCATAAAAAGTAAAATAACTGTCTGTGCGAAAACTGATTATTTCGCACGTGAAAACTCCCAGTTTCGTGCACAATCAATTTTCCAACTGTTTGTTCAAGCGAAAGTCACCTCCAATTCACTGAATAGGTCTTATCAAACTCATTTTAGTCCGTTTTTAATGAATTTAGTTCAATTTTAAGCTTAATTATGATTAAAATTTAACTAAAGTCCACTAAATCAGTCCAAATCAGTCCAAAACTTCAAAATTTGAGCAGCATAACATCGCCATAGCTGAATCTCAAGTAATCAAGATGAATAGCCTTAGAAATGAGTAGAAAACAATCCAAATCTTCTTCAAATCGTGGTTCTAGAGCCTAATGCTCTGATACCAATTGTAAAAACAGTGATTCTCCCAAGAAACAAATAAACCACGAACTCAATCAAGTGAATGCGGAATGTAAACTTGATTGGATTGAAAGAAGAATCGAATTGATCACAAAAAGATATTGAATTGAACAAAAACAACCAATTACTGGTCTTGTGCGAAATCGCACAGTACTATAATGATAAATGATCAAAAGCTTAGTTACAAAACGAAAACTAAGCTATTTATACTAAACATAAGGTTCTCGCGCGACTTGCTTTTCGCGCGGCTATTCCTATCGCGTGGAGACAGTTGTCACGTGAGAGCTGCTTCTCGCGTGAGACTGACTTTTGCACAACCTATCTTCAGAATTCGTTTTCATTCAGTCTTCAAATGTTTTGCCGAGCCTTGATTAGTCTTCTACAAAATTCATAAAAAGAACTACACTATGCACGACCTTGATTTGGGTGCCATAGTGTTTGCCTTAAAGATTTGGCGACATTACTTGTATGGTACTAAGTGTGTAATATACTCAGACCATAAGATCTTACAACACATCTTTAATCGAAAGATATTAAACATGAGACAAAGAAGGTGGATGGAACTTCTCAATGACTTTGATTGTGAAATCAAATACCATTCAAGAAAGGCTAACATAATCGTGGATGCTCTCAGTCGAAAAGAAAGAGTTAAACCGATTAGGATAAAAGCATTAAAGATAGATGTTAAGATTGATTGGAAAGACCAAATCAAGAATGCTCAAACTGAAGCGTTGAAAGATGAGAATATTCAGTCTGAAAGAATGATGGGTAGCCAGAAATTATTAACTCAAGGAATGGATGGAAACCTACGATTTGGTCAGAGAATTTGGATCCCAAAATTTGGAGGTATTCAGGACAAAGTATTAGATGAAGCCCACAAGTCCAAATACACAATGCATCCCGGAGCAAACAAAATGTATAAGGATATTCGAAATCACTACTGGTGGCCTAATATGAAAGATCCATAGCCCAGTACGTTGAGAAATGCTTAACATGTCTGCCAGTTAAGATTGAACATCAAAAACCAGCCGGTCAGTTACAACAGTTAGAGTTGCCAGTATGGAAATGGGATAGAGTGACCATGGATTTGTCACAAAACTTCCAAGAACACGAAAAGGATATAATGCTATATGGGTCGTGGTTGACATGCTAACCAAGTCAGCACATTTTCTACCCATAAGTGAGATTTATCCAATAGAAAAACTAGCCAAGATATATATTAATGAAATAGTAAGTAAGCACGGAGTGCCTTTATCCATTATCTCCAATAGAGATAGCCGATTCACTTCCAGATTCTGGACAAGTTTCCAAAAGGAACTTGGAACCAAAATCAGTTTAAGCACTGCATATCATCCTCAGACCGATGGTCAGAGTGAGCGAACAATTCAAACTTTAGAAGACATGTTGCGTGCTTGCGTGATTGATTTTGGAGGTAGCTGAGATGATCATTTGCCTTTGATTGAATTTTCTTATAACAACAGCTACCATTCCAACATTAAGGCTGCACCATTTGAAGCTTTATATGGTAGGAAATGTAGAACTCCCATCTGTTGGACAGAAGTAGGGGATGATCAGTTGACCAAAACCGAAATTATTCTCGAGACAACTGAGAAAATCCAACAAATCAGACAACGGCTAAAAGCTTCTTAGGATATACAGAAGAGTAATGCAGATAACAGAAGGAGACCTTTAGAATTTCAAGAAGGAGACTATGTGATGTTGAAAGTCTCACCATGGAACGGAGTAATGCGATTCGGTAAACGCGGGAAGTTAAGTCCCAGGTATATCGTACCGTTCAAAATCATCGCAAGAATTGGTCCAGTAGCATACAAGCTAGAATTACCTGAAACTTTGAAAGGTATTCACGATACTTTTCATATATCGAACCTAAGAAAGTGTTTGGCAGATCTGACTCAAGTAATGCCATTAGAGGACGTGCAAATAGACGAGAAATTAAACTTTACTGAAAAACCGATAAAGATTTCTGATTCTCAAGAACGAAAATTAAGAAAGAAAATAATTTCACTAGTATTGGTCCAGTGGCAAGGTCAGAAAGGACCCAGGAAGACTTGGGAATTAGCAGAAGAAATGAAAGTCAAGTATCCTCAACTGTTCGAGTAACCTTCGAATTTCGAGGACAAAATTCTTTTAAGGGGAGGAGAATGTAACAACCCGAGCGTTTAGGTCATATGAACTTCGCATTTCATATATTGTCAAACGAGTAAGTAATGAGTAAATTGTCTGTTTAAAGTTTGAAGTTTTAGATGAAATTTTATGTTATAAGAGACCGTTTGAATAGAATAATAATATATTATATTCGAACCTGCTCCGTTTTTTACGAAGCTTAGGTTGACTCGTAGAGAAAAATAAGCTCGTCACAACGACATATTTGAAATTTCATAATACGTTATATATTAAAAGTTATAAGAGAAAAACGAGTTAAGCAGCTGAATTAATTATAATAATATAATAATATATAATAAAATAATAATATATGATTCAAATTGAGATTTCACAATTGCTTCAATTCATTCTATCCCACATCGAAGAAGCAAAAGTTCCATCCCACATCGCTGCTCATATAAATTTGAGCAGCTTACTATTTCATTAAATAGGAACCTAAAGGTTGAATTTAGAACATAAGTTTTTTTGAGAACGCTCTAATATAAAGAGAATCCCGAGTTCTCAATACCCTGTTGGGTGTTGCTAGTAGTCATTTTGGTACTCGAGTAGGAGCGCGAGTAGGAGCGCGAGTAGGAGCGCGAGTAGGGGAGGCTCTACGCCCTTATTTAAGGTTATGTTTAATTATTATTATAGTCGTTATTATTATTAATATTATTATAGGTATTAGTATTAATATAGTTATTATTAATATTATTATTATCATCTTTATAGTTATTATTATTATTCTAGTTGTTATTTTTATTGTTATAGTTAGTATTATTATTATTTGTTATTTTTAGTTTTGTAGTAATTATTATTGTTATTATTATTATTATTGGACTTTAAGGTTATCATTAGGGAAGGTATTGGGAAACCCCGAGGGTTGGCTCGAGTATGATAGAAACGCTCGAGTTATGCCAACTAGTAAGGGTTGTACCAAAGGGTTGGTATAGGATAAAAGAAAGTGCCCGAATAAAACCAACAAATAGAAAAAGATAACGAATTATCCCTAAAATTATTACTAGCTAGAATATAGCTTAAATAATGTTATTTTGCCTATAGGATAATACCTGATAGCAGTGAACCTGAGCAGACGATATCACCGACTTGATTGATTGAGGTGAGTTCCTCTGACTGTTTTCTAAAACAATATGTGATGTTCTGATAACTGGTAATAATTGTAGAATTGACTATCAATAGTATCTGTGATATGTGGTAATGCTTGATAGGATGCTTGAGGGCTGCTTGTATGATTCTGCTTTAGCCAGTGGAGTTTGTATACATAGCCTGGTTATGTAAATTTATACTATGCTTACTCTGTTCCTATCTGTTTGCCATAGCTGTATCTGCTTGATGCAATAGTCAATAATAACATGTTTTGAATTTTGAAGAATACCATGTTTATGAACTCACAAGCTTTATGCTGAGTCCCAAATGTTTTCTACTTTATGGACACATATCCTAGGTGCCAAGTGATTGCAGGAATTGAAGATTACGAGCTAGTTTATGAGAAAATAAAGTTCTAGAATGTTATTGAAGATTTGGATCTCTATTATAGTTAAACTAATGTAATGGTATTTATTATAACAGATATATTATACGCTTTTGATGTATAATTAAAGTTAGACTTTCGTTGTGTACTCTATAATTCCTATGTGTTCTGTATATCCAATGCGTAACACTCCCCAGGGTGAGCCCTGGGAGGCGGGTGTTACATGTAGGGTTGGCTCGCATGACTCATCGGAAACCTATGTACCCTCCATGGTGAGAGTTGAGGCCACACACCTTGAAATTTATAAATTGTTCTTTTATTGAGAGTAGTAATGTGTTGATACACTAGAACTTGCACAACTTATGCATTCCAAGACCATAATGAGCACACATATAGGGACGATAGAGGCACTTAGGGTAGCCTCGTCTGGATGTGTGTGAGTGTGGGAATTGGGGGTTGGGGTTCATACATTACAAATATGAGCGTGGATTTGTGAGGGCGGGGGTTAGTCCTTTAGTAACCATTTTGGGCTTATTGCCTATCATTTGCATCCCTTAGCCGTCCTTATTAAAATGTAACCCTTGTGATTCAACTCGGTATGATAATAAGCTAGGTTTAGTTGTGTTTTCTTTGTGTAGTTGTTTGATATTAAAAAGAAAAAAAAATGAAAAAAATAGAAAAAGAAAGAGAAAAAGAAGAAAAAAAATGAAAGGATGAAAATGAAAAAAATTATATATAAAAAAAGAGAGAAAAAAAGCAATCCATGTTCATGTATTTGTTGAGTTATAGTGATTTGAAAAAGAAAAGAAAAGAAAGAAAAGAGTGAAAATTCTAGTTATTTAGGTATTCAAGAATAAAGAGAACCAGGTTGAACCATTGCGTCACTAAAATATTTTCCATTTCTCACCTTAAACCAAGCCCCATTACAACCTTTAAAGCCCTCTTGACTTGTATGTGTGATCATGTCTTATTGGTGGAGGTTTGATAGTTGTACGAGCTTATTGTTGCTCAATCGCATATGTGCTTTGAGTGTTTATAAATATAGCCGAGAGGAACGATTTTTGTGAGGGGTGATAGTGTGAGCCATGGTGGGATGCGTTTTGGGTAAATGGTAAGACGGATGAATGTGTCATGATTAGTATGAATCTCATGTGTTTGTAAATGTGAATTGATGAGTGCTTGAGGGCAAGCAACGGGTAAGTGTGGGGATGTGACGGGTAGTCCTTTGGACGACCTTTTTATGCTTTAAAAACGTGTTTAATCCCACATTTAGTCATGTAATTGTCTTGAATTAGATAACTACGGTTGCCATATCTCATGTACACTCGAAGGAAGAAAGGGAGCAAGAACGTGTTAGTATTCGTAGACGAATGGAGCCAAGAAGAATACGAAAAGAAATAAAATGAAGAAAAAGCATCAGAGTCCACCATAACCTACGGTGGGACCATAACCTACGGTGGGACCATAACCTACGGTTGGACCATAGGTTACGGTGGTAAGAAGAAGAAAAACACCGTAAGGCAGAAGATACTTGGCGTAATGCACTACTGGTCACCGTACCCTATGGTAGCCACCGTAAGCTACGGTGCTGGGCGAGTAAAAATTGTAACTGCCCATTTTAATGGGCAAATGAAGTGGTTTTTATCATCATTGTCATTGTGGACGTTTTTGGCTTGATCTAGGACGATTTTTGGAGCTCTTAGGTGTTGAAGAACAATCTCTTTTGGTACTTTAATCCTTGCTATTTCATTTTGATTGTTATGGATTCTATCTTGAACCTTGTTTCTATGTATGAAACTATGAGTGGCTAGTCTCCTTTTGTGTTTCCTTTTGGTTTGAAGGATTTGTGAATTGATCATGTTGGTGTTTTATATTTATGGGATGATGAAACTGATCTTGTGATTGTTTTGTCATGATGATTGTGTATTGTGTGTAATGGGTCATTCGTGGATTGCTTAACTTTAGCCATACGTTCTTAATGCCATAGGCAAATCTTGATTTAGTGGAAGGGTTGGGTTAATTCAATAGTGATACTGATTATCGAGTGATAACCTTGCTAATACAAGTACTTAGTCCTCTTTTATCACACATAAGCACACACTCATGAATCATGTCTATGTGGTTCTTCCCAATTAACAACAATATCATCACTTGTTAAAATCCAGATACCGAAGGAAACATAACTCTCATTACTGATTTTTACAAACCAATTTACTTTGCTTTCTTGCTTTAAGCTAATTCAACAAATCAACAAACTATTGAATTTTACTTTCTTGTCATTTTAGTTAAATTTAGGTAATTGCAATTTGCTTGAGTTAACACATATTCCACAAACTCCCTGTGTTCGATAACCCACTTACCGCTAGCTAATTAGTAGTATTTGGTTTTAAATTTGATTGAGACTTCGACCTCACGTCAAATTTTGGCGCCGTTGCCGGGGAGTAGTGCGCAACGTGTGTTTCCTAGTTTTGTTGCTTGTTATTTTTCCGGATTTACGTGGGTGTGCTAGTGTGCAGGTTCAGGATTTTACAGGTGCATGCGTACAAGGAACTCACAAGCGTCATCACCGTTAGCGTTTGAACCTGAAATTGAATGGGTAGCAAGAAGAAATCGAATTCTGCACCGCGAGAACAAGATTTCTGGTTCACCACTTAACATCATGAGTACCAATACACCACCACCAATACTAACCAAACCACACAATCAACACCTTTATCAACCAACACCACATCATCCGGTATTCCACCATTCAGTTATTTCACATCATCCGGTATTCCATCATTTTCTTTTCATACTTTTTTTTGTCTTTATTATAATGATAATAATAATAAATTTATATACTAGTGCTAAATTTTTTTCCTAATATCCTCAATTCAATATAATTTTTTAATTCTAACTTTTAGTAATTTTTCTAAGAGAATTACATCTTTATTAACATAAATGTTTTAATCATTATCTTCAATATGTCCTTCAAATTGAATCGATATGATCCAAGTTTTAGTTTTAAAAAAATATTTAAGTTTAATGTAATAATTAAGTTTATGCGGCGCAATACTGTAACTTACTTTATAACTTGAATTGCATATAATCATTAGTGGAGTTCATATATTAATAGGTTTTTTATATTGTTTGGCTTTGACGATGTACCTTTTAAATAATTTACAGTTCATTATTTTTCTTGCCTCACACTTCGCACTTTATCTCTTGATATCAATAAACATATTTTGTTGTAGTAGTAGTTTAATCTTTCTATTTTAATAAAAAAGTAACTAATAGTGGTGCATGTCATCACTATATTCATTCTTATCAAACTTTTCCGCTTCTCTCTCATATTAATTACTAAATTAATTACTTAAAATTTTATTTACTCATTTTTACATTAAAAGAATTATTTTAATAAACTAGTCAGGAAATATTTTATTAATGCTATTTCAAATAAAAAAATTATAAAAGGAAATTTTTTTAAAACATCAAACTTTTTCTTGCCTCACACTTCGCACTTTATCTCTTGATATCAATAAACATATTTGTTGTAGTAGTAGTTTAATCTTTCTATTTTAATAAAAAAGTAACTAATAGTGGTACATGCCATCACTATATTCATTCTTATCAAACTTTTCCGCTTCTCTCTCATATTAATTATTAAATTAATTACTTAAAAATTTATTTACTCTTTTTTACATTAAAAGAATTATTTTAATAAACTAGTCAGGAAATATTTTATTAATGCTATTTCAAATAAAAAAATTATAAAGGAAATTTTTTTAAAACATCAAACTTTTTATTATGAAATATTTAAAAATTAGTGGTTTTAAAAAGTAAAAACTTTAAAAATAAAAAATAGTTAAGATTCGAAGCTATAATAAGGAAATTTTGAAAATGATAACTTTTTAAAACTGTTTTTTTGAAGAAAAATGTTTAATTTATTTTTAAAAATACAAAAAAGTTTAAAAAGTTAATATCATTGTTTATCACTATAGTGCTTACTCATATGTAATTTCAATTGTATCTTATCTTGAAATATCATTTTATATTAAATAAAGTTTTATTTTATTTAATATTTATTTATTTAACCCGTCTAATATACGGGTTTACTAAAGCTAGTGTAATATATAACAGGTAATATCGAAGTTAAAGAACCGAATTAAAGACATTGTTTTAAAATTCAAACATTAGATTAATTTAAAATTATTGAAAACCTCTTTTTAGTTTATGTAAAGTTACATGTAATCATTATTTATCTTTAAAAAGTAATTAAACATTATTTATGTAACATGTTATAACATATTTTCTCATTTAGACTAGTAATTGTTAAACTTTTCTGTTAAATCAAAGGCAACTTGGTATTTTTACCTGTAAAGGACTATTAATGTAACTTTTTCTAAACAGAAAGAACGTTTTCTGTAACTTTTTATCTTTTACTTAATTATGGATTTATAAAATTATACATATACATATACTTTTTATATAACATATTATATATTGTTTAATTATTGAACTGTAAACACAATTGTATTATTTAAATTTTTATATAACTTATATCTATATTTATATATAATACGTGGATGAAAATAGTTAAATAATATATTGAGTAAATTACTATTTTGGTCCCTGTGGTTTGGTCATTTTAACCGTTTGAGTTCAAAAATAAATTTTCTAACAAATCAAGCCCTATGGTTTGTATTCTATAACTATTTCAGTCCAATACACTAACAGAGTTAGATTTTTCAGTTAGTTTTTAATAAAATGACCAAAATATCCTTGGACTGAAATGGTTAATTTTAATAACCTCAGGGACCAAAAACGAAATTTACTCTCTCACACAAACATATTTTAGATATATATATATATATATATATATATATATATAAATATATGTTATATACACGGAATTTTTTTATTTTTATTTTTCAAATTTTTTTACATTTTAATTTTAAATCGCTCGGTTTTAAACGTCGTATTTAAACCATTCATTTTATCTAACAGAAAAATTAAAATCGTTTGGCTTATTATACTTTTTATTTAAATTGTTAAGCTACTTAAACAAACAAACAAACCCAGTATATCCCACTCAAGAGTAGGGTCTGGGGAGGGTAGGTGGTGGCAAGTCTTTCCTCTATCCCGATAGGTAGAGAGACCGCTTCCAAAGAGACCCCGGCTCGATAACAAAAGCAATAAAGCTAGGAAATCAACATATAATCAAACATATGATATAAGCTATATGATATATGATACCGTACCCATCATACAGTAAACATTAAGATATCACCAAAAAGAAATATAAAATCAAACATATTGTTAAGCTACTTAAATGTCCTTTTAATCTATTTGTTTTATTTAAACCGCAAATTATTTTTTAATTGTTATTTTATTTAAATGCGTTTTTTAATCGCTCAAATCTATTACGCTTCTTTTAAATTTTTTTGTATTTATACATGTTTTTCATTATTCGACTAGTTTAAACGTAATTTTATCATGTTCTTTTATTTGAACGTCTTTTTACTATTCGTTTATTAAAATACTTTCTTTTTCAACAATTCATTTTATTAAAACATCTTTTTTCTCTTTTTGATTCTTTGTCATAAATTTATGTCATTTGTATTATTTTAAGGATTAACTTGAGTTTTGATTATTACAATTAGGGCTTTTACGATATTAAAATTATATGTGTTTAGTTTATTTAAACTTTTTAAGTTCATCGTTGCGTTTGAATAACAATCGATTTGAAAGACGTTCAAATAAGTCAAACAAGTTTAGAACGAAGTTTAATTTGTTGAACGGTTTAAAAAGCTATTTAAATAAAACATTTGAAAAGCAAAAAGATTTTAAAAGACATTTAAGTAAGATGAACGATTAAAAAATAAATTTAAAAAGCCGAATGATTATAAAAAATATGTTTAAAAAGCCGAAAGATTTTAAAGCCGAATAATTTGAAGATTAGTGATTTTAAAAATTGTTTAAAAAACCAACCTTTTAAATTTTAAAAACCAATTGTATAAAGAGTGATGTTTGAAAACCAAATGGTTTATAAACACTTAAAAAATGTTTTTTAGTAATTAACTTATCAGTTTAAAATCCAAACGGTTTAAAAATATATTTTAAAACTTTAAAAAATAAAAAATAAAAATATTTTAACATATACACACATGTATTAGTCAAACAGGTTAAATAATTTAACAGGTTGGTTTGAAAAAAAAAGCTTTTTATAAACAAATATTAAAAATACGTTCAAATAAAAGAGCGATAAATTACGTTTAAACAAGCCAAATAATTAAAAATATGTATAAATACAAAAAAAATTAAAAAGAAGCTTATAGAATTGAACGATTAAAAAAATATTAAATAAAATAATAGTTAAAAAAACTTTGTGGTTTAAATAAATAAAAAAGATTAAAAAGATCAAGGATGTTTAAGTAAGTTTAACCGCTCAAATAAAAGTATAATAAGCCAAACGCTTTTAAATTTTCCGTTAGATATGATGAATGTTTAAATACGACTTTATAACCGAGCGATTTAAAATTAAGCTTAATATTTAAAAAACTTTAAAAAGTAAAAATAAAACATTTCGTGCATCTATATATATATATATATATAATATAATATATAATATAATATATATATAATACAAAATAAATAATATAATATATTTTATATAATATAATATATATATATAATAATAATATATATAATACAAAATAAATAATAATATAATATATATATAATATATATATATATATAATATATATATATATATATAATATGTTTGTGTGAGAGAGTAAATTACATTTTTGGTCCCTGAGGTTATTAAAAAATAACCATTTCAGTCCAAGGGCAGTTTGGTCATTTTATTAAAAAATAACTGAAAAATCTAACTCTATTAGTATATTGGACTGAAATAGTTATAGAATACAAACCATAGGGCTTGATTTGTTAGATAATTCGTTTTGGACTCAAATGGTTAAAATGACCAAACCACTGGGACCAAAATAGTAATTTACTCTAATATATTATGTTAAATAAAAAATCATATGTATATGTGTTATTGTAAAAGTATACAAATTAAGTAAAAGATAAAAAAAAGCTTGCAGAAAATGTCGTTTATGTTTGAAAAAAGTACGTTAATAGTCCTTTAGAGGTAAAAGACCAAATTGCCCTTGACTTAAAAAAACTTAACGACGTAGTTTAAAGGACGAAATTTGTTAGAAAATGTTAACATACATAAAGGATGTTTAGAGTGTATTTTAAAGATAAATGATGAAATCTATAATTTTATATAAACTTAAATGATGTTTTATGTAATTCCGTCTTAATTTAATTTGAATGTAAGAGAACAAATAATACAAAATTTTAAAAACCAGTTACTTTACAAGGGGAAATATGGTAACTATTAAAATTAACTTTTAGGAGGTGAGGTATAACAATCATGAGTGAGGGGTATATATAGTCTAACCCATTAAATCCAATAGAGTAAATTACCATTTGCATCCTGTGGTTTGGTGATTTTGACCATTTGCATCCCTACAGTTTAAAAATCCTCATATACACCCTAACGTTTCATTTTGTTCCCATTTGCATCCAAATTACTAACGACGTTAAATAATTCAGTTAAGTTTTTATAAAATGACGAAATTACCCTTTCTCTCTTTCTCTCTTTCTCCCTCTATCTCTTAACCCTTGACCCACAACCCCCACCCCCACCCACTCCCACTCTTTCTTTCTCTGTCTCTTAACCCATATACAAGAAAGAAGAAGCGACCACCATATACAAGAAACAAGAAAGAAGCCACCACCACCATTTTTGTTCTCTGTCTCTTAACCCGATTTGCGGTGTGGGTTATGATGGGGCAGGGGTGGAGGTGTTGTGGGTTGTGGTGGGGGCGGCGATAGAGGCGGTGTGGGTTGTGGTTTCGTCGGAGTCAGCCCACCCACCTTCTCTTTCTCAAACATGAACACACTGACACACATTCTCTTTCTCTCTCTCTTTCTTAAATACTGTTTCAGCTAGCTTCGAAGGTTCATCATTTCGAATTTCAATGGGTATTTGTTTGAGTGCAAGAATCAAAGCTGAAAGCCCCTATCACACAGGTATAATTATTGCATCTTTTTAGGGTTTGTTAATAAATCTTGTGTTTGATTATAGTTTTCAAGATTGGAACTTGAGATTAGGGTTTGTTGCGAATTGAATCAATTTGATATACCCATTAAAGAATTGGTCAAAAAGACAGGTTTTATTGAATCAATTTGATATATCCATTAAAGATTTTGTCAAAAAGACAGATTCTTTAGTGAGAATATACTGAAATTAGAATCAATTATCTGATTTGATCATATGCTGTTAACAATTTAGGGGTGAGTTCAAGAACTGTAAGTACAGATGGAAACGATAATGGCAATTCAAGTGGCAGCAAGGCCTCATCGGTCCCTTCGATTCGCATGAGTGAAGGTGAAATCTTGCAGTCTTCCAGTTTGAAGAGCTTCAGCTATTCGGATCTTCGAACGGCTACGAGAAACTTTCGAAACAGTATTACGTTTTGGTGATTAAGTTTTTATAATCTACGGTGGTGGTGAGGGGAGGTTGTGATGGTGATGCGTGGTGGTGTTGATGGTGGTGGTGATGGAGGTGATGAGAGATAGAGAGAGAACGTGTGTCAGTGTGTTCATGTTTGAGAAAGAAAGAGACAGAGAAGAGAGTTTGTGGTGGTCAAAGGAGAAGAAAGAGAGCAAGGGTAATTTCGTCATTTTATAAAAACTTAACTGAATTATTTAACGTCGTTAGTAATTTGGATGCAAATGGGAACAAAAATGAAACGTTAGGGTGTATATGAGGATTTTTAAACTGTAGGGATGCAAATGGTCAAAATCATCAAACCACAAGGATGCAAATGGTAATTTACTCAATCCAATATGATTAACAGTGAGACTTTTTATTTCAAAAAACACCTATTTTAATAAATATTTTTCAAATCACCAAATTAAATAAGTTTTGTATCAACATTTTTTGAAAAAAAACTTCAATAATATTAGAGAATTTTATTTATTGCAGCATAAAAATCATTAGTTATAGATAATACAAAATATTGGTTGCCGACAAGGAGACTTTCAGTGGATCCTTGTCCTGTTTGTGTAGTTTATTTAGCCTCCAAAATTGACGGGATCATTCGAAATTATTTGCATATGGAATTGAAATAATCTATCGTATGTTAACATTTCACTGAATATTATTTAAACGAAATGAAAATTAACAGTTTTTAACGGCCAGTAAAATCATGTTAAACTTCTAATGAGCTGTTTGTTTTTTCTACAACAAAATATCTACAGTCTGTGAACCACATCTGCAGACATCTGCAGGCATGAGAAGATGTTGACCAAACCTCTGCAGTCTGTAAGAAGAATAATATTTGTTTTTTAACGTCTGCAGACTGCCAAAATCAACTGGTGGTGGTATACGACGGTGCTAGAAGGTGGTGGTGGTGGTAGATGGTGGTGGTGGGAGATGGTGTGGTGGTGGCGGACGGTAGGGCTGTTCAAAGCGCTCGCCGCTCGACGTTCGTTTGAAATTTGCTCGAAAAGTGCTCTTTCGAATTTTTGCTTGGTTGTAAACGAGCCGATCAACTCACATTGGTTTGTAAACGAGCCAAGCACGAGCAAAGGTCCGCTCGGCATCAAATTATTTTTATTTTGATATATATAATTATACATAGCACTCTAGTAGATTTGACATACTATATACAATTATACAATTATATATGTACATATTTGATCAATCAATCTAAAAAAAAATTAACACTAAACATTAAAGTGAAATCCTAAGTTGCTATAAATAAAAATTTGACCCCTCTCTTGCTCTTAGTTAATCATCTCCCGATCTCATGTATCGTTCTCTTCAATATGTTCATCACCTTATCGGCTACAGTCTTAGTATTATCACCAGCCACAATATATTGTTATTCACAAAAATACTATGTTATCAAATGTGGCATCTTTTTAAGTCATTAAAAGCTAAGAACTAACATTGTCACCGTCTCACATTGCAATATAAATCAGATGAAACACTAAATAGTTGATTTGTATAAATTTTTACCGTTCGTTTGCGCTCGCTCGATACTTGATCGAAAATTAACGTTCGAAGAATGCTCGTTCGATTTTTCACTAGATTGTAAATGAGCCGATCGGCTCGGTTTGGTTTAAAAACTATCCAAGCACGAGCCAAGGTCCGCTCGGTTCGGCTAGTCTAATGAACAGCCCTAGACTGGACGGTGGGTGGTGGTGGTGGCGGACGGTGGGTGGAGGCGGACGGTGGTGGTGGCGGGCGATGGTGGTGGAGGACGATGGTGGTGGAGGTGGACGGTGGTGGAGGACGATGGTGGTGGAGGTGGACGGTGGTGGTGGACATGGGTGGTGGACATGGGTGGTGGTGGGTGATGATGTTTAATTCTTTACAGACTTTAGAAAACTTTAGAAGTAATTATGCCAAGTCTGTACTATGTAGATATCGCGTAGACCTTTTTTAATGAAAAGTCTTCTAAAAAATAAACTCTTTGCAGATCTCAACCTTTATGTCTGGTTTGCGCGACACAGACAAAAAGATAAGGAATAGCTTTTTTGAAAAAACACACACTCCGTAAGTTAACATACACATTTGTCCATGACAAGTGGTGTATGGTGACGATACTATTTATCACTCATCATTCTTTTATTGCGATCAACTATTTTTATTCTAATCAAACACTTAAATTTACACATTAATTCAAATACGTTCTAATCCAATACCCTGATACAAGTAAACCTCACGTCCTTTGGTGTAAATATAAAAGTAATTAACTTATTAATTAATATGAGTGACACAAGTTTAGTTTTTCCCTAAGGTAACTAACTTCTAACTTGCATGTTTTCTTACTTTTTTTTTGAAAAATAATATTTTCAGTTACAACTATCATCAAACTTAATTTACGCTTAAAATATTAAATCCACACCATATTTGTGAGAAAAATCCACTTGAGTACTTACATTTTTGTTTTGTATAAAACTTATCAGTATTGTTGATTTTTAAGTGAAAACGATCGTTTTTGTTAGGAATATTTATAGTGAAGAGCGCTAAGCTAACTTATTCGAGATAGAATTTATTTTACTTAGCTTCTAAGTTTGTGTTTGTTCCATCATCACAATTACTATAATAATCAGCAAATTTGTGAATAATAATACATAGTTCAAAGAATTCAAAATAACTATCAATAACTTTTCCTCCATGCTACGTGGTGAGAGTTTAGTTATTTTTCTCTCGTGCTAGGTGATAGTTTTTTGGTTGTTTTTCATTGCACGACATGACAGGATTTCATACTACGCAACATGAAAGTGGTAGTTATCGATTCGGATTATTAGAAACCATAATGCGAAAAACGATGTCAGTTTTGAGAATACCAATATTGTCAACGATGATGTTCACTCATAATCAGTTTGACTCATTACAATACCGCAACAGAAACGACACTCAAATAGGTTACAATACCAAAAAGATACTCGATTTTAAATACAAATCCATTTTAAAAAATTTCATATCAGCACATTAAAGAGAAAAACTAAATAAAGTTGTGCATTAAATTCGTCTCTAAGTAAAATTTATATTAAAACTTATATAAGAATAAAACAAATGGTAATAGTTTAATCGATATTATTATCTAAAAAGTTATAAGATATGAGCTAAATGTATTATAGAATAAATCATATTGATTAAATAAAAATAAGTGACGTATCATCAATGTTGGAACACGAGATAATTTTTATTAAATATTACTTTGGTTCGCTTTCTATCTTTGTACCTTTGTTTTCATATTAAATCTCCTATTTCAACCTTCATGTAACAAGTGAAACAATCCCTTCATATATATATATATATATATATATATATATATATATATATATAGGAATGAGTTCATGTGAGAACCCTTGGTAATCCACAACCATTGACATATTATAAAATATTCTAGATTCCAAATGAATGGTTTTGATGATATCATGGGCAATAAGGTCATTTTCTTTTTGTACTTTTCTGAAGCATGTCAGTACTTTCCATCTACTTTTCTCTTTATGTTGATAAAAACCCACAAAATCAATGAATCCAATCCATCCAACTTCATCACCTCTATAAATCTTTCTCTATCTTATCTTGAATCGTACCACCACATATCATCCAGATCGTATCCAGTATGTTGCCAAACATTCATACCCCATTGACGTTATTGTCATCACGAATCTCCTTAGCCCGTCGAAGGAACCATCACTAGTGTAACAGGCCCGTTGAAGGAGCCATCTCTTGATCCGCAGGTATATTTACTTTGATTCTTTTATTTGAATTAGGGTTTCTATCTATGTATTTGCTTTCCCTTGTTTCTTCAACTAATCTCTCGTCTAAAAAAATTGTGTTCATAGTCTTCCCCATCTTCCCCCAACACCAACAATGATGGCAACAATGATGTTTATTGACCCTAGAACACAACCCTTTACCCCACCATGTAGTTGCTACCTGAAACCTTTAGCATTTTATTTAGATCTGGAACCATCGATGAGTTTTAGGAGTGGAGGATCGGTATTTTAGGTGGTTGTGATTTGTTTTATTGTTTTCAGGTGATCGGAAATGTGGGTGCGGTGGTAATGATTTCAGGTTGTTGGTGTGATTTTGATGTATTGTTGTAGATTTTAGTGGTGTGTTTTAATGATTTTTTGAAGATTTATGGTTGTAGTTTAATGTTTTAAAGTACATATTTATATATTTCAACTTACAATGGTGCATTTTTTATACATTTTGTTAGTCTTATTTGTTTAATGTATCTAGGTTTTTTCTTTTTTGTTATTATTAGATATGGGTATATTAATGCATATATTTAATATTCTATGTTACATGGTTCACATTGACGTTGCACCTTTTTACAGTGGTATTACACTTATTTATATTAATGTAACACTAAGTTACATGCTTTAGATTACAGTAGCGTAATACTGCAATATAATGTAATAACTTTTCACTATAATACCATAAATTGGGAATATTGTATCGTAACACTAGTACTTTTTGTTTTTGCAGTGGTGCAATTTTATTTTTGTTTGGTTTTTGCAATGGTGTAATTTGCAGTGGTCTAATATCTTGATGTTCTTGTATTATAATGTATTTTTAGTGGCTTTTTTATGTTACAGTGGTGTATATATATATTTATTGGGTTAATTTTGTTATAATAGTGTAATTACAATGATGAATTTTTTGTTACATTATTGCCGTTTTTTTAACGTGGCTTTAAATACAATATTGAAATTTCATTACGGTTAAATGTTGATTTGGTCGCTAGGTTTCTAAACTTATAGAGGTGTAGTTACATGGTTTAATGGCATTTGTTTTACATTTGTTTTACAAATTGTTTTACATTGGTTAATATTGGTTTACATTAGTTTACATTGGTTTACATTGGTGTAAAGTCGTTTGATTGTTATAATGATCGTGTTACTGTTAGTAGGTTTTAAATAAATTAATTATAATTATGAGGTGAATTACAAGATGTATTAGTAAACGGTCTATTTACATTTACATTACACCTTTGATGTAATTCACTATAAGTAATTACAAATATGATGTAATTTACTGTAAGTATTAGAATTAACATTCAAATAAACATGATGTGAATTACTATAAATAATTACAATATGATGGGTTCAAGTAGCGCTTCCCCAAATTGATTAGTTGTAAGTATTAGCATTTGCATTCAAATGAACTATTACAATATGATGTAACTCACTGTTATTCGATGTAATTCATTGTATTAGGTATGGTTTTATGTTTGATTCAGGGTTTTTTGTTGTTAATACACCATGTTTGTTTGATGTAATTTACAGTAAGAAGTTACAATATGATGTATTCGTTATAGGTATTAAAAATTATATTCATATGAACATGATGTAATTCATTGTTTGTTGGTTCATGATTTGATTAGGATGAACTTTATAGTCGATGTAGTTGATGGTGTGATTTTGTACATATTGTTTTGTTGTTAATACACATTATAATATGATTTAATTTGCAGTAGGTATTATTATTTGAATTCATATAACTAGATTTTTTGCAATACTACAGTAGTGTAAAACAGTGTAATCCTCATTTTGTTATATCGCTATTAAATGTTAACGGAATTATTAATGTGTAATTGTTTTCTATTTTATTTTTTATTTAATTTCATTATTGAAGTTTTGTTATATTAGTGTAGTTACATGATGTAATGTTGTTTGGTTGTAAGATTATTGTTTTTTTATATATGTTTGTTTGATGTAATTCACTGTAAGTAATTACAAAATGATGTAATCCACGATATGAATTACGATTTACATTCAAAAAAACATGTTTTTAATTCATTGTAAAGGTTCTCATATATGAACTTTATTATAACAAACTCTTTGTCTTTTCTTTAGATATAAGTATGTTTTTTAGTTTAATTCTGTTTTGTCTACACGTTACAGTAATGTAATAAGTAATGACTGAAAATAAATTTTAAAAAATTTCGAAACTATATTGGATTTAAAGAGAAAAAGAAGACGAGTTTAATGGTGTGATTTTATTAAAAAATCATAATGCATAAAAATGTTATATAAGTTTTAAAAATAAAGGGGGTAAACTTTTATAAAAAGTAGATGGAATCTTTTAAAAATAGGTGGTGACACTTGTCAACACCAAATTAAAAGCTGACTTTTGTGTATGAGTGAAATGTCAAAAATGACCTTTTCTACTAAAAAAGGAATATGGACACTTGTCATTATCTTATGATTCTAAAATATAATCAATAGCCTACAAATAGTTAATGGGTTCTTACAATTAGTATGGGTTCTTAATAGAACAAAACCATATATATATATATATATGTGTGTGTGTGTATGTGTGTATGTATATATATGTATATATATATGTATATATATATATATATGTATGTATATATATATATGTATGTATATATATGTATATATATGTATATATTATGTATATGTATATATATATATATATGTATATATATGTATATATTTATATGTATATATATATGTATATGTATATATATATATGTATATGTATATGTATATGTATATATATGTATATGTATATATATATGTATATGTATATTGTAAAACCTCTGAAATCTCCCAAGAACAATAACACACGATCTCAATCTTGTGAATGCGGAATATAAACAAGATTGGAGTAGAAGAAGAATCAAATTGAACTCAAAATGATATTGAATTGATGAACAGAAACCTATTACAGGTCTTGTGCGATTTCGCACAGAACAAAATGATAATATGAACGAAAAGCTTAATTACAAAAACGAAATCTAGCTATTTATACTAAACATCGAGTTCTCGCGCGAGAGGCATTTCGCGCGGCTGTGGCATTCGCGTGGCAGCTGTTCTCGCGTGGAAGCTGTTCTCGCGTGACTTCTTCCTGTCGCGTGGATCCAGTCTTTCGCATATGATGTTTTGCCGAGCCTTGATTTGTCTTCTACAATCTCCCCCTAGGCTCGGTGAAACATAATCAATCAAAGTCAATATTCGCCTTCTTGTAAGAGCCAGCATAGGCATACCATTTGTTTCTCAGGATCCGGTCAATCATCCATACGTACTGGCAAGATAGAAAATAAACAGACTCATCAGCTGAGATAGGGCAGTGTAACAGCTTGAATAAGTCGTCTTTGCCAAACTTAATTAAGTCTGCGGATCAATGATTCGATAAGACCTGTCTATACATCTGATCACAGCGTGACCGGAATCCTTTTCACATCTCCAAGATATAAGTTGCCTCAAAGAGTTGGGAGGAACTGGAGCATGCACAGGGACTTTTCTGATAAATTTGGGATGTTGATAGACTCGTATCTTCATAGGAGCTTAGTATTTTCATCAATTCTTGTTGAGTCATCAATCAACTTTGATTTTGCAGTCTTAAAGTCTTTGAAATTTGTGCGCATCTCCCTTCTTATCATGGATCTCATGAGCTCAGCTTCACTGTAATTACTCTCATTGAAGAATGGAGCTTTGCCCATGGAGTATAAATCAGCAGCACGTAAAGTATGGAAGTCTTGAGTGCTCTTTAGATAATCAATCTCTCCATTCCTTCTCTTTATGACATACATCCTTTTCTCGCTATCATAACCCCAGCTAATAACGTGAGACATTTCACCATACTTTTGTTTTGGCTTTGAGATAAACAGAAAATGAGCTTCAGTAGGTGGTGGTGGTGCTTTGAACTGTAAACCTCCTCTAGTGTATAGGGCAATCTGACCAGTAGTATTTGTCTTTGTAACATCAGTAGGAGTTTCACCACTCACAGTCTCATTGGGAATTTCTCCTTCTTCAAGATTAATGTCTTTGAATAGCTCTTGAAGGTTGTTCCCAAAAATGTCAGTATACTCATTCTGCTCTTCCAGATCATCAAAAATATCAAGTTCTTCTTCAACAGCTCCAGATGAAGTTTGTTGAAAAGAATACAGTTCCTTTTCATAAACACTTTCCGTGGCAGGGTCCAGTGGATTATATCCTTCTGGATCACTAACACTTGGTCTATCGACATTGTCAGTGTTAGTATCTCCAGTAGGACTTGAAGAAGAACCTGTAGCATTACCTCCATCATTATCATCTCCATCATCATTATTACCATCATTACTTCCATCATCTCCACCATCATCATCATCACCATCATTTCCACCATCGTCATCATCATTATCATCATCATTTTCATCGTCATCCTCATCATCATCATCCTCATTATCATCAGAATCACCATAATCAACTAACTCTTCATCCTCCTTTCATGAACAATAGGCATAGAAATCATGTGTTCCGGCTCAACGAAAGCTGTAGATGTGTAAGCTTCGGTGATAGGTACTTCAGATGAAACAGGAACATCTTCAGTAGTGCTACCACTTGGCTGTACAACAGATGCTTGTGCTTCGTTGACCGTTTCCTTCTCAGGAACAGTCTCAGTAGGAGGTGGGCTTGGAGAGCGTCTACTTGATTCACCAATTACTGTAGTAGACCTTATGATAGGGGGCTGATGAAAATAAGTCTGTGAAATGAATTCTCTCAGCTCGTTCAGTTGTCTCTCCAACCAGAAGTGTAGTCAAACATGCTTTTCATTTGTTGCTCAAGAGAGGCCAATCTTGTGTCTTTGATAGCTGAGTCAAGATGAATCATGTTGATCAGATTTGTCTTTTCATCATTGCCTTTCTTTAATTCAGCAATCAACTTCATATTCTCAAAGTTTTCTTTCTCCAGGTTCTTTATTCTTTCTTCCAACGTGATAGAACCAGGAGTGCTTGTTGATTCCTCTCTCCTCTGAAACTCAGGAGGAGTATTCAAAAGTGTATCTACATCAAACTCTAAATTTTCTTGATGAGGTGGTGTAGAAAAACCTGAGCCAGAGATATTAGTTGCTCCAGAAACAGGAACTGTTTCTGTTTCAGGAGCAGAAGAAGTCACATTGGCTGCCTGATCTTGCTCTGTCTTGGTGACAACCACATGTGTTCTTGGTCTTCTGGGTATAATACCACGACCTCTCTTTCTAACTGGATAATCTCTCCTTCTAGCCATACGTTTTCTTCGTGAGGAGGTATTTGGCGACTCTTCAGGGACATAATCAGTATCCCTGTCTTCCTTATTTGGTCGTGAAGATGTTGGAGTAGAAGGGGTTGGATCAGTTTGGATCACATAGGGAACATTCCCTATTTGATCACTAGCAGTCTCGAACTGGAAGCAGAGTGAACAACTTCTTCCATTCCTCCTTCACGCACAGGCTCATCTTCAAATAGCTTCTCAATCTCTTCATCAATATATCTCTAGTAGTGGAAGTAGAAGCACCATTTTGTGCCTCATCAGCATGAACACCTTCATCAAACTCATCAACATGTTCATCAATCTCAGAGAATTTTCCGATCTTTGCAAAACTTTCACCAGAGCATTTGTTTCCTCTGGCTCCAGTAAGGTGTGTAAAAATCTCCTTCTTAATTGTCTGTACAACATATTTAGGAGATCTCTGAGTGGCAAGCTCAGGAAAAGCATCGTTGATGATCAGCTGAATGAATCTGGGATACATGATAAACTTCTCCCTGGATTGGCCGTAGCGTTTTTCACCATCTCTTGAAATATAACGCCAGAAATGCTGAATGGAATATCATCCACCAGAGAAACCAATAAAGATCCAAACACAGCACTAAGACTATCCATCCCAGCCTTCAGATTGCTTAGACAGTGTATTACCACATGAAATAAGTATTTCCAGTATGGTGGTAACCACTTCTTCTCCAAACTTGGATATCTATACTCATATCCCATCCGAGATAGACAATCCATAACTACATCATCATCTAGTCTTGTTGGTGCTCCCTCTTGGTCATTAAACAGAAGAACTCTGTTTAGTATGGCTTGAGAAACTGTCACCCTTTTATCCTTTACAGTGGCTGTGATAATCTGATTTCCAGCTTCGTCCTTTTCTAGAGTAGCAGTGCTCCAGAAAGAATCTATCAATTCGGAATAGATGGCTGGATCAGCAGAAATAGAATAAACAATCCTTGAGTTCTTTAGTCCCTCGATCATAGAAGAAAATAATTCCTTTCCTTCCGGAACCTCATCCAAGTATGCAACACAATTATGATTCTTATTAAAAATCATTTGTGCCATCTGCATTGTCAAATAAGATCAAGATTAGAATACTCAGAATATAACTTAATTATGCCAAAAGATTTCAACACTTAGAACATTTCATCACTTGAAAACAATTATCATCTCATAGTTTTATTACATTTAAGGTTTATCAACAAAAAGTTATTGTGTACAAGTACAATTGAGATACAAGTGCTTCAACACTTAGAAACTTTTACAACTTTTTGTTATGCGAAAATCAACACTTGCAAAAATTAACAATGAGCGACAAGTGTTAATGCGAAAACACATTTCACGCGACAAAACTGTCAATGCGAAAACTAAGTTTGTGCGACAAATACAATTCATGCGACAACACTGTTTCATGCGAAAAATGTTCACGCGAAACTACTTTGCTAAAACTTAGTTTAAGCAAAAACTGTATGTCATGCGAAAACAAGACTCACGCGAGAACCAGGTTCACGCGACAAATCTTTTTCGCGTCTGTTCAGTTTCTTGTGCGATTCGCACAACCCAACTTCAAATTAACAGTTCACAAATCGATTTTAATCCATGAAGTCCAATCCATTGCTGTCGCCTAAGTCTATAAGGTTGATTTCATCTTTCAATTTCATCATTTAAGTCCTTTTATTAAGATTTTAATTCAAGTTGTTAGTTCCCCTTAACATTGTACTTCTACAGTAACCAAAACAAACCGTTTATACCTTCAAAATCACACTATGCACGTACTGAGAATGAGATATGGATCAAACTAACAGATTAGGAGTGAAATGGTGTATGATTTGGAGTATGCGAGAAGAGATTTCGGATAGTGAGCGAAAAGGGTTTTCGGATGTGGTTCAGAGCGAAAAGTGATTATGTCTTGAACAGTGTGATATTTAAACCCTGAGAAGTCACGCGAAAACCAATTTCACAAATCCTTCTGTTTCGCGTGACTCGCCATTTCGCGTGCGAAACAATGACTTTCAAAATTTCAACTTTTAAATCTTTTCAAACCTTTACACAACTTTAAATCCTTTTATTTCAATGAATTAAGTCAACATAAAATGTTATTTACCAAGTGACCAATTAATTTAATGAATCTTCAATTTTCAAAAATTTTCTTGTTATTTATTTGTCCTAAAAAAAAACACTATAAAAGTGAAATAAAACAAACACTTACAACAAAATAACAAAGAATGAAAACAATTAAAGAATCAAGATCGGATTTGCTTGTTTTGTATAAATTTTCATAATGAGATCATATAGTTCTTTTGTCAAGTTAAGACTCTGTCCGGCTTTATTTAAAATAACTGGTTAAGTTGATTGTCAATATCTGTTGTCCGCTTTAAACTTATACTTCATGTTTTACTCAGAAACATAATGAGTGATATATATCATGTTTGTGTTGATTTAATATAAGCCAGTGGATCCCACAATCAGAACTTCTGTAAAATAATTATTATCCTTCAAGACACTATTGAGATTTTCAAGTCACCCCAATTTGACTTAAACCATGCATTGATGATCAGTGATACCATTTATTGTAATCCTAAATATAACTATTTGAGCATAACTAGCCTGAGAAATATTTCTTAACCCGGAATATTAACAAGTTTAAGGACTTACTGACAGCCATCCGGACTTACGTCTGCCCTCTCAAGATGTTTAGGACTTACAAGCCATTCGGACTTACATGCCCCATTTTTCGATTTTGCCTTCCAAAGTTAAAAACTATTCTCAAAATCAGAAAATATATACCATATAGTATGTATGTCGTTTAGACATATCTTTTGATTTGTTGTGCTTCTTGGCATCTTATATCCTATATGGCCTTTTTCTTTTGGCATCTTTTTGCTCAATTATTTTCTTTTTTTATTTTTCTCTTTTTGTTTCTTTTTGTATTTTTTATCTTTTATATATATATATAGTTATGATAATCACTGAATCAATCATATACAGGCTTGAGTATGACAAGATTATATCTCTCAGTCTATGTTAGAACATTTTTGGCACAGAATCCTGATATGTTCCCCACTAAATCATATTTCTTTAATTCAAGTGTAATCACTCAATTATGATCTTTTCATTTCTGAAAGCAAAGCCTATCAACATATCAAACATAATCCAAGTGTATTCGTATTTAAGCCTTTGAAAGTACTTATACTCGTTTTGAACTTTGTAATATCATTTCTCATTTTAAGTATGAAAATTTCTTCTTTTGATTTTGGCAATCCTTTGATCTTAACTCCCCCTAAGACCAAAATATTTTTTCAGAACTTGTTTTTCTAATTTTCTCCCCCTAAAATTGTGATTGTCCTTTTAAGAAAAAAAAACAATTGCAATTTTATTCTTTATTAAAAATGAAAAAATCTTTTTGTGAAGATTCATTAAACCAATTTATCCAAAGTTAATCATTCCCAATGATTGCACAAGGAAATCAAATCGAGAATGATCAAACGCCTTGGTAAATAAATCAGCGATATTTTCAGTTGACGGCACTTGTTTTAGATGAATAAGTTTACGATCAAAACAATCGCGGATAAAATGGATGCGGATGTCAATGTGTTTAGTTTTTGAGTGTTGAATGGGATTTTTCACGATGTTTAGAACTGCCGTGTTATCACACCAAATTGGTGTGTCATAAATGTTGAGACCATAATCGAGAAGTTGTTGCTGAATCCAGACAAGCTGGGAACAACAACTCGAAGCAGCCACATATTCAGCTTCGGCAGTGGATGTGGATACAGTGTTCTGCTTCTTACACTGCCAAGAAATGAGTCGGTTACCCAAGAATTGACATCCTCCTGTGGTCGATTTCCTGTCTAAGTTACAACCACCATAATCACTGTCAGTATAAGCAAATAAATTGAAATCGGAATTTCGAGGATACCAAAGACCAAGTTTAGGTTGACCCTTGAGATACTTGAAAATCCGCTTGACAGCTTTCATGTGTGATTCCTTTGGATCACTTTGATAGCGGGCACACTGACAAACAGGGAACATGACATCCGGCCTGCTTGCAGTTAGATACATGAGGGAACCAATCATCGATCTGTAAAGATGTTGATCAACTGATTCTCCTAATGGATCTGGAGTAAGAGTAGGACGAGAAGCCATTGGAGTTGGAGCTACTTTGGAATCTTGAAACTTGTATTTCTCAAGAATTGTCTGAACATATTTTTCTTGATGAATGAGAATACCCGTCTCAGATTGAGTAACCTGAATACCCAAGAAAAATGAAATTTCCCCAAGGGAACTCATCTCAAACTTCTTCTTCATCACCTCTTCGAACTCCGTGCACATACTATCATTTGTGGAACCAAAAATGATATCATCGACGTAGATTTGAACCAAAATGATATCATCACTGATTTTCGTATGAATAAGGTTTGATCAATTGCACCTCTTGAATAACCATTTGCAAGCAAATGTTCAGTCAGAGTTGCATACCAAGCACGAGGTGCTTGATGTAATCCATATAGCGCCTTATCCAACTTATATACATAGTCAGGATGATCTGGGTCTTCAAATCCAGGAGGCTGACAAACATAGGTTTCTTCCTTCATTTCTCCGTATAAAAATGCAGTTTTAACATCCATCTGGTACACCTTGAAGTTCATGTATGAAGCAAAGGCTAAGAATATGCGTATTGCTTCTAGTCTTGCAACTGGAGCATACACTTCTTCATAGTCCAATCCTTCAACTTGATAAAATCCCTGCACAACAAGACGTGCTTTATTCCGAACTATAACACCTTTTTCATCCGTCTTGTTTCTAAAAATCCACTTTGTCCCAATCGGAAGCTTATCCTTTGGAAGTTCAACAAGATGCCAAACATTGAGTTTCTTGAATTGCATCAACTCATCTTGCATTGCTTCTATCCAGCTGTTTTCTTTGAGTGCCATTTCCACATTCTTGGGCACTATTTGTGATAGAAAGCAAGCATATAGACATGTGTTGATTGCCCCTGATTGACTTCTGGTAATTACACCTTCGTGCAACGGACCAATGATTGCTTCAGTGGGATGAGTTTTATGTATTCTCAATTGAGGAATCTCATCTGCAACCATTCCATCTTCCAATTTGTAATATGTTCAATATTATCATGAGCTTCTTCAGAGTGTTGAGATTGATACACAATAGTTTCTTCAAGTGTGTCATCTGAAACATGAGTTTCAGAAGCAGTAGACACATTTGGAGATTCTTCAAATGGAACTTGAATGATTTCTATTGGTGTATGTATAGTCTCTGACGAAGATGAAGATAATGGAGAACTCAAGATTCTTCCAAATCCTGAGTAGAAATTTGTTCTGAAGAAAATCTAATGACTCAGAACATGCAGATACAGGTACAGAATTTGTAGGAATATCTTTGGATGATGAAGCAACAGCAGAATCATCAGATATCAAAGATGAAAGATCCTCAATGATTTTGTTGTCCAAGGAGATTGCTTGAGAAGTAGAATCTGCAGATGAAGGTTTAGAAATTTTAAAATTTATGAACAAAGATTCATAATCATAAACCCATGAAGGAGCTGAACCTGCATCAGTTATGTTAAGCTCGTGCCAATCAATGTTATATGACTCGACTATTTGTCTAGTTCTTTTATTATAAACACGATATGCAACTTTATTGGCAGCATATCCCACAAAGTAACATTCATCCGCCTTTTCAGAAAATTTTGAAGATGATTCAGTTGTATGCAACAAAGTGCAACAACAACCAAAGGCTTTAAAATATTTAACTTTGGGTTTGTGTTTATAAAATATTTCATAAGGAGTCTTATTTAATCTTTTGTTGATTAAAGCACGATTTTGAACATAACATGCAGTATTTACTGCTTCAGCCCAAAAGAACAAAGGTAATTTGGCAGCAGAGATCATCGTTCTAGCAGCTTCAATCAATGTTCTATTTCTTCTTTCTGCAACTCCATTCTGTTGTGGAGTGCCAGCAGCACTGAATTGTCTGGCAATTCCCTTGGATTCACAAAACTCATTCAGAGTTTGATTGCAAAACTCTGTTCCATTGTCACTTCTGATGCATTTTACCTTTTTCTCTGTCTGATTCTCCACCAAAGTAATGAACTTGATCAAAAGGTGTGGAGTTTCATCCTTAGATGCTAAGAAAAACACCCAAGTAAATCTAGAAAAGTCATCAGTAACAACCAGACAGTAAGATCTTCGACCCAAGCTTAAAACACTTACTGGACCAAAAAGATCCATGTGTAAGAGTTGTAAGATTGATTCGACTGAGTTGTGTGCAACTGGTTTGTGAGGAAGTTTATGTTGTTTACCCTTTGAACATGACAAACAATGTTCATTTAATTGAAATTCTTTTTCGGGTAAACCAATAACATGATTTCCACGTACAAGTTTATTCATGTTTTTAAGATTGACATGTCCTAATCGACGATGCCATAACATGGAATCATTCTCCGAGGCTTTGGATAGTAAGCACGAAGCTGTTACCAAAGAATAGAACAATGCATATCAAGAAGATATGTATCATTGTCTCTCGGAGTCCTCATCAAAATCCATTCATCAGGAACAACAAAACCTGGTTTTAAAATTAAGCATTCTTTGTTAGTAAAGTGTGTAGAATATTGTTTGTCACAGATTTGAGACACACTTAGCAGGTTATGTTTTAATTCCTCAACAAAATTAACATTCTCAAAACTTAGGACGCCGTTTGTAACTGTACCACGTTTAGTAATTCGTCCTCCTCTATCTCCTGCAAATATCACTCTCCCTCCGTTGTATGATTGCACATCTTGTAGTAATGATAAGTTACCCGTCATATGTCTTGAACAACCGCTATCTACATGCCATAGACTTTCAGTAGTCTTTTGCGGTTGTCCCTGCATTCGTAACAAAATTACTTAGATTTTGGTACCCAAGTCAAGCAAGACTTGAGCACATTTTGAGTTGCAGCAAGACAAAATGATTTGATATTTTTATATTTGTTTGCACATCATTCTTTTCATTTATGCTTTTAATCTTGACATTTTCTATTACATCATTAGTCAAATTCTTATCCCGTCTGACATTAAAATCATTAACAACCTTTGATTTCATATTATTTGAAAATTTTCCACGAGTGAAAAATAGTTTTCTATTATGAGAAATAGAATTATGAAATCTTTGTTTACTTAATGATTTTTGTCTAAAAGGACAATTATTTGCCAAATGATTTGTGTTTCCACACTGAAAGCATCTCTTTTGTTGTGTGTGGAAAACAAACTGTGGATGACAATTATGAAAATTGTCATAAAAACCAAAGTCAGATTGACTAGGTTTAACTTTCTCCACAGTCTCTCGAATCTTTGTCTCGTTTGACAATTGCAAATTCATCTTTTGCAGACTCGAGGAAATCGATGAATTATGACCACTTTGGATTGTAGATTTGGCAGTTTTGACTTTTGGAATTGGTGGTGTTGAAATAGGAACAGTCTTTGATTCTGCTGGAGTAGGACCAGACTTTGAATTTGCTGGATGAGGACCAGGCTTAGATATACGGATTGGTGCTGGAGAAGGACCAGGCTTTTGAATTTTCAGATTAAATGCAGAAGAATCATTCACTTGCAAATCTGGGCTACAAACATCTTGATTCACAAGGTTAGCATTATAATGTAGTTTATTTTTAAAGAATCGAGAATTCGTTTCTTTAAAAATATGTTCTTCATTTTCAACTATCCCTTTTGAAACAAATCTATTTTTAAAATCCTTTTCAATTCTTTCTTTCTGATTTACCCTTAGATTTGCATTCAAATTATATTTGCTATTTGATTTCATCTCATTCAAACAACATTCTTTTCATTTCCTGACAAGTTTTGTTTACAAGCAGATTGTGAAACTTTTACATTCTTATTTTTCAAACATTCATTCTCATTCTCTTCCTCACTCTCACTTTCCCAATCTTCAACCAACCCATCCACCTTCATTTTATCTGCAAAAGATTTTCAGGTGATTGTTTAGGTTTGGGTACTATGATAGGATCAACAGATAAATTTATTTTGACAGAAGGTTTTAAGTCTTGAGATGGAGAGAATCCAATCCATAGACCATATCAGAATCACAAATGTTATCAGATGATGGTAAACATGAGTAATCATGATTAATTGGAGGAGCAATGTTAGAAAATCCAACACCACACTTTCCTCCTTTGATCTTCTGAGTCATTTGTGACTTGATTATTCCTTCAACCATTATTGATGAAAGTTCAAATTTCTCAACAGTCAATTTAACCGTGGCTAATTCACTGTTGAGTCGATTAATTTCTAGAGCGAGTTCATTGTTTCTATTTGTCAAGTCATTATTAGTACATTCTTTATCATGAAGATTTAATTTCAAATTATATATTGTTTTGTTTAAACCTTCAAGTTTTTCTTTAAAAATCTTTTCATTTGACTTGTGTTTGCTAGCTTGATACTGAAGTTTTTCAACTTCCATTATCAGGCTCTCATTGTGAACTCTGTATCTTTGAACTTTCTCAACACATGTATTTTTACATAGACTATCATATACCTTTGGTTCTGAAGTTTCCCCTTCTGTTTTCTCTACCTTCTTGACCATGAATGCTTTCATTTCATCAGCTGGTTCTTCCACTGGAGCACTAGCAACAGTCTT
This sequence comes from Flaveria linearis, assembly GCA_024085815.1. NCBI lineage: Eukaryota > Viridiplantae > Streptophyta > Magnoliopsida > Asterales > Asteraceae > Flaveria > Flaveria linearis. The sequence goes on along the minus strand of CM044015.1, from coordinate 51,032,280 downwards.
TGGATCAATGCATGGACTTTTGACTGTGAGCTCAACAGTGTACTTATCATTCACACTTTCTTCTTCAGCAACCTTTTCAACCTGATCTTCCTTCACAATAGTCTCCTTATCTTCAATCACTTTCTCATCCTCTATTTCAACTTTCTCCTTCTCTTCTTCCACCGTAGCAAACAAACCTTCCAACAAATCATCAGACACGAATTCAGCAAACAATTTTCCTCCTCTTCTGGTTCTGGAACAATCTTTGCAACCAAGGCAGTAGACAAATGTAAATCAAGGGCCTCCATTTGATCAGACCAATCATATTCAGCATTAGTTTGAGAAACTAATGCTTTAGTACCACCAGAAGTACTTGCTTTGTCTTTCTTTGGCTCTATCTCCACAGTCACCATCTTCTTTGGGCCTTCATTTTGACCAGTTTTTGGTTCAGTACACTCTCTGGCGAAATGACCTGGTTTGTCACAGTTGTAACACCTCAGGTTAGATTTATCGAAACCAATTTTGCTAGAATTGTTAACGCCAAACATTTTCCTCCCAGTTCTTCTAGCAAAATTTTTCGCCCTGTAAACTACCATGGCCATTTGATACTTGATGTCATTCTCTTCAACATCATCCGGATTAACTTGTTGAAGATCATCAACCAGAACATTTGGAGCAGTAAGTCTTCCGGCCATGAAAGCTTCATAACTGGACATGAAAGTGGTGAAAAGAGCAAGATGCTCCTCAGCAATCTGAACAGTTTGTTTTGATGGACTAGTGGTAGCAACATAAGCATGTTGACCACTCTGAGAATCTGGAGATTGAGAGACTTGTTGATGGATGATGGGGGAATAATGTTGAGCAGCTGGAACATGAACTTGGTGGTTTACTGCTGGTTGAATAAAAGAAGATGCTGCACTTCCAGATTGTTGTTGCTGACACATTTGTGTATAACTGACATAGTAATTCGGATTACTAGCCATCTTTGCATAGAGAGCAGTTCCTTCAGCACCCAGAGAACTAAGATGATTAGCAGCACGCTGCTTATCGTCCATAGCATAAGACTTGATTGTTGAGATGAGATCAGTCAACTGAAGAGTATACAAGTCTTTGGTTCTCTTTATCAATGTACAGTTGTTATTCCAACTGTAAGGAAGTGAGTTTAGCAACTTCTTGTTCACAGTGATGGGTTCCAGAGTAATACCCGCACTCTTCATTTTTGTGACCAGTCTAACAAACCTGGCCATCTGAACTTCCAGCTCTTCACCAACAATATGATTGAACATGTTGAACTCTTGATTCAACATATCCTTTTTGCTCTCTCTCATGTCTTTGTTGCCCATAATCTGAGACTCCAGAGCATCCCAAAGCACTTTAGCACCCCTGAACTCTTGAAACTTTTGTGAGATTCAGTAGTAAGAGCCATTGTGATTGCAGCATACGCTTTATCATCCAATTCCAATCTCTTGATGTCGTCTTCATCCCACAAATGTTAAGGTTTCTGAACCATTTCACCTTTATCATTTTGTACAACGGAATGTAAGGACCATACTGGATTGATCTCCACATCTTCGGTTCCGTGTAAATAACATATCTCTCGAATCGGAAAGCCCAATCAGAATAATCATCTTCACAGAGAAGCCTCGGTGGCTTGTTACCAGTACCAATTTCTGTGTCTAGATGAAGTGAAGCAGTAAGATGCTTCAAATTCGGTGTTGTTGAAGCCATAATGATCAGAAAGTCAAAAATCTGGTTTTCGAGCGAGATAAGAACTCGTGCGAAAAGTGATTTCGCGCGGATGATTGTTTTCGCGTGAGGAAGCAGTTCGTGCGAATTTCCAAAATTACCTTTTCACGTGAATCGCACAAAAAGGTGAAATACCTAACTGAGCGAAAACACCACTTTTCGCGTGCGAGAACTTGCAGATCAAGCGAAAACGTCGATTTTGTGCAGAAACAAATTTCCAACCGTTTGTTCACGCGACTGTCACCTCCAATTCACTGATTAAGTTTGATTAAACCCATTTTAATCCAATTTTAATGAATTTAAGTCAATTTTAATCAAAATTAAGCTTAAAGTCCACTAATTCAGTTCAATTTGGTCCAAATCAGTCCAAATCCTCCACAATCGAGCAGCATAACATTGCCATCTCAAAATCTAAAGTGATCAATGATGAATTCTTCAAAATCGAGGAACACAATCCAATTCTTCTCCAAATCGTGGTTCAAGAGCCTAATGCTCTGATACCAATTGTAAAACCTCTGAAAATCTCCCAGAAACAATAACACACGATCTCAATCTTGTGAACGCGGAATATAAACAAGATTGGAGTAGAAAAAGAATCAAATGAACTCAAATGATATTAAATTGAAGAACAGAAACCTATTACAGGTCTTGTGCGATTTCGCACAGAAAAAAATGATAATATGAACGAAAGCTTAATTACAAACGAAATCTAGCTATTATACTAAACATAGGGTTCTCGCGCGGCAATGTCTTTCGCGTGGAAGCTGTTCCGCGTGGAAGCTGTTCTCGCGCACAGTCTGCTTCTCGCGTGACTTCTTCCTGTCACGTGGATCCAGTCTTTCGCATATGATGTTTTGCCGAGCCTTGATTTGTCTTCTACATATATGTATATATATATATGTATATGTATATATATATATGTATATGTATATAATATGTATATGTATATATATATATATATATATGTATAAGTATATATATATGTATATATATATATGTTATATATATATCTATATATATGTATATCTGTATATATATGTATATATATATATATTTAAATATATATACACACCTATATATGTGTGTGTGTGAAGGTACCTTATATTATAAGAGATGGTTGTGAATGATCAAGATATTGACAAGTGTTTTTCTGACCAGTATTAGATTTGTCAAAATAGTAATGTTTCCCCATCTCAAGTTCCATATTTTTTTAATGCTCGTGACTTTACATATGTTATTATTTTTATAAAGAAATTACATCATAATAACAAGTATTTTTTATCTTTAAAATACGTATAGTAGTGATTTTTAACTCATTGTGTAATTTCATTAGATTATTGTGTAATCTTCTAATGCAAAAATTATACAATAATCTGATAAAAATTTACAAAATGAACTAAAACATAAAAACTTTATATTTTTTAGTATTGTGTTATTTGAAAATCATAATTTTAAAAAAATAATATATAACACAATAGTCAACGCTTACCAAATTCACCACATTAATTCAACAACTGTTTAAAAGACCCTTCATGTTCGCTATAATGATCCGTAAACCGTTTTGTGCATAGAAAGAATTAATTCACTAGTTGGTAATAAATAGCAACTTCGTTAGCTTTAAAATAAACACACGTTACATAAATCCAAAACATTGGTGGTTGGCAAACATAAGTTGACCAGTACTTTATGTAGCTAGCCATCTTCAAACTGACTAATTAGTAAACGTGATGTTATGTGTTGAAAAATAAATAATAAAAAAATCAAAGCACACCAATCACCCAAAATCACTTATAAAATGGACCCCTTATTTGCCAAAATTCAATAACTTGCAAGCAACAAAGCACAAACCTTCACTTAGAGGTATCTATTTGATATTTGAAAACCACCTTTCATATGCTTTCATATGAGTTCATATATGTAGACTAACTTCTTGTTTTGCAGGATTGAGCTTTGTAGACGATAACGATGGGGGCAGGGGGCCGGATGAATGAAGCTACGACCGACAAAAATGTTCTGAAACGTGTTCCGACACAAAAACTCCATTCGAGATTAGTGATCTCAAGAAAGCGATACCACCACATTGCTTTAAGCGATCTCTTGCAACCTCATCCTACTACCTTTTCCGCGACATCGCGATATGCTATACTTTTTACTATATCGCGTCAAATTACATCCCTCTTCTCCCTAAGCCCCTCAGTTACATAGCTTGGCCGATTTATTGGTTCTGCCAAGGTAGCAGTTTCATGGGTGTATGGAGTATTGGTCATGATTTGGGCCATCATGCCTTTAGCGAATATGAGTGGCTCGATGATGCACTTGGTTTCGTCCTCCACTCGTCGTTCCTCACTCCTTACTTTTCATTTAAATACAGTCACCGTAGCCACCATGCTCACACCAATTCTATGGAGTATGATGAGGTTTGGATCCCCAAACGAAAGGCCGATACCTTGTATTCCGAAGTTCTTAACAACCCACTCGGCAACATGTTCATGACTGTTGTTCGGTTACTTCTCAGCTTCCCCATGTACTTTACCTTCAATATCCACGGCAGGAAATACGATGGGTTTGCAAGTCACTTTTACCCTCAGAGTCCAATCTTTAACGACAGCGAGCGCAAACAAATATGGCTATCTGATGCTGGAATTGTTGCAGCATACTATGCACTTTACAAGATTGCAGCAGCCACAAGTGCAACGTGGTTATTTTGCATCTATGGCGCGCCTTTATTAGTTATGAACGCTCATTTCATCTTTTTCACTTTCCTCCATCACAGTCATCCTTCACTCGCGCACTACGATTCAAGGGAATGGGATTGGATCAGAGGTGCTTTATCGACTGTCGATAGAGATTATGGGATCTTTAACACTATTTTTCACGATGTGACGAATGCTCATGTGGTGCATCATTTGATCTCAACTATTCCTCATTACCATACTGTAGAGGCCACCCAAGCTATCAAACCCATCTTAGGTGACTACTACAAGTTCGACGATACGCCTATCCTAAAGGCTTTCTGGAGAGAAACAAAGGAATGTATTTTCGTCGAACCAGATGAAGGTGCGGAGAAGAGTGGTGTTTACTGGTTCCGTAGGTAAATATCAAGCTCGTAATTGCTATATATGTGGCGTCGTGTTCTTAAAGAATCTGCACTCGTGCAGTTTGTTGTGTTTTTTTGTTGTAAGCCTTTTTTAATAAAGACTAATGGTATACATGTAAACTTTTATTACGTAACGTGGATTACTTTCGCTTGACATTAATTTTGTTATGATGTTCTCTTGGTCTTATAAGATATCTATTAGTCTTTTTACGCAAAGAGTATTTCAAAATTAGTGAAATAATATTAGAAAAACCGAAAAAATACAATGTTTTAAATAAGAAATAATCTCTAATTAAAACCACACACAAATATGAGTAATTTAACGGTTCTCATCTCAGTGACAAGAGTAAAAACAAGTGCTACTAATTACAATTGCATCTTTGACCAAAACAATCTACAAACATTAAGAAGTTTGCACCAATCATAGTGAGTATGTCAAAAAACTATAAATTCTTACTAATTTTAATATAATTTAGAATGATGATATACGAACTTGAATTCAATTTGTTTGGGATTCAAATAAAAAACAAGATAATGAAACTCATATACAACCAGGAGAAGATTTAGAAGATAGATTGTAAAAATGATCAAACCATTTAATAAAATGTGGAATGCATGGCGTAAGGTGTTTTGTGAGGATTGAATCACACGAATGGAAAATATTAACGGTTTTAAAGGTTTTCTGCTAGGGAGGTTGAATCACATCGACTGATTGTTTTTTTTTAATGGTAATCTATAAACTCTAATAAAACAAGGTTTTTTAAGCCACATGGCGTTCTCTTAAACCTTCATTTTGACACATGGCAAGCTCTTACATCACTTTTATTTTCAAATCCCGCCTAAATCTTGACCCATATTTATGTTTCACGCGGACCCTTTTAACCGGTGAGAATACCCGGCTATCTCATCCTCTTTTCTTCTTTCACAAATAAAACCCTAGATCCAAATCTGTCTTTCAGCTTCACTGGGCACGAAAACCTTCTAACCAGGTATTATCTTCCGCTAATCTTTCATTCTTCTTCCTAAACACAAATCTTTGAATCGATGATGGCTGAACTTGGTTTCCTTTTCATTATATCTAAACAGCCTTGCGAGTCTGCTTCCTCACATTGCTTCTTCATCTGGTGATTGACGATTATCAAGGTATGTGTCTACAATGGTATTACTAGGATTAGGGTTCATCAGTTTGTGTTTTATTAATTTAATTTTAATTTTTTACATTGATTTCTACTACGGTTTAGATCTGCAACTTTGAACATGGATTTCATGGAATTGTGTATTCGTAAATGAATTAGATTAACTTTGTTTTGTGTTGATTTAGTGAGGAATTTTGTGTACCTATTTAATCTTCAAGCATTCACATTTACAGTGGTGATACAAAAACCTTAAAAGTAGTAATTTGGCTTTCTATAAAAGTTACAGGGGTGTAGATCTGCTTGCTGCAATAAATCCTTTGATTTGCTCATGAATACCGTACTCTCCTCACTTAGTTGTGATTTGTGAACATACACAATCTTTACAAGCCAAATTTTTTTTCTAGATTAAAGTTTCTTTTTTCTAGATTAAATATAGAAAGGAATAACCTACACAGAGGGGATTTGACACCCAATTATCCAATCAAAAAGAACATTGTTACCAGAATCTTCAAAGAAGTGTTGATAAGTGTAGACTTGACTAAGTATTATATACCATCATGTTATGGCAGTAGCTTAACCATTCCCTCTCACATATTAAACCAAATACATGTTATATACATGCATCATACATCATATAAATGAGGATCATAGATGCAAATATTAGGTGAGTCTTTCCTTGCTAATACATCTACTGCACCAGACACAACAATTAAACACATGATTAAAAATTTTACTTAAGGTGTTGCTATGAGAATTTTCTAATAGCTATTTTCTATCCCTTAAGAACATCCATAGGATGTAAGATAGTCAGCTGATTTGAATAACCGATATTATGGTTTTTCGCATCATACTATAATAATCCCAAACATTTTATAGTTACATATGTGAGAGTACAATAAAGGTAGATTGATACACTCAGAATTATTAACAGAACTTACAGTAAGAGGCATTATTTTAATGTCATATATTACTGCCTTCATTTGATCCTAAATCAAAATGGTGTGGTTTGCACCAGTTAAGTTACATGAAGCAATATAAGTAACTCATCAATGAAAACAGAATTCGATAGAGTCATAATTTTACCAGGAATCCCAATCAATGATACTTCAGGACCTGCAACTCTAGGGTTCAAGATTTAATTCATGTATGTCTTGATTTCCTATTTAAGTGTAGGTAAACATAATTCAAATGACATTTTACTAATAATAAAAAAAGGTTGACTTATTTTAGTCTTTGAGAAAGTCATAAATGAATATTACTTACTGGGGTCGAGCCTGGAAGTTGTTGGTATGTTGTAATGTGTTCGATTTCATCAAAGAATGTAGAAAGATCATATGTTGTTTTATTTAAATTGGATGGATGCGATGGATCCTAGGACTGACGAGTGGAAGGAGAAACTCAAGTATGAGTTTAATGCTTATATGGTAATATTCCACTTTATTAGTTTCGAATTTCACGCTTCATTGTTATAAGCATGTCGTTTTATTTTTTAACAATTCAATACATTTGAAGTATTTTCTTCAAATTCTCTTTTGCCAATTTTGTATGAATTTGTTAGTTTTAGGTTACAATTTTAGTGTCAAAATAAGATTTATGATCAAAGAGTTTTAGTCCATTTGTATAATAAAGTAGAAACTAATATGTATCACCCATATATTATAAACTTTTGGTACAAAGTAACTAAATAATTCATTGTTTATTCAAGCATTGTCCTGAACATTTGAAGAACATTTGAAAAGAGGATATGATAATGGTTAAAGAGGCCACCAGTGGTAGCATCATAAGGTCCTATGGTGTCTCTAAAATGAATCCTCTTTAACCTTAAGGTTCCGTACGACAGTTGAGAACCAACACCTGCGCTATAAAGCCATGACACATTCACTGTCAACCTACATCATGTGCTTGTGCATCCCTACTGCACAATTACGTATTTACATAAAACTCAAAATTCTTTTACCAATTCATCAAACATTCTTGCATATTTATGTTCAGTTATATCGACAAATTTCTACAATAAAATGAAAGCTCTTAAACTCACTATTCCAAACATCTTAAACTTGTGAATGAGAAATCCAAATCTTGTGCATAATTAGTTATGATTGGCAATTTAAGTAAAGTACTTGCTTACTTGTAGACTGCTTTCAATATGATGTTTTTTTATTGTTTTTCTCATAATAGGATGTTCTAAATTTTTATGGGGTCTGTATAGAAGCATGTGCATTGTATTTAGATTCTGGTTATTTTTAAGATGTGTTTATGTGAGAAGTTGTGCTCAAGATACAAGTGCTGATCACAACTACTGAAGTTAGATTACAACTGCTGATGGGAAGTATTGATACAACTGCTGAAGTACTGATACAACTACTGAAGGGCTACAACTACTGAAGTTATAAAACTACTGAAGGTTGATAACTACTGAAGGGTTATAAAACTACTGAAGGTGTATAACTACTGAAGGGGGTTGTAGTGTCATTCTGTTAAAGTTTAGGGTTATATATCTTTGTAATAAAGCTCGATCGATAAGGGCTATTTGTGTTAATATTCAATGTTAGGTTGTTAGGGTTGTTAACGATGAGTCAATCGGTGAGTGTATAAGTATGATTAACTGTTGTTAATCTATAGCGATTGATTGTATATCAAGATTCATTGTTTCGTTTCTGTTTTAAATAATCAATAGAAGAAATCGTTTTATGTGTTCATCTTGATTCTGATTCTTACAATTGGTATCAGAGCGAGGCTCTCGATTCGATCTTCAGATTGATTAATTGTAATCCGTAGAACATCGCCTTTGATTGATTCACGCAAGGCGTAATCGATTGTGATCCGTTGGTCATCGTAAATTGATCAATCAGTCTAAGAAAGATGAATACCAAGTTCGATTTGGAGAAATTCGATGGTAAGAACGATTTTCGTCTTTGGAGGGTTAAGATGCGAGCATTACTTGTTCATCAGGGCATAGTTGACGCCCTGAAAGGGGAAGAAGTGGTGATACCGACGAATACCCCTCCGGATAAAAAATTGGAGTTGGAAACGAAGTGGAAGAATACGATGGAGAAAGCTCACAGTGCAATTATACTCAGTTTGGGTGATAGAGTCTTGAGAGAAGTCTCAAAAGAACCACTGCAGCGGGTCTATGGGCAAAATTGGAGAGTTTGTATATGACAAAGTCACTGGCCAATCGACTGTATCTCAAGAAATGACTCTATACTTTCCAAATGCAACCTGGAAAAACGATAGAGTCGCACATAGATGACTTTAACAAGATTGTTCTTGATTTGGAGAATATAGATGTTGAAATAGCAGATGAAGATAGAGCAATTATGTTCTTATCTTCATTACCTAGCTCTTATGAACATTTTGTTGACACACTAATGTTTGGGAGAGATAGTTTGTCTATGGAGGAGGTAGTTGCTGCTATGAACTCAAAGGAGTTGCACAAGAAAGGTGAGTTCAGAGATGATAATGCAGATGGTCTTGTTGTTAGGGGAAGAAGTGACTTCAGGAACAACAAGGGAAAGCAACCTGCAAGATCAAAGTCAAGAGGGAAAAGGAGGTGTTATGTTTGTTAATCTGATAAACATTTCAAGAAAGATTGTCCAGAGAGGTTCAAGAAGAAGAAGTCTGAGGCAGGTCCATCAAAGTTCTCAGGGTCAACATCAGACACTGGGTCAGATGGGTATGATAGTGCTGATGTGTTGATGGTGGCACACTCATGCAGTGATGATGAGTGGATCTTGGACTCTGGATGTTCCTATCATATGACACCTCATAAGGAGTCATTTGATGAACTTGAAATGAAGATACAAGGGAATGTGAAACTTGGGGATGACAAACCTTGCATCATTGAAGGTATTGGTTCCATCACTTTGAATTTGAATAATGGATCTAACATCATGTTGAGGAATGTTAGATATATTCCTGGATTAAAGAGGAACTTAGTCTCACTAGGCACATTGGAAAGTGAGGGGTATGTGGTTAATCTGAGGAATGGGAAAGTCAGGGTGATAAAAGGGTCAATGGTGGTATTGACTGGAACCAGAAAGAACAACATGACCTATGTTGTCGATGGTTATGTTAGAAAGGATGAAGTGAATGTAAGTGCCGACCAAGGCAAGAACTTAGCTATGGTGTGGCATAGGAGGATGGGCCATATCAGCATACCAGGTATGAAAGAGTGATGAAACAAGACCTGTTGAAGGAGCTAAGTAGTTGTGATACTGGTTTTTGTGAAAACTGTATTTTGGGTAAGGCACACAAGGTGAAGTTCAATAGGAGTGTGCATACTACCAAATGCAAGTTGGATTATATGCATGCTGATCTCTGGGGTCCAGCAAGAATTGAGTCACTTAGAGGTGCCAAGTACTTCTTGTCTTTAGTAGATGATTACACAAGAAGAGTATGGGTGTACGTTTTAAAGCATAAGAATGAGGCATTTGAGAAGTTCAAAGAGTGGAAGGTTCTAGTTGAGACTCAGTCTGAAAGAAGGGTCAAAGCCTTGAGGACAGATAATGGCTTGGAGTTTTGCATCACTTGTTTAATGATTACTGTAGGAAGCAAGGTATAAAGAGGCATTTGACTGTGGCTTACACACCACAGCAAAATGGGCTTGCAGAGAGAATGAATCGAACCTTATTGAACAAGGTGAGGTGCTTGTTGATTGATTCAGGTATGCCAAAGCAGTTTGGGCTGAGGCAGTAAATACAGTAGCATTGTTAGTGAACATGTCCCCTTCATCTGCAATTCAGATGAAAACACCGCTCGAATGTGGTCAGGAAAACCAGGGATTATAGCAGGCTTAGGGTGTTTGGTTCATTGGCATATGCTCATGTTAATGAAGGCAAACTAGAGCCTAGGGCTATAAAGTGTGTGGCTCTTGGTTACACAAGTGGTGTGAAGGGTATAGACTGTGGAGGATGGATGATAAGACTCCTAAGGTGATAACAAGCAGAAATGTTGTATTTAAAGAAGATCAATTGTATAAGGATCTGTTGAACAAGAATGATGAGAGTGAAGGTGATCATGACAGGGGTGTTCAGATTGAGGTGGAGCTGAATGATCAAAATCCTATGCAGAATGATGCTGGTACTAAAAGTAGAAGGGGTAAGGAGACTTGTGGTTCATCAGGAGAAGAGACTATGGTCCAAAACAGATCTATTGCTCAAGGTAGAACTAGAAGGACCGTAGTACCCCCTCTGAGGTATAGGACAAGTGATGAGTTAACACTTGTTACAAATGAGGATGTTTCTGCATATGTGTTTAATGCTGCTATGGAAAATAGTGATGATCCATTGTCTTATGAAGAAGCATTAAAGTCTGTTGATAAGGATGAATGGATGCAGGCAATGAAAGAAGAAATGAATTCATTGTATGAAAACAATACTTGGGAGATTGTTGACAAACCCAAGGATAAGAAGTTAGTGAGTTGCAAGTGGCTGTACAAGTTGAAGGATGGGTTAACTGAAAATGATCCACCAAGGTACAAAGCAAGGTTGGTTGCAAAGGGGTTTACTCAGAAGGCTGGTGTTGACTACACTGAGATTTTCTCTCCTGTAGTCAAACACTCATCTATCAGAGTGGTGTTGAATCTTGTAGCTATTCATAATCTCGAACTGGAGCAGATGGATGTAAAGACTGCATTTTTAAATGGAAGTCTTGATGAGATGATTTATATGAGCCAGCCTACTGGTTTTGAAGTTAAAGGCCAGGAAGATAAGGTGTGTTTGCTGAAAAGGTCTTTGTATGGATTAAAGCAGTCTCCTAGGCAGTGGAACAAGAGGTTCAATGATTTTATTGTGTCTAAAGGGTTCAATAAAAGTAGCTATGATCCTTGTGTGTATTTCAAGGAAGATTTAGCTGGTGGTTATATATATCTTCTGCTTTATGTAGATGATATGTTAATTGCTAGTAAGTCAAAGGCTGATGTACAATTACTAAGTCAAGTTTGAAAGAAGAGTTTGACATGAAGGATTTGGGAACTGCAAGGAAGATACTAGGCATGGAAATTGAAAGAGATAGAGATGCTGGTGTATTGAAGCTCAGTCAGACTGGTTACATAAAGAAGGTACTTAGTAATTTTAACATGGATAGTTATAAGCATGTTAGTACTCCTTTGGCTGCACATTTTAAGTTGTCTAGTAGATATAGTCCTCATACTGAAGAAGAGCAGGCTAAGATGTCTCGTGTTTCGTATGCAAATGCTGTAGGGAGTTTGATGTACTTGATGGTGTGTACTAGACCTGATTTGGGTTATGCAGTCAGTCTAGTCAGTAGGTATCTAAGTAACCCTGGGGTTAAGCACTGGGAAGGTGTGAAATGGATACTTAGATATCTCAAGGGTACTAGTCAAGTTGGGTTAGTGTTTGGCGGAGCTGATGAGACCAAACATGTAGTGACAGGATTTGTTGATGCAGATTATGCTAAAGACTGGGATTCAGGCAGGTCTGTAACTGGTTATGGTTTTACAGTTCATGGTGGATTGGTGAGTTGGAAGTCTTCGTTACAGCGTGTTGTTGCTTTGTCATCAACTGAGTCTGAATATATTGCACTTACTGAAGCTGTTAAAGAAGCACTGTGGTTGAAGGGATTTGTTTCTGAACTAGGTGTAGATGTACAGGAAATAATGATATGGTGTGATAATATGGGTGCTTTACAACTTGCTAAGAATCCGGTGTATCATGAAAGAACTAAGCATGTGGATGTGAGATTGCATTTCATCAGGGATGTTGTAAAATCCAAGCAGTTGAGTGTTGAATATATTGATACTCATGATAATCCTGCTGACATGATGACAAAGTCTATTGGAGGAGTAAAATTTCGATTTTGTTGTGATCAGTGGAATGTTGCTTAATCTTGACACAAAGGTGGAGTTTGTGAGAAGTTGTGCTCAAGATACAAGTGTTGATCACAACTACTAAAGTTAGATTACAACTGTTGATGGGAAGTACTGATACAACTGCTGAAGTACTGATACAATTACTGAAGGGCTACAACTACTGAAGTTATAAAACTACTGAAGGTTTATAACTACTGAAGGGTTATAAAACTACTGAAGGTGTATAACTACTGAAGGGGGTTGTAGTGTCATTCTGTTAAAGTTTAGGGTTATATGTCTTTGTAATAAAGCTCGATCGATAAGGGCTATTTGTGTTAATATTCAATGTTAGGTTGTTAGGGTTGTTAACGACGAGTCAATCGGTGAGTGTATAAGTATGATTAACTGTTGTTAATCTGTAGCGATTGATTGTATATCAAGATTCATTGTTTCGTTTCTGTTTCAAATAATCAATAGAAGAAATCGTTTTATGTGTTCATCTTGATTCTGATTCTCACAGTTTATAGTAAACCGATGCGCTTGTAACAATTCATTGTAGTGTTCTGTGTAAATTACCACTTAGGATTATCTTCATGTGTCCTAAATATGGATATTTAAATGTGGTGATGTTGATGGATGGTGTTTAGAATTTTAAAATTTCATGTTTAAGCCTATAGCTCAATATTCGACTTCAAGTCTTTAAACATTTAGAAAATTATTTACTTTTTGTATTGTTATTTAAGAAACATTGGCAGGAGGATGAGGATGGATTTGAGCATCCAATCGTTTCAAATGAGAAAATGGTCACTGTTTTTTCTTATTATCTCTCTTTGAAGTGTCAGACTCTTCTAAGTTAGCAACCTCAAGTTTTTTCTTTAGATATACCAATAGTCTTTTATCAACTTGAACAAACTCAAAAGCATTATACATCACTTCAGTTTTTTACTCTATCCTTTACTAATATTTAGTGCTGGTGTAATGTATATTTAATGACTTTGATTTCTATTATGACATTGATTTCTAGCTAAAACTTATTTGACAGGTGAGCAGCATTATTGTTGTATCTTTAATATCTTACCTTGTGTATTGTATTTATTTTTCTGGCTCTCTTTCATCTCCTCATGGTTGGTACCAAACAACAGCTAAAGTCATTTTTAATTGTAAACATATTCCAGTCAAGTCAAATTTTTGTTACATTTGACTCTACTATTGTTTCCCAAAACTTATTTTTACAAACTTCAAATACTTGACTTGTAGAGTAAAAGTTTATATAAGATTTACGGCAATTGCATTTCATGTCACAATTTTTGTTGACAGGGGTTCGCAAGTTGTGGGCCAGGAATCAAAATGTGTAGTTTTTAAGTAAAAGTAAAATTTCAAATGAGTTAATACTGCCTCATAAATTCTTTGGGCTGAATTTCAAACATCTAGAATATTTCAAACTGAAGAAAATGTCTCATTATTGTTAAGAATCATTTCATAAAAATTTAAAAAACACAACATAAATGTATTCGCGATAAGGCATTAATAAACTCGAAGTAGTGGATCTTGTCGCTGCTTATGTTTAATTGACAAAATGGTGCTGGAACTTGAAACTAATGATGGTCCACCCCCACAAATATTACAAAGTACTACCATTTAAATGATGCATAATTATTTCTTCTTTGTCCGTGACATCTTGGAATTTTAGTGTAACAAAATTGTTTTATGATTTCTAATTTTGATTATTAATTATCTAACTGATTTAAATTTTCATATTGTACACGAGTATATATTTACTTTTATTTTATGTATCCATCTATTCTCAATAACTACTAAGATAAAGAATTCTTCCTGAAAGAGCGACAATCAAACAAAAAAATAGGCTGCTTATGAAATTAATGATTAATCTTTTTAATTTTCACCGGCGCTGAATCAGTATTTATTTCTATCAATGAAATTGTATTTTTATTATTACATGTCAAAATTAATTTTTTTACTTATGATAATAAAATTGTTTCATTGATTTCCTGACACACGTGTTATTGACTTATTGTTTTAACCAACCGTGTAATACACGGGTACTAACCTAGTTTAGTCAATATATGAAAGCTTTTAATAAAAGGAAATATGCAATTTTAAATTTGGGTTGCGTAAATATACAAATAAGTTGATTTATAAGGGGATATATGCATTTATCACTCGATTAAAAACCTTTTATATATATATATGATTAATTGTGTAAAGTATGATCAGCCCAGTTAGTTTTGTAAGGGATAAAATATATGGATTACAATATCGTTATCGCGTGAACGAACAAAGAGATTGAGGTTTGATTTCAAAACATGCCATACATGCGACAACATGCATGCATGACACAGATCGCATCGCGCAACAATGAAGAAAATATTATATACATATGAATGAAAGAAAGGCAAGCGAGTCGCATATGTATGCGAGAACTTTAGACTAGATCTCCATGCGAGAGAAGTACAAAAAGAGAAGTACAAGGCATGCGACAAGGCAGAACTCACGTTTGCAAATAAAGCCTTGGATTGTAAGTGGAATCCACATGTTCGAATATTCCCTTGGAACAAATTGGCATGCGACAATGCAATGCGAAAGTTGTGTTTTGTTTATTTCATTTGCATGCGACAACTACTATGCATGTATATATATATGTGCAACTACTATGCATGTATATATATATGTGCATGTGTGCACAGTGAATGTGTGTGCAACATTTCACAACCGAGAGCTACAATTTAGTGTGTGTTTTTTCGCTCAATTGAGCAGATCACTTTTGTGATTGTTTCCACCTACTGGTGAGATCGATATTGTATCGATTATCATTGTAATCATTCGACAAGATATATACATTTGAATTACAATGATATTGTGCTTAATTTCTTGTTCTCTTGGTTGATACGATTAGATTACGCACCCGTCTTCGCTTATTATCAAGTGCAACCATCTAACGAAGTGAGATCGATCGCTTTTAAGGACTTTACAAGTTTAAGATAGCAGCCCAAGTACTGAACTCATTATGACATCTATTTAACCAATTAATAATCTAGCTTTTACATCTAGCCCAAGAGCAATCCAAGTATCTAACTAGATGACACATTGACATCCATACTCCATAATGAACATGCAAAATAATGTATCACATTAAAAGTTATATTTCTCATGTGTTTGATATTGAATTGAATTATAATATATTTGATGAGAGTATATTGAAGCTTCAATTTCATGGAGGTGATTACATATATTGTTGGGGTTCCCCACTTCCATATAATTAAGTTATTATTGGTAGTGTGGTTCTTTTATACTATCGAACAAGATGAAATTAACAATGGTGTACCTAACAAGGTTGAAATTAAAATAACCGATATACAAGAATCTTACACGTGAAGTTGATAAGAACATGATAGTCACTAGTACAAAGAAATCTTTTATATCGGTTAGTTTAATTTTTAAAGCGGGTAACAAACTTGGCAATAAAGTTTGGGGAGAATGTATTTCAACAACCGTTTACATCATAAATCAACTTAAACCAAAAGTGATTTGCAACGATACGCCTTATGAGATCGACGTCGAACAAAGCTGATTACAAGCATATGTAATTATTTGGTTGTTTTGCCTATTACAGACACATAAATTAACCAACGGTTGCATGTTTGAAGTATGGGGGATGAATGTTAAATTTGTAGAGGAAACTGACACATCGGACCGTTATTAGACAAGTGGAGCATTCGGAACATACATGCTCAAACTTGAGGGGGAAGTAAAGGAAGCTGTTACCATCTTTGTTTGCTCTGTTTATTTCCGTTTCATGCTTTAATAAAACAAGAAACTGCTCCTGCACTAGCCCTAGCCTTAGATGGAGCAAAGCAGACTGAGGGCATTAACTGAGATCCGATTCCATTCCTTCTCTTTCTGTGGCATTTGTCCTGTCTTCCAAAAAAAGGAAATTTTCTATCAATCTTCAGATAGAAGTACACCAAGCTAATCTCACTAGTCTTGACTTTAGCATTCTTTTCTTTCTTTTTAGGGGATATCTTAGCTATTGGATTAACAGCATCAACAGGGCAGGAAAGTTGTACCAGGAAGCGAAGGGAATGAAGTAATTGAAAACGAATAAGGAGAAGAATGTAATCACTTTTTGATAGGGAAAGAGCGGAGCCACTCCACCTACGGGATAGGGCGTTAAACAAGGTAGGTAGCGAGAGGGTACGTAGCGATGTACTAGCTCAACCGAGATGCAAGGAGCAGTTTCTCACCCATTAAAGCTAATAAAAAGCCGCTTCTTGTAAGAGCTGCTTCCTGCTCAAACAAATAATATTTACTGTCTTTTTATAGGAGAATCTATAGGAATGATTCACTTTTTTTTTCTTTTCTTAGCCTTCCGTTCCATGCATACATAGAAGAATTGTATATTTTGTATCTATATCTTTTGAAAATACAATGATACAAACAATACAATGATACAAATAAACCAAACGTCATGATAAATAGTAAATGATAGCAATTATCAAATCTTATTTGCAAATCTAAAAACAAGATTATAACCGGATAACAATCAAGAAAATACAAAGAGTGGTTGTTTGATGCAACATAGCCTCCACTGCTACTAGCAGCATACACACTCTCCGAATTTATTTGTACTACAACAACCGTTGCTGCAACGGCTTGAACCTATAGGTGTTGCACTGCCCGGTCTCGATGATCCTGTTATGAAAACATCAATCGATTCACAAGAATGAAAGAATATAATGAAGAACAACAATGAATCAATCAATTAACAAAGAAAGTAAATCTCAGTTGATTCAAGTCCATTATCAATCGATTACCACTAATCAACTATTTATACCTCACCGATTAACTACTTCTTAACTAACAATTAAGAAATATACACAATTAGTCCCTTATCTACGCTAAGACATACAACTGAATAGACAACTATAAGAAGTTGTCATTATTAGCCCCCCCAACTTAAACCAAGTCTTTATTCTCAACAATCTCCACCTAAGTCTTGATTTAAGTTCAACCAATCTTCAAATAATCCACACAAAAACCAAACTTTGCTCCCGGCAAAGACTTTGTCAACATATCTGCTGGATTAGAATCAGTATCAATCCAATTAACCTCCACCTCCTTAGAACAAATCACATCTCTGATAAAATACAACTTAACATTGATGTGCTTGGTTCTCTCGTGAAACACACTATTTTTAGCTAATTGAACTGCTCCAGCATTATCACACCAAACCTTAGCAGCTTCAATCTCCACTCCTAAATCTTTGACAAAGCCTTTAAGCCAAATGGCTTCCTTTATCCCTTCTGTCAATGATATAAACTCTGCCTCGGTTGTAGACAGAGCAACAACATGCTGCAATTGTGATTTCCAGCTCACCACATTTCCTAGAACCATGAAACAATATCCTGTAATGGATCTACCTGAATCAGGATCCTTTGCATAGTCTGAATCAACAAAACCAGTAAGCACTTTGCTCACTTCAGCATCATTCTGACAGAATATTAAACCATCATTTTGAGTACCTTTCAAATACCTCAAAATCCACTTTACTGCATTCCAATGCTTTTTCCCAGGAGATGCCAAATACCTGCTCACCATACTAACTGCATGAGCTAAATCTGGCCTAGTACAGACCATCAAGTACATCAGGCTACTAACCACATTAGCATAAGGCACCTGCTCCATGTACCTCAGTTCATCATCACTCCTAGGACTATCTCCCTTAGACAATTTGAAATGAGAAGCTAATGGAGCAACAACCGGCTTAGCATCTACCATGCCATAATTCCTCCGAATCTTCTGAATATAACTACCCTGAGACAACTTTAACCATCTGTTCTTCCTGTCTCTAGTAATCTCCATACCCAAAATCTTCCGAGCTTTTCCTAACTCCTTCATATCAAATTCAAACATTAACAACTCTTTGTCTTATTAATCTCAGCCTTGTCTTTACAAGCTATCAACATATCATCAACATATAACAACAGGAAGACAAAAGAACCTTTGTTATATTCTCTATGATAGACACAACTATCATACAAGCTCCTGTTAAACCCGATGCTTAACATATGATCATCAAATCTCTTGTACCACTGTCTTGGTGATTGCTTGTAGAAGACAAATCAAGGCTCGGCAAAACATCATATGCGAAACCAAAGCCACGCGACAACAACAAGTCACGCGAGAAGCCTACAGTGCGAAAGACCAGATCCATGCGAGTCGCAGAATACGCGAAAGACAGCTGCCGCGCGAAAGTATGATCCACGCGAAAGGGATCTCGCGCGAGAACTCGTAGTTTAGTATAAATAGCTAGATTTCGTTTTGTAATGAAGCTTTTCATTCATTATCAATTTGTACTGTGCGAAATCGCACAAGACCTTTTATAGGTTTCTGTTTATCAATCGAATATCTTCTTTTGTGATTCAATTCAATCTTCTTCTACTCCAATCTTGTTTATATTCCGCGTTCACAAGATTGAGATCGTGTGTTATTGATTTCTGGGAGATTTTCAGAGGTTTTACAATTGGTATCAGAGCATTAGGCTCTTGAACCACGATTTGGAGAAGAATTGGATTGTGTTCTACACGATTTTTGAAGAATTCATCATCGATTACCTTAGATTCTGAGATGGAAAAGTTATGCTGCTCAATTGTGGAAGATTTGGACTGATCTGGACCTAATTGAACGTAATTAGTGGACTTTAAGCTTAATTTTGATTAAAATTGACTTAAAATTCATTAAAATTGGATTACAATGGGTTTAATCAAACTTAATCAGTGAGCTGGAGGTGACATTCGCGTGAACAAACAGTTGGTAATCTGTTTCTGCACAAAATTGACTTTTCGCTTAATCTGCAAGTTCTCGCACGCGAAAACAGGGTGTTTTCGCTCAGTTAGGTATTCCACCTTTTTGTGCGATTCGCGTGAAAAGGTAAATTTGAAGATTCGCTCGAAAAGATCCATCGCGCGCGAAAACTCTGTACGCGCGAAATAACTTTTCGCACGAATTCTCTTCTCGCACGAAAACCATTTTTTGACTTTTCTGATCATTATGGCTTCAACAACACCGAATTTGAAGCATCTTACTGCTTCACTTCATCTAGACACTGAGATTGGAACTGGTAACAAGCCACCAAGGCTTCTATGTGAAGATGATTATACCGATTGGGCGTTTCGATTTGAAAGATATGTCATTTACACGGAACCTAAAATGTGGAGGTCTATACAATATGGTCCTTACATTCCGTTGTACAAAAATGACAAAGGAGAAATGGTTCAGAAACCTGAACATTTGTGGGATGAAGACGACATTAAGAGATTGGAACTGGATGATAAGGCGTATGCTGCAATTACAATGGCTCTTACTACTGAGATCTCATAAAAGTTTCAAGAGTTCAGGGGTGCTAAAGTGCTATGGGATGCTCTGGAATCTCAGATAATGGGCAACAAAGACATGAGAGAGAGCAAGAAGGATATGTTGAATCAAGAATTCAACATGTTCAATCATATTGTTGGTGAGGAGTTGGAATCTCAAATGGCCAGGTTTGTTAGACTGGTCACAAAAATGAAGAGTGCTGGTATTACTATGGAACCCATTACTGTGAACAAGAAGTTACTCAATTCACTTCCTTACAGTTGGAATAACAACTGTACATTGATAAAGAGAACCAAAGACTTGTATACTCTTCAGTTGACTGATCTCATCTCAACGATCAAGTCTTATGCTATGGATGATAAGCAGCGAGCTGCTAATCATCTCAGTTCTCTAGGTGCTGAAGGAACTGCTCTCTACGCAAAGATGGCTAGTAATCCAAATTACTATGTCAGTTATACACAAATGTGTCAGCAACAACAATCGGGAAGTGCAGCTTCTACATATATGCAACCAGCAGTAACTCATCAAGTTCATGTTCCAGCAGCTCAACATTATTCCCCCATCATCCACCAACAAGTCTCTCAACCTCAAGATTCTCATAGTGGTCAACATGCTTATGTTGCTACCACTAATCCATCCAAACAGACTGTCCAAATCGCTGAGGAGCATCTTGCTCTTTTCACTACTTTCATGACAAGTTATGAAGCTTTTATGGCCGGAAGACTTTCTGCTCCTAATATTCTTGTTGATGATCTTCAACAAGTTAATCCGGATGATGTTGAAGAAAACGACATCAAATATCAGATGGCCATGGTAGTTTACAGGGCGAAGAATTTTGCTAGAAGAACTGGAAGGAAAATGTTTGGTGTTAATAATTCTAGCAAAATCGGTTTCGACAAATCCAACCTGAGGTGTTACAACTGTAACAAACCAGGTCATTTCGCCAGAGAGTGTACTGAACCAAAAACAGTTCAAAATGAAGCCCCAAAGAAGATGGTGACTGTGGAGATAGAGCAGAAGAAAGACAAAGCTGGTACTTCTAGTGGCAATAAAGCATTAGTTTCTCAAACAAATGCTGAATACGATTGGTCTGATCAAATGGAGGCCCTTGATCTGACTTTGTCTCATGCACTCATTGCAAAGATTGTGCCAGAACCAGAAGAGGAAGAAAACTTGTTTGCTGAATTCGTGTCTGATGATTTGTTGGAGGGCTTGTTTGCTACAGAAGAAGAAGAGAAGGAGAGAATTGAAGAGGAGAAAGAGAAAGCTGAGAAGAAAGAACAGGTTGAGAAGGTTGATGAAGAAAAGCTTGTGTTTGAAGATGACACTGTTGAGCTCACAGTCAAAAGCACATGTATTAATCAAAAGACTGTTGTTAGTGCTCCAGAGGAAGAACCAACTGATAACATGAAAGCATTCATGGTCAAGAATGCAGAGGAAACAGAAGGGGAAACTTCAGAACCCAAGGTATATGATGACTTATGTCAAAATGCATGTGTTGAGAAAGTTCAAAGATACAGAGCTCACAATGAAAGCCTGATAATGGAAGTTGAAAAACTTCAGTATCAAGCTAGTAAACACAAGTCAAATGAAAGGATTTTTAAAGAAAAACTTGAAGGTTTAAACAAAACAATTTATAATTTAAATTAAATCTTCATGATAAAGAATGTACTAATAATGACTTGACAAATAGAAATAATGAACTCGCTCTAGAAATTAACAGACTCAACAGTGAATTAGCCACGGTTAAATTGACTGTTGAGAAATTTGAACTTTCATCAACGATGGTTGAAGGCATAATCAAGTCACAAATGACTCAGAAAATCAATGGAGGAAAATGTGGTGTTGGGTTTTCTAACATTGCACCTCCAATTAATCATGATTATTCATGTTTACCTTCATCTGAGAACATTTGTGATTCTGATATGGTCTATGGGATTGGATTTTCTCCATCTCAAAACTTAAAACCTTCTGTTAAGATAAACTTATCAGTTGATCCTATCATAGCACCCAAAACTAAACAATCATCTGAAAATCTTTTTGCAGATAAAATGAAGGTGGATGGGTTGGTTGAAGATTGGGAAAGTGAGAGTGAGGATGAAATGAGAATGAATGTTTAAATAATAAGAATGTAAAAGTTTCACAATTTGCTTGTAATCAAAATTTGTCTGGAAATGAAAAGAAGGTTGATTTGAATGAGTTGAAATCTAATAATAAAAATAACTTGAATGCAAATCAAAGGGCAAATCAAAAGGAAAGAATTGAAAAGGACTTTAAAGTAGATTCATTTCTAAGGGTTTAATTGAAAATGAGGAACGTATTTTTAAAGAAACGAATTCTCGATTCTTTAAAAATAAGCTTCATTATAATGCTAACCTTGTGAATCAAGATGTTTGTAGCCCAGATTTGCAAGTGAATAATTCTTCTGCATGCAATCTCACAATTCAAAAGCCTGGTCCTTCTCCAGCACCAATCCGTATATCTAAGCCTGGTCCTTCTCCAGCACATTCAAAGCCTGGTCCTTCTCCAGCACATTCAAAGTCTGGTCCTACTCCAGCAACTTCAAAGACTGTTCCTATTTCAACTCCAAAAATTCAACAAGTCAAAA
Source organism: Flaveria linearis (assembly GCA_024085815.1). Lineage (NCBI taxonomy): Eukaryota > Viridiplantae > Streptophyta > Magnoliopsida > Asterales > Asteraceae > Flaveria > Flaveria linearis. The sequence continues at coordinate 51,009,511 of CM044015.1, read as the reverse complement.
TTGCCAAATCTCCGCATCAAAGTAGTCATAATTTTTCGATTTCCTCGAATCTGCAAAAGATGAATTTGCAATTGTCAAACGAGACAAAGATTCGAGAGACTGTGGAGAAAGTTAAACCTAGTCTATCTGACTTTGGTTTTTATGACAATTTTCATAATTGTCATCCACAGTTTGTTTTCCACACACAACTGAAGAGATGCTTTCAGTGTGGAAACACAAATCACTTGGCAAATAATTGTCCTTTTAGACAAAAATCATTAAGTAAACAAAGATTTCATAATTCTATTTCTCATAATAGAAAATTATTTTTCACTCGTGGAAAATTATCAAATAATATGAAATCAAAGGTTGCTAATGAGTTTAATGTCAAACGGGATAAGAATTTGACCAATGATATAAACGAAAATGTCAAGCCTAAAAGCTTAAATGAAAAGAATGATGTGCAAACAAAATATAATAATCTCAAATCATTTTGTCTTACTGCAACTCAGAATGTGCTCAAGTCATGTTTGACTTGGGTACCAAAATCTAAGTAATTTTGTTACTAATGCAGGGACAACCGCGAAAGGCTACTGACAGTCTATGGCATGTTGATAGCGGTTGTTCTAGACATATGACGGGTAACTTATCATTACTACAAGATGTGCAATCATACAACGGAGGAAGAGTGATATTTGCAGGAGATAGAGGAGGACGAATTACAAAACGGGGTACAGTTACAAATGGCGTCCTAAGTTTTGAGAATGTTAATTTTGTTGAGGAATTAAAACATAACCTGCTAAGTGTGTCTCAAATCTGCGACAAACAATATTCAACACACTTTACTAATAACGAATGCTTAATATTAAAACCAGGTTTTGTTGTTCCAGAAGAATGGGTTTTGATGAGGACTCCGAGAGACAATGACACATATCTTCTTGATATGCATTGTTCTAATTCTTTGGTAACAGCCTCTTGCTTATTATCCAAAGCCTCGGAGAATGATTCCATGTTATGGCATCGTCGATTAGGACATGTCAATCTTAAAAACATGAATAAACTTGTACGTGGAAATCATGTAATTGGTTTACCTGAAAAAGAATATCATTTAACTGAACATTGTTTGTCATGTTCAAAAGGTAAACAACATAAACTTCCTCACAAACCAGTTGCACACAACTCAGTCGAATCAATCTTACAACTCTTACACATGGATCTTTTTGGTCCAGTAAGTGTTCTAAGTTTGGGTCGAAGATCTTATTGTTTGGTTGTTACTGATGACTTTTCAAGATTTACTTGGGTGTTTTTCTTAGCATCTAAGGATGAGACTCCACATCTATTGATCAAATTCATTACTTTGGTGGAGAATCAGACAGAGAAAAAGGTAAAATGCATCAGAAGTGACAATGGGACAGAGTTTTGCAATCAAACTATGAATGAGTTTTGTGAATCCAAGGGAATTGCCAGACAATTCAGTGCTGCTGGAACTCCACAACAGAATGGGGTTGTAGAAAGAAGAAATAGGACATTAATTGAAGCTGCTAGAACAATGATCTCTGCCGCCAAATTACCTTTATTCTTTTGGGCAGAAGCAGTAAATACTGCATCTTATGTTCAGAATCGTGTGTTAATCAACAAAAGATTAAATAAGACTCCATATGAAATCTTTTATAATCACAAACCTAAAGTTAAATATTTTAAAGCCTTTGGTTGTTGTTGCACTTTGTTGCATACAACTGAATCATCTTCAAAATTTTCTGAAAAGGCTGATGAATGTTACTTTGTGGGATATGCTGCCAATAAGGTTGCATATCGTGTTTATAATAAAAGAACTAGACAAATAATCGAGTCATTTAACATTGATTGGCACGAACTCAACATAACTGATGCAGGTTCAGCTCCTTCATGGGTTTATGATTATGAATCTTTGTTCATAAATTTTAATATTTCTAAATCTTTGTCTGCAGACTCTAATTCTCAATCAATCTCCTTGGACAACAAAATCATTGAGGATCTTTCACCTTTGATATCTGATGAGTCTGCTGTTGCTTCATCATCCAAAGATATTCCTACAAATTCTGTACCTGTATCTGCATGTTCTGAGTCATTAGATGTTTCTTCAGAACAAATTTCTACTCAGGATTTGGAAGAATCTTTAAGTTCTCCATTATCTTCATCTTCGTCAGAGACTATACACACACCGATAGAGATCATTCAGGTTCCATTTGATGAGTCTCCAAATGTATCAACTGCTTCTGAAATTCCTATTTCAGATGACACAATTGATGAAACTTATGTGCCTCTATCTCAACATACTGAAGAAGTTCTTGATAATGTTGAACACATTACAAATTTGGAAGATGGAATGGTTGCAGATGAGATTCCTCAATTGAGAATACATAAAACTCATCCAACTGAAGCAATCATTGGCCCGTTGCACGAAGGTGTAGTTACCAGAAGTCGATCAGGAGCAATCAACACATGTCTGTATGCTTGCTTTCTATCACAAATAGTGCCCAAGAATGTGGAAATGGCACTTAAAGAAAACAGCTGGATAGAAGCAATGCAAGATGAGTTGATGCAATTCAAGAAGCTCAATGTTTGGCATCTTGTTGAACTACCAAAAGATAAGCTTCCGATTGGAACAAAGTGGATTTTTCGAAATAAGACGGATGAAAAGGGTGTTATAGTTAGAAATAAAGCACGCCTTGTGGTGCAGGGATTTTATCAAGTTGAAGGCTTAGATTATGAAGAAGTGTATGCTCCAGTTGCAAGACTAGAAGCAATACGCATTTTCTTAGCCTTTGCCTCATTCATGAACATCAAGGTGTACCAGATGGATGTTAAGACTGCATTTTTATACGGAGAAATGAAGGAGGAAACTTATGTTTGTCAGCCTCCTGGATTTGAAGACCCAGATCATCCTGATTATGTTTACAAGTTGGATAAGGCTTTATATGGTTTACATCAAGCACCTCGTGCTTGGTATGCAACTCTGACTGAACATTTGCTTGCAAATGGTTATTCAAGAGGTGCAATTGATCAAACTTTATTCATACGAAAATCAGGCGATGATATCATTTTGGTTCAAATCTACGTCGATGATATTATTTTTGGCTCCACAAATGATAGTATGTGCACGGAGTTCGAAGAAGTGATGAAGAAGAAGTTTGAGATGAGTTCACTTGGAGAAATTTCATTTTTCCTGGGTATTCAGGTTACTCAATCTGAGACTGGTATTCTCATTCATCAAGAAAAGTATGTTCAGACAATTCTTGAGAAATACAAGTTTCAAGACTCCAAAGTAGCTCCAACTCCAATGGCTTCTCGTCCTACTCTTACTCCAGATCCATTAGGAGAATCAGTTGATCAGCATCTTTACAGATCAATGATTGGTTCCCTTATGTATCTCACTGCAAGCAGGCCGGATGTTATGTTCCCTGTTTGTCAGTGTGCCCGCTATCAAAGTGATCCAAAGGAATCACACATGAAAGCTGTCAAGAGGATTTTCAAGTATCTCAAGGGTCAACCCAAACTTGGTCTTGGTATCCTCGAAATTCCGATTTCAATTTATTTGCTTATACTGACAGTGATTATGGTGGTTGTAATTTAGACAGGAAATCGACCACAGGAGGATGTCAATTCTTGGGCAACCGACTAATTCTTGGCAGTGTAAAAAACAGAACACTGTATCCACATCCACTGCCGAAGCTAAATATGTGGCTGCTTCGAGCTGTTGTTCCCAGCTTGTCTGGATTCAGCAACAACTTATCGATTATGGTCTCAACATTTATGACACACCAATTTGGTGTGATAACACGGCAGTTTTAAACATCGTGAAAAATCCCATCCAACACTCAAAAACTAAACACATAGACATCCGCATACATTTTATCCGCGACTGTTTTGATCGTAAACTTATTCATCTTAAACAAGTGCCGTCAACTGAAAATATAGCTGATTTATTTACCAAGGCGTTTGATCATTCTCGATTTGATTTCCTAGTGCAATCATTGGGAATGATTAACTTTGGATAAATTGGTTTAATGAATCTTCACAACAAGATTTTTCAGTTTTTAATAATGAATAAAATTGCAATTGTTTCTTTTTCTTAAAAGGACAATCACAATTTTAGGGGGAGAAAATTAGAAAAGCAAGTTCTGAAAAATATTTTTGGTCTTAGGGGGAGTTAAGATCAAAGGATTGCCAAAATCAAAAAGAAGAAATTTTCATGCTTAAATGAGAAATGATATTACAAAGTTCAAAACGAGTATAAGTACTTTCAAAGGCTTAAATACGAATACACTTGGATTATGTTTGATATGTTGATAGGCTTTGCTTTCAGAAATGAAAAGATCATAATTGAGTGATTACACTTGAATTAAAGAAATATGATTTAGTGGGGAACATATCAGGATTCTATGCCAAAAAATGTTCTAACACAGACTGAGAGATATAATCTTGTCATACTCAAGCCTGTATATGATTGATTCAGTGATTATCATAACTCTATATATATATATAAAAGATAAAAATACAAAAAGAAACAAAAAGAGAAAAATACAAAAAGAAAATAATTGAGCAAAAAGATGCCAAAAGGAAAAGGCCATATAGGATAAAAGATGCCAAGAAGCACAACAAATCAAAAGATATGTCTATATGACATACATACTATATGGTATATATTTTCTGATTTTGAGAATAGTTTTTAACTTTGGAAGGCAAAATCGAAAGATGGGGCATGTAAGTCCGAATGGCTTGTAAGTCCTAAACATCTTGAGAGGGCAGACGTAAGTCCGAATGGCTGTCAGTAAGTCCTTAAACTTGTTAATATTCCGGGTTAAGAATTATTTCTCAGGCTAGTTATGCTCAAATAGTTATATTTAGGATTACAATAAATGGTATCACTGATCATCAATGCATGGTTTAAATCAAATTGGGGTGACTTGAAAAATCTCAATAGTGTCTTGAAGGATAATAATAATTCTACAGAAGTTCTGATTGTGGGATCCACTGACTTATATCAAATTAACACAAAACATGATATATATATCACTCATTATGTGTCTGAGTAAAACCTGAAGTATAAGTTTAAAAGGACAAAATATATTGACAATCAACTTAACCAGTTATTTTAAATAAAGCCGGACAGAGTCTTAACTTGACAAAAGAACTATATGATCTCATTATGAAAATTTATACAAAACAAGCAAATCCGATCTTGATTCTTTAATTGTTTTTATTCCATTGTTATTTTGTTTGTAAGTGTTTGTTTTTATTTCACTTTTATAGTGTTTTATTTTTAGAACAAACAAATGACAAGAAAATTTTTAAAAATTGAAGATTCATTAAATTAATTGGTCACTTGGTAGATAACATTTTACGTTGACTTGATTCATTGAAAATAAAAGGACTTAAGGCTGTGTAAAGGTTTGAAAAGATTTAAAAAGTTGAAAATTTGAAATTCATTAATTCGCACGCGAAATAGTGAGTCACGCGAAACAGAAGGTTTTGCGAAATTGGTTATCGCGTGATTTCTCAGGGTTTAAATAACACACTGTTCAAGACATTTTCACTTTTCGCTCAAGAACACATCCGAAAACCCTTTTCGCTCACATTCCGAAATCTCATCTCGCATACACTGTTTCACTCCAAATCTGTTATTTTGATTCACATAGCATACCTAGAACGTGCATAGGGTGATCTTGAAGGTATAAACAACTTGATTTGGTTACTGTAGATCTGAAAAACTAAGAGGAACTTAACATCTTGAACTTAAAATCTAAATAAATAGACTTAAATGATGAAATTGATCAACAAAATCAACCTAATAGACTTAGGCGACATCAATGATCGGGAAATCACAGTTTAAAAACAAGTTTTGAAGTGTTAATTTGAAATTTGAGTTGTGCGAATCGCACCTGAAAACTGAACAGTTGCGAAGTGATTTCGCGTGAAAAATTTTATCGCGTGAAAACAAGTTTCGCGTGATAAAGGTTTTTCCCATGAAAACATTTTTCGCAAACTTGTTAATTTCGCATGAAACAGCTTTGTCGCGTGAACACATTTCGCACATATTGAGTTCTCGCATGAATTATGAGTTTTCGCTTGAATCATGTTTCGCATGACAGCTAATTGTTGTAAAAGTTTCCAAGTGTTGAACCATTTGTGTCTCAATTGTACCTGTACACAATAACTTTTGATGATAAACCTTAAATGTAATAAAATTTTGAAATGATTAAGTGTTTTCAAGTGATAAACTTTTCTAAGTAAAAGTTTGTAGTTCACATGTTCTAAGTGTTGAAACTATTTTGATATAATTAAGTTATTTTCAACAGTGTTTTAATTTTCAATCTTATTTGACAATGCAGATGGCACAAATGATCTTTAACAAGAATCATAATTGTGTTGCATATTTGGATGAAGTTCCGGAAGGAAAAGAATTATTTTCATCTATGATTGAGGGGCTGAAGAACTCAAGGATTGTTTATTCTATTTCTGCTGATCCAGCCATCTATGCCGAGCTGATAGACTCTTTCTGGAGCACTGCTGCTCTAGAAAAAGAAGAAACTGGAAACCAGATTATTACAGCAACTGTGAAGGATAAAAGGGTGATAGTTTCTCAAGCCATACTAAACAGAGTTCTTCTGTTTAATGACCAAGAGGGAGCACCAACAAGATTAGATGATGATACTGTCATGGATTGTCTAACTCGGATGGGTTATGAGTATCGATATCCAAGTTTGGAGAAGAAGTGGTTACCACCATACTGGAAATATTTATTTCATGTGGTAATTCACTGTTTGAGTAATTTGAAGGCTGGCATGGATAGCCTGAGTGCTGTGTTTGGATCTCTATTAGTTTCTTTGGTGGATGATATTCCATTCAGCATTTCTGGCGTGATATTTCAAGAGATGGTGAAAAATGCTACAGCTAATCCAGGGAGAAAGTTTATCATGTATCCCAGGTTCATTCAGCTGATCATTAATGATGCATTTCCTGAGCTTGCCACTCAGAGATCTCCTAAATATGTTGTCCAGACAATCAAGAAGGAGATTTTTTCACATCTTACTGGAGCCAGAGGTAACAAATGCTCTGGTGATAGTTTTGCAAAGATCGGCAAATTTTCTGAGATTGATGAACATGATGATGAGGTTGCTGAAGGTGCTCATGCTGATGATGCACAGACTGGTGCTTCTACTTCCTCTACTAGAGAAAATATTGATGAAGAGATTGAAAAGCTTTTTGAAGATGAACCTACACATGAAGGAGAAATGGAAGAAGTTGTTCATTCTGCTTCTAGTTCCGATACTGTTAGTGATCAGATAGGGAATGTTCCTTATGTGATTCAGACTGATCCAACCCCTTCTACTCCAACATCATCTCGACCAAGTGAGGAAGACAGGGACACTGATTATGTCCCGGAAGAGTCTCCTAGTACATCATCTCGACGAAAACGTATGGCTCGGAGAAAAGATTTCCCTGCAAGAAAGAGAGGTCGAGGTATCATTCCCAGAAGACCACGAACACAAGTGGTTATTACAGAGGCTGATCAGACCACTTCTTCTGAAGTTCAGAGATCACCTGCAAATGTGATCACGAGGGAAGAATCTCATGTTGATACGACTACTGTTAGTCCTGAAACAGAAACAGTTCCTGTCTCTGGAGCATCTAATGTTCCTGTTTCTGGTTTCTCTACACCTCCTCATCAGGAGAATTTGGAGTTTGATGTAGATACACTTGAATACTCCTCCTGAGTTTCAGAGAAGAGAGGAATCAACAAATACTCCAGGTGCTATTACTTTAGAAGAACGAATAAAGAACCTGGAGAAAGAGAATTTTGAGAATATGAAGTTGATTGCAGAGTTGAAGAAAAGTAACGAAGAAAAGTCTAATCAGATAACCATGATTCATCTTGACTCAGCTATCAAAGATACCAGATTAGCATCTCTTGAACAACAAATGAAGAGCATATTTGACTACTCTTCTGGATTGGAGAGACAACTAAACGAGCTGAGAGAATTCATTTCACAAACTTATTTTCATCAGCCTCCTATCATAAGGTCTACTACAGTAATTGGTGAATCAAGTAGACGCTCTCCTAGTCCACCTCCCACTGAGATAGTTCCTGAAAAGGAAACGGTCAACGAAGCCCAAACATCTACTGTACAGCAAAGTGGTAGCACTACTGAAGATGTTCCAGTTTCATCTGAAGTACCGATCACTGAAGCGTACACTTCTACTGCTTTTGTTGAGCCAGAACACATGGTACTCTGCCCATTGTTCATGAAAGGGAGGATGAAGAGTTAGTTGATTATGCTGATTCTGATGATGAAGAGGATGATGATGATGAGAATGACGATGAAGATGATAATGGTGATGATAATGATGGTGGAGATGATGGTGGAGATGGTGGAAATGTTACAGGTTCTTCTTCAAGTCCTACTGGAGAGACTAACACTGACAATGTCGATAGACCAAGTGTTAGTAATCCAGAAGGATATGATCCAATAGACCCTGCCACAGAAAGTGTGTATGAAAAGGAATTATATTCTTTTCAACAAACTTCATCTGAAACTGTTGAATAAGAACTTGATATTTTGAAGATCTGGAGGAACAGACTGAATACACAGATATTTTTGGCAACAATCTTCAAGAATTATTCAAGGACATTAATCTTGAAGAAGGAGAAATTCCTACAGAGACTGTGAGTGGTGAAACTCCTACTGATACTACAAAGACAGATAATACTGGTCAGATTGCCCTATACACTAGAGGAGGTTTACAGTTCAAAGCACCACCACCACCTACTGAAGCTCACTTTCTGTTTATATCTAAGCCAAAACAAAAGTATGGTGAAATGTCTCACGTTATTAGCTGGGCTTATGATGGTGAGAAAAGAATGTATGTTATAAAGAGAAGAAATGGAGAGATTGATTATATAAAGAGCACACAAGACTTTCATACTTTACGTGCTGCTGATTTATACTCTATGGGCAAAGCTCCATTCTTCAATGAGAGTAATCACAGTGAAGCTGAGCTCATGAGATCCATGATTAGAAGGGAGATGCGCACAAATTTCAAAGACTTTAAGACTGCAAAATCAAAGTTGATAGATGACTCAACACGAATTGATGAAAATACTAAAGCTCCAATGAAGATTCGAGTCTATCAACATCCTAAATTTATCAGAAAAGTCCCTGTGCATGCTCCAGTTCCTCCAAACTCTTTGAAGCAACTTCTATCCTGGAGATGTGAAAAGGATTCCGGTCACGCTGTGATCAAATGTATAGACAGGTCTTATCGAATCATTGATCCAGCAGACTTAATGAAGTTTGGCAAAGACGACTTATCCAAGCTGTTACACTGCCCTATCTCAGCTGATGAGTCTGTTTACTTTCTATCTTGCCAGTACGTATGGATGATTGACCGGATCCTGAGGAATAAATGGTATGCTTATGCTGGATCTTACAAGAAGGCGAACATTGACTTTGATTGATTATGTTTCACCGAGCCTAGGGGGAGATTGTAGAAGACAAATCAAGGCTCGGCAAAACATCATATGCGAAACCAAAGCCACGCGACAACAACAAGTCACGCGAGAAGCCTACAGTGCGAAAGACCAGATCCATGCGAGTCGCAGAATACGCGAAAGACAGCTGCCGCGCGAAAGTATGATCCACGCGAAAGGGATCTCGTGCGAGAACTCGTAGTTTAGTATAAATAGCTAGATTTCGTTTTGTAATGAAGCTTTTCATTCATTATCAATTTGTACTGTGCGAAATCGCACAAGACCTTTTATAGGTTTCTGTTTATCAATCGAATATCTTCTTTTGTGATTCAATTCAATCTTCTTCTACTCCAATCTTGTTTATATTCCGCGTTCATAAGATTGAGATCGTGTGTTATTGATTTCTGGGAGATTTTCAGAGGTTTTACATTGCTTTAAACCATAAAGAGACCTCTTCAACAAGCAAACCTTGTCCTCATGACCAGCTACCTCATACCCTTTAGGCTGTGCCATATAAAGCTGCTCCTCCAAATTACCATGCAGAAAAGCTGTCTTCACATCCATTGCTCTAACTCCAGATCAAAAGATGCTACTAATGACAACAACACTCTTATTGTAAAACCTCTGAAATCTCCCAGAAACAGTAACACACGATCTCAATCACGTGAATGCGGAATGTAAACGTGATTGGATAGAAAAGAAGATTGGATTGAACATAAAATGCTTCTTCGATTGAATTGAACAACCTATAAAAGGTCTTGTGCAGTTTTCACACAGTACAGTATAATAATGAATGAAAAGCTTAATTACAAAACGAAATCTAGCTATTTATACTAAACATCGGGTTCTCGCGTGACAGACTTTTCGCGCGGCTTTGGCTTTCGCGTGGAAGCTTCTCTCGCGTGGAATCTTGCTCTCGCATAGGCTGCTTCTCGCATGGGAACTGCATCTCGCGTAGCTTCTGCTTTTCGCACAGATCAGACTTTCGCATATGATGTTTTGCCGAGCCTTGATTAGTCTTCTACAATCTCCCCTAGGCTCGGTGAAACATATTCAATCAAAGTCAACATTCGCTTTCTTGTATGAACCTGCATAGGCATACCATTTGTTTCTCAGGATCGGTCAATCATCCACACGTACTGGCAAGATAGAAAACAAACAGACTCATCAGCTAAAATAGGGCAGTGTAACAGCTTGAGTAAGTCGTCTTTGCCAAACTTCATCAAGTCTGCTGGATCAATGATTCGATAAGACCTGTCTATACATCTGATCACAGCGTGACCGGAATCCTTTTCACATCTCCAAGATATAAGTTGCTTCAAAGTGTTGGGAGGAACTGGAGCATGCACAGGGACTTTTCTGATAAATTTGGGATGTTGATAGACTCGTATCTTCATAGGAGCTTTAGTATTTTCATCAATTCTTGTTGAGTCATCAATCAACTTTGATTTGGCAGTCCTAAAATCTTTAAAATTTGTGCGCATCTCCCTTCGTATTAGTGATCTTATCAGTTCAGCTTCACTGTAATTACTTTCATTGAAGAATGGAGCTTTGCCCATGGAGTATAAATCAGCAGCACGTAGAGTATGGAAGTCTTGAGTGCTCTTTAGATAATCAATTTCTCCATTCCTTCTCTTTATGACATACATCCTTTTCTCGCCATCGTATCCCCAGCTAATGACATGAGACATTTCACCATACTTCTGTTTTGGCTTTGATATAAACAGAAAATGAGCTTCAGTAGGTGGTGGTGGTGATTTGAACATCAATCCTCCTCTAGTAAATAAAGCAATCTGACCAGTAGAATCTTTCTTTGTAGCAACAGCAGGAGTTTCACCACTCACTGTCTCAGTCGGTATTTCTCCTTCTTCAAGATTAATATCTTTAAATAGCTCTTGAAGGTTGTTCCCAAAAATGTCTGTATATTCAGTCTGCTCTTCCAGATCATCAAACATATCAAGTTCTTCTTCAACAGTTCCAGATGAAGTTTGTTGAAAAGAATACAGTTCCTTTTCATACACACTTTCCGTGGCAGGGTCTAGTGGATCATATCCTTCTGGATCACTAACACTTGGTCGATCGACATTATCAGTGTTAGTATCTCCAGTTGGACTCGAAGAAGAACCTGAAGCATCACCTCCAGCATTATCATCATCATCATTTCCACCATCATCTCCTCCATCGTCATCATCACCATTATTTCCACCATCATCTCCACCATCGTCATCATCATTTTCATCATCATCTTCATCGTCATCTCATCATCATCAGTATCAGCATAATCAACTAACTCTTCATCCTCCTGTTCACGAACAATAGGTAAAGTGAACATGTGCTCTGGTTCAACAAAAGCTGTAGATGTGTAAGCTTCGGTGATAGGTACTTCAGATGAAATAGGAACATCCTCAGTAGTGCTAACACTTGGCTGTTCAGTGGAGATTTGAGCTTTGTTAACCGTTTCCTTCTCAGGAACAGTCTCAGTAGGAGGAGGGCTTGGAGTTCGTCTACTCGATTCACCAATAACAGTTGTAGACCTTATGATTGGTGGCTGATGAAAATAAGTCTGTGAAATGAATTCTCTCAGCTCATTCAGTTGTCTTTCCAGCCCTGAAGAATAGTCGAACATGTTCTTTATTGTTGTTCAAGAGATGCCAATCTTGTGTCTTTGATAGCTGAGTCGAGATGAATCATGTTGATCAGATTTGTCTTTTCATCATTGCCTTTCTTTAATTCAGCAATCAACTTCATATTCTCAAAGTTTTCTTTCTCCAAGTTCTTTATTCGTTCTTCTAAAGTGATAGAACCAGGAGTGCTTGTGATTCCTCTCTCCTTTGAAACTCAGGAGGAGTATTCAAGAGTGTATCAACATCAAACTCTAAATTTTCTTGATGAGGTGGTGTAGAAAAACCTGATCCAGAAACATTGGCTGCTCCGAAACAGGAATTGTTTCTGTTTCAGGAGCAGAAGAAGTCACATTGGTTGTCTGATCATGCTCAGTCTCAGTGATAACCACATGTGTTCGTGGTCTCCTTGGTACAATGCCTCGGCCTCTCTTTCTTGCCGGAAAGTCTCTCCTCCTTGCCATACGTTTTCTTCGAGAGGATGTACTTGGCGACTCTTCAGGGACATAATCAGTATCCCTGTCTTCATCATTTGGTCGAGAAGATGTTGGAGTAGATGGTGTTTGATCCGTTTGTATAACATAAGGAACATTCCCGATTTGGTCACTAGCTGTCTCAGAACTGGAAGCAGAGTGAACAACTCCTTCCATTCCTCCTTCACGCACAGGCTCATCTTCAAACAATTTCTCAATTTCTTCATCCAAATTATCTCTAGCAGTAGAAGTAGAAGCACCAGTTTGTGCCTCATCAGTATGAGCACCTTCACCAATCTCATCAACATTTTCTTCAATCTCAGAGAATTTTCCGATCTTCGCAAAACTTTCACCAGAGCATTTGTTTCCTCTGGCTCCAGTGAGGTGTGTAAAAATCTCCTTTTTAATCGTCTGTACAACATATTTTGGAGATCTCTGAGTGGCAAGCTCAGGAAAAGCATCGTTGATAACCAGCTGAATGAATCTGGGATACATGATGAATTTTCTCCCTGGATTGGCTGTAGCATTTTTCACCATCTCTTGAAATATAACGCCAGAAATACTGAATGGAATATCATCACCAGAGAAACCAATAAAGAACCAAACACAGCACTAAGACTGTCCATCCCAGCCTTCAGATTACTTAGACAGTGGATTACCATGTGAAATAAGTATTTCCAGTATGGTGGTAACCACTTCTTTTCCAGACTTGGATATCTATACTCGTATCCCATACGAGTCAAACAATCTATCACAACATCATCCTCAAGTCTAGTTGGAGCATTATCTTGATCATCAAACAGTAACCTCTGTTTAGAATAGCCTGGGAAACTGTCACTCTCTTCTCCTTGACTGTGGCAGTGATAATCTGATTACCAGCTTGGTCTTTTTCTAGAGCAGCTGTGCTCTAGAAAGAATCAATAAGCTCAGAATATTGCTGGGTCAGCAGAAATGGCATATACAATGCGAGAATTCTTCAGACCCTCGATCATAGACGAAAACAATTCCTTCCCTTCCGGAACCTCGTCTAGATAAGCAACACAATTATGATTCTTATTAAAAATCATTTGTGCCATCTGCATTGTCAAATAAGATCATGATTAGAACACTCTGAATATAACTTAATTAAGCATATGAAACATATCAACACTGGACCTTTTTAATTTTGATGTTTCACACTTAGACAATTTTATCACATTAATCATTTCAAAGCTTAGTAATATGGAATATATATATACTACACTTCAAGTTTTATCAACAAAAGATGTATTATGCGAAAACTAAGTGTAAGTGATAAGTCCAGGAGATACACAACATCAACACTTTAGAAAATTTTCAAACATTTTCTGTCATGCGAAACACAATTCATGCGAAACTGAACAGTGTGCGAAAGTTGTACTTCAAGCGACAAAATTGCTCACGCGACAAAAACTGTTTTGTGCGAAAGTTCTGTTCATGCGAAAGCACATTGCGAAAACTGGGTTTAAGCAAAACTTGCATTTCACGTGAAAGTCAACATAACGCGAAAACTGGTCTCACTTTTGAATTCACGCGAAAACACTTTGCGAAAACTTGGTTCAAGCAACATGTGTATGTCACGCGAAACCAAGACTCACACGCGAATCAGTTTCAAGCGACAACCCTTTTTCGCGTCTGTTCATTTCTACGTGATTCGCACAACAGTGATTTTCAAATTAACCGTTCAAATATCGATTTGATCCATGAAATACAGTTCATTGCTGTCGCCTAAGTCTATTAGGTGTATTTCATCGTTCAATTTCAACTGTTAAGTCCATTATGTAAGATTTTTAGATCAAGATGTTAAGTTCCCCTTAGCATTTCAAATCTACAGTAACCCAATCAACCATGTTATACCTGTAAGTCACAATCTGAGAGTAATGCTAACGAAATATGGAACACAATCACAACAAGAGTGAGATGATGACAGTTTTTGGTGTATGCGAAAAGGGAATTCGG
>CM044015.1:50762076-50994850 GCA_024085815.1 Flaveria linearis | reverse complement strand
GCCAAGAATTGGCATACCTTTGAGAAATGGGGATATTTCTCAGAGTTTAACAGAGCAATCTGATGTGTTGCCTGTGTAACTGCATAGAGAAATCTGGGTCATTTCGTCGATCAAGGTTGGCCATTTTGAGTAAGCTTTGATGTGAAGGAAGGATGAACGAAGGCGGTTTCAAAGAGAAATCTCAGAATTTAGGTTTAGAGAGAAGATGAAGATATATATATAGTATATATGTAATATATATGTATATATGTATCTATAAAATATGTATATATGATATATATAGAACCGACATAGTTATTGTGAAAAGGATTGAGATAAAGTTAATGAAAGAGGATAAACTTTGAAATCCGGAAGTTGGTCCCACCTCTGAAAAAGTAGTTTGCTTTTTCCTCAAAAGTTGTTTTCTTGGAATTCAAAAATCTTCCAAAGGTAAAATGTCTTCGGAAGTTTTAAGAAAAAGCTTCCGAAGCCAAAATGACTTCGGAAGAATTTCTCAAAGAGTTTTGACAAATTTGCTTCGGAAGATAATTATTAAATTGAGATGCTTTGTTCCATAAAAACAAAGCTTCCGAGAGTAAATATCCTTCAGAAGAGAAATGATCCTTAAAAGACATGCAAGTGCTAAGAGAGTTTTTATGCGTCAGAAGATATTTGAGAAATTTTTTCGAAGGTAACTTTCACTTAGACAGTTATTGTCTTGAAGGGATATTTTCTTCCGAAGATAAAAACATATCTTCCGAAAGATGAAAATTTGTCAAAATCTATGAAAAACTCTTCAGAAAGTTTTGTCCCTAGAAAACATGAGCTTATGAAGGTGATAAACTAGATAACTTAAGACCTGCAGATTTTAAGAAATAAAATAATTAGTTTTTAAGGAAACCTGTCTAACTACTTTACCTCCCTTACCATCGATCCTCCTCTCTATGAGGATCATTTGCTTTCAATTCTGGAGACCTGCCAAGAGGTCATTTTGGATGGGAGAAGGCACTGTCTGCCACAGTGCAGGGAAGAACAGTATTCACCACTCCGGCCTTTTATCAACACTCATCTCAGCTGGATGATGAAGAAGGTGAGGTGTTCTTCCCAAAAGAAGCTGTAACCATTCTTTTGAGCAGATAGGTTATGAGGAGATTTCTAGTAAAACCTTCAGTAAAGGGAAGGTCTCATCCAAGGGAAGTATTTACTTCATGTGGTTAGCCACAGCTTGTCTAACAAGCATGGAGGATGGACCAGATTCCTGAAGATATCTCCTTCATAGTACATGGAATGGTTCAGGGGTCAAGTTCAGGTATTCTCAATTTGTATATACAAATTTAATAGCAAACTTAGACTCCTTAGAATATTACATGTTTCCTAGATTATGTTTCAATACATCTTAACTGTGAACTGGGCTCACAGTTGAGGGAAACAGGTAATATTCTTAAATTGGGACAGATGAAGCCCGACATCTCTTTAAGATCTTGAAGAAGCCAACTGTTGGCTTCTCAGGGGTAGAAACAGCCTTTGTCCCAAAAATGTTAGAGCTCATTGCTCAAGGTGACAACCTAGCAACACAAGCTAGTGTTGAACCACACACATTCTACATCCCAACCTTCAAAACAACCACAAATCACCCTCACCTACCAAAGAAAACACAAACGAACCCTTGCACAGGCTATTGAGTCTGTGCAGGCCCCCATATACTCACCTACTAGGAAGAAGTGGACACTGGAGCTCCCACTTCCACTGAGGAGCAAACACTCCTATCATTTCTCAAGTCAGTGCTAGGTTCCTCATGCTCAGCCTGATGAGCTCACAAGCCCAATAGTCTTAAGCCTTCACTCTGAGTCTCAACACTTAAGTGAACAACCTCAGGGGACAGCTACCATCCCCAGCCTTTAGATTTAAACTAACTAATTCCCAACTTGACTATATACTAATGAGGACTTAGATGCCAATGAGTACCATGAGTCTCCTGTTCACCTCTCCTTAAAGGGAGATGAGTGCTCCTGAGTCATCTAAGTCTAGCCCACATCAGTCACCTATCACTGAGGTGGATACTCTGAATATGTTCAGGATATCCATATGGAAGAGGCTTTCACTTCAGCAAGTGATTACATCATTCAGACCTCAACCATGGCAACTCAGCCCATTGACACTTCAACTGAAGTTGTCACTGAGCAGAGGAAATCCAGCAGCCAAGAACACCATGCTGGTGATGAGGAAGAGGACCTTAGTCCTATTCTCTCATCCCCCAGTGATTCTTCTGATGAAGATGAGGGGAACGTGAGACTAAAAGTGCAAAAACTATCCAAAACATGCACCTATTTAGTTTCCAAGGTTAGTCACCTTGAATCTCAGGTGACTACCTTGTAAACACAGGGTCAATGATTAGCAACTTGAGATATCTTATCTCAAGGAACAACTAGCTAGGAGACCTTAAGAGAAACTCAACCAGGAACACAAGAACCTGTGGATGTAATTGACCTAACTCCTAGCTCCCCTGTGCAGAGGTGATGCTACCAAAAAGGGAGAGGAATGAAGTCATACAATCACAGAACCTGTGGAGTTCCTCAGGGAGTATGGACATTAAGGACTCACCATCCTCACTTGCAGTTGTGCATACTCAGTAACTTTCTCAAGTCCAATTGATATGGACAGCATAGACTCAGTCATAAAGGAGTCTATTTGAGAAAGACATCCCAAGAGCAGTATCATCTCCACCAACTCTAGCTCACACTTTTGGGTGGAGGTATGATACTGCTAAAAGAACTCTTACTCTTCAAAGAGTTCAACAAAGGAACACTGCAGAGTTTAGCCTTAGAGGAAGACAAAGGCAATCAGGCTATACCATCGGTCAACTGGATGCTGAGGCAGACCCTAAGATTAGCTTTAAAGGGAAACCTTAACTGAAGGCCTAGTGGTAGAACCTGAGAGCCCTGTCTCACCATAAAAACTGCAGATGTTCAAACCCTTGATGAGACACCTGCTGGTGAAGGTGCATCTCAAACTCTATCTAGCTAGAGCTGGAAGCTACACCAAGCAATGAAGGCCAAAACTCTCTCCACCTTCAGTCACAAAGGTCTGTGAGTGACAAAGGGAAAAGAAAGTTAACTCCT
This sequence comes from Flaveria linearis, assembly GCA_024085815.1. Classification (NCBI taxonomy): domain Eukaryota; kingdom Viridiplantae; phylum Streptophyta; class Magnoliopsida; order Asterales; family Asteraceae; genus Flaveria; species Flaveria linearis. The sequence goes on along the minus strand of CM044015.1, from coordinate 50,991,752 downwards.
GAGGAGATTGAGGAGGAGGAGAAGAGGAAAAGGAAGCTAAGGGGAGAAAGTTCCTCTGCTGGGTCTGCAAGGCTTATGAAAAGTGCTATCAGGGCTGCCCCCAGACCAAACACTCAGGATGATGAGTTAAGGGCAGCCAGAATAAACTACTTGCAGACTAGGAACTATGATATTGATGATATCATCTCTCTCCCCTTAGATGAGTTGAATGAACTGGCTGACATAGAACTATCAAAGAGAGAAAGGAAGAAGAGATGCAGAGCTTCTTCTGAAAATGAAAGAAGAAAGAAGAAGGAAGAGGCTCTATAAGCACATGCCTACTCTCTCACTAGTTCAAGAAACTCAGGAACAAGAGGATGTGGTACCACAAGAACCTCAGGTAGACAAAGAAAAAGATAGGATCAACATGATCAACTACCTTAGTGCCACATGCCTCTATCAAGCTAAAACACTTCTTCCCTTACCCTTGACTACATTGAGTTTGAGTACCTCAAACAACTTGAACTTGATGTAGCCAAAGAAAGAAAGATCACCAAAAGGAAGTTAAGAGAGAAGCTGTGAAATCAAGAGCTATCATCCATAAGAATCTAAAGAAGTCTACTGACAGACAAAAGATGTTAAGCTTCTTGAAGCTAATGGATTCTCCGGAAGGAGACTTGGTCCCATGTCTCTATCCACCATGGATGAGCACTTAGGGTGATCAAGCAGAAGATTAAAAGAGGTGAACTTGTTGACTTACACTCCCCACCAAGTCAGGTCCTCAGGAAGTAGGGGTAAGGTTGAAACACCCAAGACAACACAACCTGAACCTCTTGCTGAATCTCAGCATACTTCCACTTCTGATCCACAGCAGGGATCTGTCACCTCTCAATCTGAACATGTGAGGAGGAAGACCCAACTGAGAAAGACAAAGAAGATCAATCAGGGCTACAGGCCAGTCTTCTCAATTAAAGAGTTTAAAGAGGGGAGAAAAGGATGGTTTCCAAACCAAGTCAAAGAAGAAGAAGAAGGAAACATCCACCTCTAAACCTCAGGATGAGTCAGAACATCCTGAGGATGTGCAACAAGAGGATGCTCCATCAACTCTAATTCAAGCAGCTCCTATGGCATCAGGAAGACCCATCTTATCTTGGACATACACCACAAATCCAGAAAGATGGTATGTCATAAGAGATCAAGGTATTGAACATGTCTACACATGGCAGGATATATTCAATCTACCTCTGCATGATCTCTTTGACATGAGAAGATACTATGAGAGTCTAAGTGATCCTAACTATCTCATGAAGAAAGGAATGGTCATCATCATAATGAGGACTGTCAATATCTAGTGTCTGAAGGTGTTTGGTAGCATCAGCCTAGGGGGAGTTGTAAGGATATCAGTAAGGCTGATGCAACCCAAACACTCAATGTCTTTCCTGCATGCATGCACATGTACACTGAAGTGTAATGCTTGGAAGATTCACACTAACTTGGAAATTATTCTAAGTGTGAAATCTTCCGAAGCCAAGACCAATATCTTCCGAAGCCAAAAGATGAAGTTTTCTGAAGCTTCAAGGACAAAGTCTTCCGAAGCCACCATTGAAGACAGTTTCTCCGAAGACTTTTTTAGTACATGCTTTATCTGATGTACTTTTTACCTAAAGTTGAACCACTTTCCGCTACCACTCTGAAAAGTCACCAACCTTTCATGAGTTAGTGAAAAGGTCCTTGCTTTTGGTAAACTGTACATTGAGGTCTTGAGTCTGTAACTTTCCACTTTATGTATTTTATCCTTTTTGTAATAATTAGGATGTGAGCTATGGCTGTCATAGTCACTAGTCAAAAGGCAATCTGCCTTTTGACTCTACATGGATTTTGTTGTCTAGTTCATGTATCCAGCTGGCCTTCAAAGCATGGCGACTGTAGGCTTTAGTATAAGTATTTTCTGTTCTTTGTAACCTAGTAAGGTTTTGAGTTGTTTGTAACCACTTTGTAAGAAACTAGAAGATCAATATACTTTAACCTTGAAACCAACTGCTTGTGTATGCTCTAGTTTTCTGTCTCATTTTTACATCTTGTGTTTCCAAGTTCTCTAAACTCATTACTGATCAGTTCCCCATTTGAATTGTTAAGTGGTGAACTACACTCTCCTCTTTGTGTGTTGTGTTACACAAGTGCATAACCCGTTCACCCGGTCCTGCAACCTTAGAGCTTACATATTGCTTAGAGCATACCTATTTGATCATATACGATGTTGGTTTAATCGTCGTAGGGTGATCTCACGGTATGACCTTAAAATTCCTTCTAGTTATTTTCTTCGTTTTGCAACTCCATCTCAGAGGGCGGGGGGGCGTTGTTAAGTAGAATCATCAGCAAGTATTATAAATTTTTCAATGCGTAAATGTAATCTTTACAATCAACCACAATGGTCATAGAATCATTCTTCCAAGGATTAAAAAGTGAAAAGGAGTAGTAGCACCGAAATGCTACGTAAGTATGGAAATTTTCAATGATAATATATGAAGTGAATTGCCGTTTTTCTTTTTAATTTTCAATGATAACATATGAAGTGAATTGTCATTTTTTTTCTATAGTTTCGTCACGTTTATCATTTTAATCCAAATATATATTTATTGCATATTTCCCCAATGTTTAAAAAAATTATTATTTCGTTTTTGTTGTTTATTAGTATCAACTACTAATAACACGGAAGCTTTGCAGTGAAGGAAGCAGGACTGAGTTTTCATCATAATGCATGTCACTTTGGTGTGTTAACTGCATAAATAATAAATGTCATCTATTGTGGAAGAGAGCATTGACATTGTTAGGACATATATGAATATTGATTATTATTTAGTGACTATATTTTTTAATTGGCTTAAATTAAAAGTTATGAAAATTGATTATTATTATTTTAGTAAACTATTTATTTTTTCACTATGACCTCAACATTCAAGTTAATTTGAAAAAATGTTTGTTTATTAATGACTAACAAGTATTTTTCATATAGCTCACTTAACTATAAAGAGTTCAAATATTTTATAGCATTATTGTATATGATTGAAACATGTTAGGATCTCAGCCTCTAGTTTGATCAATTAGATTATATTCGCAGCGGATTTAGCATGAATGTTAGCAATTAAGCAAGAACATAAAGAATATTGCATGCAAACCAAAAGTAGATGTAGAGAGAATAATTCTGCCTTGAAGGAATAATATTCGTTTATTTCATGTTTTGGCATGGAATACATTCAGGTCACTGCCTTTTATAGGCAAAAGACCCATACCGTTGTCAGATTCCACTGACATTAAACAATTATTAAACTAACTACTGATAGAACACAACTACTGAAGATGTCACAACAGCTGACATCTTTACAAAATTTCCTAAGTGTTCTACCTGTTACAAGTACTGAAAAGGAAACTACTGAAAAGCTACAACGACTGAAGAACAAACTTCAGTCGTTTACAACTACTGAACTATAACAGCTGAAGAACAAACTCTTCAGCTGTTGTACAAACTACTGAAATGAAAAACATAAAACTACTGAAAAGAAATAAACCATCACAACTGAAGAAGACTTCTTCAGCTGTTGTGACAAACTCTGAAACTTCAGCACTTGGTCTTCAGATTTGGTCTTCAGATGTTTCATCAGCTGATGACTTCAGTAGTTGTCATCAGCTGTTGTCTTCAGTCGTTGTCTTCAGACTTTGTGCATCAGCAGTTGTTCATCAGTTCTTCAGTTCTTCAGACTTTGATCTTCAGCACTTGTCTTCAGTACTTGAAGTCTTCAGTACTTGTGTTATCAGTACTTTAGACTTCAGTACTTATCTTCAGTACTTTGGGATCTTCAGCTGTTGTACTTCAGTTCTTTGAACTTCAGCTGTTGATTCTTCAGACTTTGTCAGAACAGCTGATGAGGGTCTTCAGCAGTTGTTGTGATGTCATGTGGGACTTAGAGGTTTTCCTGATCTTGGCTCATTGGTTCTTTTGGTCCAACAAAACTCCCCTGAACCAATGCAGCCAAACCTCTAATTATTTGTTGTCCCACTTATTGTGGCATAAAGATTGGTCTATTTCCTTCTGGATCAGATCAGAAGTTGACCCTGATAAGCACTGGCCTGGGAGAAGGTTTCAGGTATTTGTTTGGCTAAGTATGGATGGGAGTTCTGTTTTGGGGAATTGGACACAGAGCTGTTATCCCATCCATGAAACCTACCTCCCATGTACTAGCCTGTAGGATTCTCTGGTGTAGGCTCGGACAAAGATCATTTGTTCTTCTTTGGTCATGCCTTCAGCCCCACCATCGAACAATCCTTCACGGCCGTACATCTCTGAGACATACTTGACCTGTTTCCATTTTTGAGCTCAACTGTTGTGATTTGTGTATGCAAATTCATCTGGATGTCTGCCTTCTAGCAACAAGTTGAGCTCATCTTTGTGGAAGTTCTCAAGCTTCTTATAAACTAAGCCTTTCCTCACCATCCTGTTCTCCAACATCATTTCAGGAGTTGCTTAGCTTTATAAGCTTTCTCGAACTCATCCACAATTTCCCAGGGTGTTACTACAAGAGCCACTGTGATTACTTCATCTACAATCCTTTCATCTGGCTCTTGTACCTCACAGGAATATCTTTCTTTGTGATCCTGTGAGCCACCCTAGGATCAGGCCAAGTCCTCACTCTCTCTTTGTTATATTGGAAGGTTTGTTTGAGAGTGAAGAGTCTCAGAGCTTCTTTCTCATATTCATGATAGAGGTAGAGGCAGCATATGCTTGGTCAATAGACTTAAGCATTTCAGCATCATGAAGCTGCTGCTGTGCCTCTTCCTCTATCTTCACCCTCACAGTGTCCATCTGTGAGGTGGGAGTGATGGTTTGGGTTTGGCTTTGGTAGAGGGATGACTGCTGAAAGGGCAGTCTATCCTCCTCATCCTCCTCTTCTTCTTCTTGCAGCCTCAACACCCTTCTCTTCTTCTTCAAGGGTGGATCATTGGCTGCGGGTTTGATGGTGAAGGGGTTGGTTTAGTGGGTTGTGGTTGGGTTGTTGGTGTGGGAATGTTGGCAGGCACTGCTAGTAACCTAGAGATAAGGGCTGGTTTGGTTTGTTTTACTAGCAGTGTCCTGTTCCCAGCACCTGCTTCAGAGAGGGCCTCAGCGACCAGTCCCTTAGTGAAATCACCAGCCGAACAGATCTTGGTGGTTATTGCCAAGAGTTGTCCCTGGTCCATGCCTTGACATCAAGGACTGGCCTGCCCAGGTACTTCGAAGTGAACCTACTCATAGCCTCAAGTTTCTTTCTTTCCTCTTGGCTATAAGTAGTCCATCGGTACTCAATCTCTCTTCTCTCCATATTCCTGATCTCTTGATCTAGCAGGCCAGTGTCCTTGTCAAAGCCTTGCCTGAACAGCTGTTCAATGACAGAGTCCATTGAACGGCTATGCTCAGCATCAGCCTCCTTGACACTGAAATCCTTTTGGATTCCAGTCACTTCTTTTTCAGCTCTCTCCTCCTCCTCCCTCCCCTTCCCCTTGTCTCCTGAACCTTCTCCCTCTCAACCACCTCCTTTCTACCTACCTCTAGCTCCTCTCCCTCTTCCTCTTACCTTGCACTGAGGTCTCCCCCTTTTTGGGTGCATTGGTTGGGGTTTGACTCTCAGCAAGGGCTTTAGCAACAACAACCTCCACCAGAGGTTGGATATGTGTGGGAAGCCTCTCATCAATGGTTTTCATCACAATTTCTGTGATTATGGTATGATGAGAGGCAGGGATTTCTGGAGGATAGCATCTAGCTGCTCAGGGGGTTCTGACCCTGAGAGCTAGTGCCAGAAGCAGGGGCTGGTGGCTGAGTTTGTGGGAGTGGCTCAGTGTATGTGAGACCTTCGGTGAAGGTGCCATCTGTGGGTTGGTGGTGGCAGATGGACTTCTATCTTGAGTCATTTGAGCAAGCAGCTCTTTGAGTCTGCTTATCTCATCCTCTAAGATAGTGTTGTGAGCAACTACATCATAGAAGAAGCTCAGGTCATCATCAGTGGGAGCTGAATCACCTGACCTCCTGACTGTGTCAGGATATACATGCTCTGAGTGTGGCTCAGTAGTAGCATGTGCCCCTTTGTATTGGTACTGGGGACTTCCAGCCTCCGGATTGGATCCATCATCGGCAGTTGCCTCTGGTGAGGTCTTATTGCTTGTACCAGCTTCACCCTGCTCATGTGCTGATGCAGGGGAAGTGGCAGCCTCACCAGATTGTCCTATCTCCCTAGCCACACTGGGAGATTGGACATGTGATTCTCTATGTTGGGGGCTCCCACCAGCACTTGTATCCACCCCCTCTTCGGTTGGAGTCTCCCCAGTTGTAATAGGTTTCTGGGGAGAGGGTGGAGTGCTCAGGTGGGTCAACACTTTGGCAATCATTAGGGTTGGACTTTGTGGGGCGGCTTCTGTGGGAGATGGGCTAGAAGCAGAGTGCACATGGGAGGAGTGTGCATTTCAATGGCAGTCTCCTCAAGTGAGAAAGACCCCAGATGTGTAGGTGCCCCAGTTGTGGTTGCATCAGGCTCCTGTTGAGGGAAACCTGTGCGGTTGTGGTGGGTGGAGTCATGGTAGCTGCTGGGAGAATCGAACCAGCAGCCACATCCTGCCTTTGTGTTGCAGGGGCATCCTCAGGGGACTCATTCCCTGAGTAGCCTTTTTGGGCTTCTTGGCTTTTGGCTTGGTGGGGACTTTGGATTTGGAGGTGGAGGCTGTGGGTTCCTGCTGCGTGGGTTTTCGCAGCCGGCCAGCCTGTTTGAGTGTGTGGTCGGTGTTGTGCCTGGAGTATACCTCGGCTAGAACAGCCATGGCAGGGACTCCAGTGCCAACAAGTCCCTCAGCTTGAAGCTGGCTTTGGATGATGGCCATTATAAACCGAGGATACAAGATCCAACGGTTAGAAATGGGTTTTGTGGCCATATCCTTGAGTTCCCAAAATATAAGATCAGTAAAGTTTAGGGGTTGTTTCTCAAGGATAGAATACAATACCTGTTGCCACCTTATTGACATCTGGTCCCATGAAGAAGTTTTGGGAGCCAGACACACATTCACCATGTGGAAGATCAGTCGTTGGGGATCTGGGAAGTGTTTCTTCAACAAGGTGGTGGCTGAGAGGTCGCCCTGATAGTCATTGGCAGTGAAGCATAGATCGAGGGCGCCTTTGGGGTAGGAGGTTGGGTAGGTGGCATCCTCCAGCTTTAGGGTTTCTCGAAGAGTAGCTGGTGTAATAACCACTGGGTGGTTGTTGACGGAGACCGGAGAGAGACCTCGCCGTTATTCTCTCCGGTTTGGACGGTGATATTCGTCCAGAACTCCGCCAAGGAGTCGGTGTATATGGTGGGGTTGAGGAGGAATGCCGTCTGGTATTGTGAGTCGGTCATCAGATCGACGGCATTGTGGAACTTGGCCCAGAATGGCGGTTTGGTGAGATGAGCGACACAGTTGTGTCGAGGTTTGAGTTGCATGGCCGCCATTAATGGTGTATGGGAATTTCAGAGGTTTTTTTTTGAAAAAGTTAGGTCAAGTGAGAATGAAAAGCTCTGAAGGTTGGGTATTTATAGGGTATGGCAAAGGCTGAAAGAAAACTACTGAAGGTTTGGTGTTAGTTATCAGTTGTTGAAACTACTGATGACGTGGTTTTAACCTTCAGTGGTTGTAACATCTGAGGACTTGGTGTTAGTCTTCAGTAGTTGAAACTACTGAAGCCTTGGTTTTGTCCTTCAGATGTTGTAAACAGCTGAAGACTTATTGTCAGTCTTCAGTAGTTATAAACTACTGAAGACCTAGTTTTCATCTTCAGACGTTGTAACAACTGAAGACTTGGTGTTAGCCTTCAGTAGTTGTGAACTACTGATATCAGTAGTTGTGAACTACTGAAGACATGGTATTGCTTCAGTTGTTGTAAACAACTGAGGACTGGTGTTAGTCATCAGTAGTTGTGAAACTACTGAAGACATGGTTTTGTCCTTCAGTTGTTTGGGTATGAAACAGCAGCTGTTGGCATCAGCTGAAGAGTAAAATTACTCATCAGCTGTTTCCGTCAAATCAGTTGTTTCATGCTGACCTCCACATTTACTCATCAGCTCTTTGGCTGACTTTCAGATGTTTCATTGACCCTTCAGCTCTTGTGAGTATTTATGCCTTCAGCTCTTGTGATCAGATGTTCACAAGTGCTGATGAAATACTCCAGAGCTGGTGAACAAATTTTGTCTTCAGTACTTATGTGAATTACACATCAGTACTTGTGAACAAAATTTGTTCTTCAGTACTTATTTGTTTGAAAATGATACATCAGTAGTTGTAATCCACCTCACTACATCAGTTGTTTTCAACAAATAATGTACATCAGTACTTTGAAGCCTTTTAGTCTTCAGTAGTTGTGAAAATGCTGAAGACTAAATTACTCATCAGTACTTGTATTTGACCTTTGCATACTAATGCTCATCAGTATTTGTGAACTGAAAGCATCAGTATTGGTCAAATTATTCTAGCTGCAGCATACCAAGCCTTAGTACCAAGTTTTGAAATGTGGCACTATCTAAAGGCTTAGTAAATATATCTGCAAGCTCATCAGCACTAGGCACAAACTTTGGATCAATCAGACCTTTTTCATAGCAATCCCTAATAAATGATGTCTGATCTCTATATGTTTGGTCCTAGAGTGCTGGACTGGATTTTTGACAATGCAAAGAGCTGAAGCACTATCCATTAATAATGGAGTCTTAGTCTCTGTAATGCCATAATCCAAGAGTTGGTTCTGAAGCCAGAGTATCTGAGATGTACAACTTGCAGCAGCAATGTACTCAGCTTCAGCAGTGGATGTAGCAATTGATGTTTGTTTCTTACTCTGCCAAGAAACTAAACAATTGCCTAGGAATTGGCAACCACCAGAAGTGGATTTTCTGGTGACTTGCATCCTGCATAGTCACTACCAGAGAAAGCAACTAATTTGCAAGAATGCCCAGTTGAATACCAAAGACCTAGTGATTGGGTACCTTGCAGATATCTAAAGATCCTTTTGACTGCAATCAAATGGGATTCTTTAGGTGCAGCCTGAAATCTAGCACAAACACATGTTGCAAACATGATGTCTGGTCTAGAAGCTGTAAGGTACATCAAGGACCCAATCATACATCTGTAAAGGGTTTCATCAACCGCTTTACCTTTCTGATCTACATCTAGTTGTGTGATGCTGCTCATGGGAGTAGAACAGGGCTTACAGGTTTGTAAATCAAACTTATTCAACAACTCTTTGGTGTATTTGGACTGATGGATGAAAATTCCATCATCCCTTTGTTTGATTTGCAAACCTAGAAAGAACTGTAATTCCCCCATAGCACTCATTTCAAACTTTTGCTTCATGAGCAATGTAAATTCATCACACAACTTTAGATCAGAGGATGCAAAGATGATGTCATCTACATAAATTTGAACAAGGAGCTTATGTTGTCCCACAGTCTTGATGAATAAGGTTTTATCAATGGTGCCTCTAGTGAACTTATTCTCTAAAAGAAAAGTTGAGAGTGTCTCATACCAGGCTCTAGGAGCTTGCTTCAGTCCATAAAGAGCCTTATCAAGCTTGTACACCCAATCAGGATGTTTGTTGTCCTCAAAGCCTGGTGGTTGACACACATAAACTTCTTCTTTTATTTTTCCATATAAGAAGGCACTTTTGACATCCATTTGATAAACCTTAAGACTGTGAAAGGCAGCATAAGCTAAGAACAGTCTGATTGCTTCCAGTCTTGCCACAGGAGCAAAGGTCTCATCATAATCGATGCCTTCCTCTTGTGCAAATCCTTGGACAACCAGCCTGGCCTTGTTCTTGACAATTTGGCCCTTATCATCTGTTTTGTTCCTGAATACCCATTTGGTGCCTATTGCACACTTTCCTTGGGGTAAAGGAACAAGCTCCCACACTTGCTGTTTCTTGAACTGAAGAAGCTCAAGCTGCATTGCTTCAACCCATCCATTGTCTCTTAAAGCAACATGATAGTTCTTTGGCTCTTGCTGACTGATGAAGAGAGCATAGAAGCAGAAATTGGACAATTGACTCCTGGTTGAAACTCCAGCATTGATATCACCAATGATTTGAGATGTGGGATGATTCCTCAGCTCTTGATAGTCTATAATGTCAGTGCAAGTGTTTGTAGGTCTTTCAGCAGCAACAAATGGTGATGGAGATTCTTGAAACCATGTAGGAGATGGCAGCTCAAAAGAAGTAGAGCATGCAGAAATCTCATCAGCATTTGTTGTGGATGGGGCTGCTGAAGCTACAGGAGCATCAGGTTTAGTGAACTCAGGCAGGTTGTCACTAAACCTGAAGAGGTGAGTACTGACTACATCATCATCAGTACCACCAGGTGGAGAACTGTTGACAGGCTCAACAGCTGGAGGTTGATAAGGAACATATTGCAGTATGTCCAGATCAAACAACTCCACAGGGTTTTGTGGAATCTTGTCCTTTGGAGATTCATTGAACTTAACATGCAGAGTTTCTTCAACCACTTTGTCCTACAGTTGAAGACTCTGTATGCCTTGCAAGTTGATGAATAACCAACAAAATACCCTGCATCCACCTTACTAGCAAATTTCTGGAGTGGGTTGCTAGTGTTGAGAATAAAACATGGACACCCAAAGGCTCTAAAGAATGAAATTAGAGGAGCCAAATGATGAAGAATTTCATAAGGAGTCTTCATCAACCTCTTATTCACTAAAGTTCTATTTTGTACATAGCAAGCTGTATTGACAGCTTCAGCCCAAAAGGTCAGTGGCAAACCTGAGTCAGCCAACATTGACCTTGCTGCTTCAATGAGAGTCCTGTTCTTTCTCTCCACCACTCCATTCTGCTCAGGAGTTCTAGGAATACTAAACTGCCTCTTAATTCCCTTGGACAGGTAGAAGTCATCAAGTTTGTGGTTTCTAAATTCTGTTCCATTGTCACTTCTCACACACTTGACCTGTAGGGAATACTGCTTTTCTACAAATAACACAAAGTTCATGATAGTCTTGGCTGCTTCATCCTTAGAGTGCAAGAAGAAAGTCCATACATACCGGGAATAATCATCCACAATTACCAGGCAGTATTTCTTCTTTGCCATGCTCATCACTCTGACAGGACCAAAGAGATCCATGTGCAGGAGCTGCAAGCAGGTAGTGGACTTTGGTTCTTCTATTGAAGGGAATGAAACTTTGTGTTGTTTTCCTTTTAAGCAAGCAGTGCAGTTGTCTTCACACTTGAACTCTTTCAAGGGCAATCCTCTTACTAAACCATGGCTTGTCAACTGATTCATGTTCTTGAAATTAACATGCCCCAGCCTTCTATGCCATAGAATAGATTCTTGAGAAGATGCCCTTGAGAATAGGCAAGGATGGCCTTTTAGATCTATCTTTTTGGAAAAATCTAAGGCATACACTCTTCCTGTCCTGTTGGCCTTCAGGAGAGTGTATTCATCCAACACCTTGTCAATCAAATTTAGAACTTTGGATGACAGAATCCGACAGTTCTGGCTTGTGAAAAGGGCAACATGGCCTTTATCACACATTTGACTGACACTCAAGAGGTTGTACTTGAGATTCTCCACATGGTTAACATCATCAAACCTTATTTCCCCATTGGAAACAAAGCCTTTTCCGATGATGTAACCCTTTGCATCATTGCTAAAGGAGACAAATCCCTTCTTTCCTTGAGAGTAGTCATTAAGAAGGGAGCTGCTTCCTGTCTTGTGCATAGATCCTCCACTGTCTACATACCAGATGCTCTTTGGCATGTTGAAGAACCCTACAATCATAACCACATGTTAGTTAGTTTTAGAGACCCAAACCTGTTTGGTTTTGGGTCTGTTCTCAACTATAGGTGCAACACTAACAGGTGTGTTATGTGTAACAGCCTGAGGTGAAGAAGATGGTGTAGAAGAGGAACCCTTTGGCTTGGACTTCCTTTTCTGTGGTTTCAACACAGGAGCATCTAAATGGTTGACTCTTCCCATTAGATGCTGAACCATCATCACCAGTTGTGTCTGACTTTGTGATAAAGCTTTCAGCTCTTCAGACACACTGGAGTTTGCTGATGATGGATTCCTATGTTGTACCATCTTTTTCTGAGCAACCTCAGCTGTTGCCTGAGTATTCCCTACTTTCTTTTTAGATTTAGCTTTGGGCTTAGGGATTTCAGGCCTTGATGTTGCTAGTACAAACTTGGTTTCAAACTCATTTTTCATTTTCTTTATTTGCTCTTTAATTTCCTCCTGTTGTTTGAGTTTGGAACCCCTTTTGTACCAGCAATCATCAGTAAGATGATTGAACAAGCCACATATCTCACATGGCTTCTTCTTCATCTTGTGTTGATCATCAACCAAAGAAGATGAAACTGCTGAAGACTTGTTCTTCAGCTGTTTGTTATCAGTACTAGCAGTTTTCTTTCCTTTAGTACCTGCTTTCCTGACCTCTTCTTTAGTTGTCTTCAAACCTTTTCTACTGTCAGTTTTCTTCTCTTCAGTGCTGGCAGCAGTTGAGGTTTGAACTTCAAGTGTTATCACTTGCTCTCTAGTACTTTCAGTACTTCTAGAGATAACACCTGAGTTGATCAACTTTTTGATCATGTGACAGTCAGCATTTGAACCATCAGCTCTTGTAGCATCTGCTGATTGGTTGCTGACTTCTATCTCTGATGATGCTGAATCAGAGGATAGTAGGTCACATGATGAGAAGGATTGGTTATTGCTCTCTCTATCAGATTCAACTTCTGCTCTTAAAGTGAAATCTGTAGGAGGAGCAGTATGATTATAACCAATCCCAAACTTCACATTGGAAGCTGATTGCTTCTTAAGAAGCATTTCAAAACCCTTGCATGATTGCACCCATCGATCACACTCTACTTGGGTGTTTGCAAGAGTTTCCTTGAGGTCTCTGTACTTCTCTAGAAGTACATCTTCCCTAGCTTTACCATCTTTGATTTGGCATTTAAGCTTGTAAATCTCATCATTTTTCTCTTTTAGTACAACCTCAAAATCAGCTTTTCTTTTGGAAATAGTGTGCTCTAGCTCAAGATTTTTATCTATTAAAGCTACATTTGCTTCTCCAATAGAAGCAAATGCTGCTATGCATGATTCAGAACAAAGCTTGGCTTTGGTCTCAGATGATACCTGTGATGAGGCTTTAGATGATGACCCCTCAGCAGACTCAAAGGCCATCAGAGCAAGATTTCCAAAAGGACTATCACCACCATGTTGACCAGCACCTTGGAGTAGTTGTTCCTGTCCAGATAGATCATCTGGTAGGCTACTCCAGTCAACAACTCCTGGGGTGAAGAAGCTGTGTTGTTGAGGTTGTGTTTGATGATAAGATGGGGAAGATTGAGGCTCAGGAAGAGCCTGTGGTGGTTGAGCCAAAGGTGCTTGAGTTTGACTGGACTGAGGCACGTAGTAGCAGGGGTATGAGTATGGCATATACCCCTGAGGCACAAAATAAGCAGGTGATGCCTGTGCTTATGATGGATGACCAGAACTGGAGGAAGGTTGCCCTCTGTGCTGTGAGCTATTGCTTGGAAAAGTCACAAAGGGTGCAGAGGAGTTAGATCCAGATGATCTACACTCTCTAGCAAAGTGTCCAAGCCTTTGGCACTTGTGACACCTCAACTTGCTCTTGTCAAAACCAACTTTGGTTTTGCCAGAGAGACCAGGGAATTTCCTGCCAGTTCTTTTGTAGAACTTTTGAGATCTGATATTGATCATTGCCATTTGGCTCAAAATATCCATCTCTTCCAGATCATCATCTGGAATGCCCTTCAAATCCTCCATCAAGAAGCACCAGTTATCACTGCAGCCTCCTGAACTACTACCTACACCAACAAAAGCTTGTTCTGAGTTGGTAGAGAAATCAATATGCTCATCATAAGAACCTTCTGATGAAGCATATTCTGACTCCTGACTTATCAAGGCAGCATTTCCTTGAAAAAAGTCATCAGCGAGCTTGCCAAAGGTGGACAACTTCCTCTTTTGCTCTATCTCTCTCTCAAAAGTGAGCAGTTTCCCATGAAGTTGGGTGAGAGATAGAGTTTCCAGATTTGCACTGGAGCGTAGGACAATGGTATAAGTGTCCCATCTCTCAGGCAGTGATCTGAGGAACCTGTTGTTCATCTGGCTGTTGGAGTACTCTTGTTTGACCATCTTCAGCTCAGAAATCAAACAAGAGAACCGCTCAAACTGCTGGGTCAGAGTCTCACCCTTTCTATATGAGAATGTCTCATATTGTTGGGCAAGGATTTCCCTATTGTTTGCTAAGACCGAATCAGTTCCTCCAAATTGTTCCTTTAGAGCAACCCATAGGTCATGAGCAGTTTCATGATGCAAGAGCCCTGAGTAAATCTCATTTGGAATAGCCATGGCTAAAATTCCATGGGCTCTAGCATCAATCTCGAACAGCTTTAGATCTTCGTCCGAATATTGTTCAGGTTTCTTTGGAACCTGTTCATTAGATTCAGGGACGCTCACCATAGGCTTGTATGGTCCATGCACCACTGACTTCCAACAACCAGCACTGTTGACAGACAAGTGGTGAAGCATACGTCTTTGCCATATATTGTACTCATTCCTCACAAGCATCGGTGGCTTGGTTGAGGAACCAGTATTGTGAGTATCGTTGGTTAGTGTAGTCATCTTAGTTATTAGTCAAACTCAAGTTTAAGCAAAAACAAATGTAGCTCAAAACCACCAGAGAACCTCAAGTTTTTGGCCAGAAACAGCAGAATCTCTCTCTCTACAGCTAATTCTTGCAAATTGCTAATTCGATCAAACTTAGAGATCAAAAGAGCAGTTTCAAATGATCAATAGTGAAATCGATCAATGATTAACCTGCTCTGATACCATTTGTTAGGATCTCAGCCTCTAGTTTGATCAATTAGATTATATTCACAACAGCTGACATCTTCTTACAAAATTTCCTAAGTGTTCTACCTGTTACAAGTACTGAAAAGGAAACTACTGAAAAGCTACAACGACCGAAGAACAAACTCTTCAGTCGTTTACAACTACTGAACTATAACAGCTGAAGAACAAACTTTTCAGCTGTTGTACAAACTACTGAAATGAAAAACATAAAACTACTGAAAAGAAAATAAACCATCACAACTGAAGAAGACTTCTTCAGCTGTTGTGACAAACTCTGAAACTTCAGCACTTGGTCTTCAGACTTTGGTCTTCAGATGTTTCATCAGCTGATGACTTCAGTAGTTGTCATCAGCTGTTGTCTTCAGTCGTTGTCTTCAGACTTTGTGCATCAGCAGTTGTTCATCAGTTCTTCAGTTCTTCAGACTTTGATCTTCAGCACTTGTCTTCAGTACTTGAAGTCATCAGTACTTGTGTTTATCAGTACTTTAGACTTTAGTACTTATCTTCAGTACTTTGGATCTTCAGCTGTTGTACTTCAGTTCTTTGAACTTCAGCTGTTTATTCTTCAGACTTTGTCAGAACAGCTGATGAGAGTCTTCAGCAGTTGTTGTGATGTCATGTGGGACTTAGAGGTTTTCCTGATCTTGGCTCATTGGTTCTTTTGGTCCAACAAAACATCTAGTGAAAAATAAGTAAATTTTGAAGGGAAAAAAACTTTAGTGTTGAAGTTTCCTCTTATATATATTAGAACATAAGATAAGATTTAGTACTTTAAAGTTTAGTATTTTAAAGTTTTACCACAAATTCTTTTATAACAGTAATAAATTAGTTATGGTTTTGACTAATCAAACTTCCTCTTAAAGTTTCTCCTTCACTTTCACTTAACAACCTTCAACAATGAGCTCCATATAGTCCTCATACTCCTTAGTTGCATTTTACTTCATAGCTCGAAAATTCAAGTGGTACAATATTACTGCATATTATTTGTCAAATAAGCTTCCATCTAACTTGAGGTGCGAAGTCTCGTCCCTCCGATTTTATTTCCATTCTCGTTACACCCATCGCTCGATCTCCTAAACACACCACACATCCCATTACCCTTACCAGCTTGCCACCTTCGCGGGCAACTTTGTCATTACCATTTTAGTTTTACTTACCATCATTATCAAGATTTATATCAATCTGATGTTTTGAAGAATTCTTCTTCTTTGATTTGTTGAGTATTTAATTATGAATGTTAGGTTAATGTTTTTATTGTTCCTACTTTCCTTGTATAGCTTGTGTCCAACATATACTCTCACCAAAATGAATCCCCTTATGTTTCTTTTAACTCTATATTTTAACATATCTTGACCTTGTCTCGTATTTTGAAAGCATGTTGTAGTTTTCACTATTGAAACCTATTTAATCAATAACAACCATGAAATTAATGGCATTTTATGCATGTATTGTGTTTATACTAAATTGTCATTTCAATCAAATCCTTCCATAACTAACAATATTTACATGTAGTCATATAAATGTCTCATCATGTATAAATAAAAACTCTTTTAAATGACTCATAAACGTTTATATGATAGTTAGTTGTCTCTGTGTAACTAGAGATTACTCCTGCAACTGTGTTATTCGAAAAATCTTCTCTGTGTTCCCTATCCAATTCGAATGGCTCTTTGGGTGTCTATTAAAGTTCGCTTCTTTGTTTGGAAAGCCTTCGTATGAAAATTCCTTCTTTAGTGCCCTTGCTAAAAGAAATGTCAGGGTTCAATCAACGGTATGTGATGTAGCGCACGGAATAAAATCGAAGCTCAAACACGTTGATTCTGCGAATGCCCGTGATGATCTTCACCCAAACTTTCAAATTCGACCTCAAAAGTCACGAATTCGAAAAGACAAATTTTTAATTTCAGAAATGATAAAGTGACCATCCACATTACATCAACATAAATTAAATAAGAAGCCAAAATCCGAACGGGCCTAAAACAAACAACCATGGGCCAAACAAAGGCCCAAAACAAAACCGAAAAACTAGAAAAAAACATAAAAGTGGCCTAAAAACCCATTTAGAGGCCCATTTTCGTGCAGCGCAGTCTTGGGCCTCCAAAAACATTAAGGCCCGATCTTCAACAATTGGGCCTGCATCAGTATGCAATGGTTGTGATCAACAACCGGAGTCGGTGGATCATTTATTAGCTACATGTAACAAAGTTAAGAAGTTTTAGGAAAAGATACAAGCTTGGTGCAGATGTAATACATTGAATGCTTTATCACTTTGTGAGATGATACATATCATCATGAATACCCCTGGGAATGTGTTATTTAAAAATGTTTTTACAACTGATAATATAGGCTGCAATGTGGCATGTTAATTTGGAATTGAAGGAATAAAAGATGTTTTGAAGAAGGTGAGAAAAGTCCAGAATTGGTGTTTGAAGAAATTATAGTCTTAATTAATATTCATATGGCTAAAGCATAAGGGTAAAATATTTATGTTGGTTTGGAGTAATTGGTGTGCTTTTAATGTTACATGTGTTATTATATAAGTGTTATCATTATCTTGCTATTTCAATATATCATTATTTTGTTATTCAAAAAAGAAAAATAAAGAAAAAACCAGAGATTACTATATTTACAAGAATCTAGTGCACTCGAAAACAAATAAAAAATCATAAATTATAAATACAAGTGGTGGAGCGTTAGATTTAGTCGAGGATGTTTGTGTTTTAACTTTCGTTTACTATGATTATAAAACAAAAAAATCCTAGTATTATTGTTCATGCCATATACCTTTAGGGGGTGGGGGCGTCTACGCCCGGAGAGCCACGGTGGGGGCCGGCGCCGCGCGGAAACACTGCTGCCGGTCCCTCACGCCACAACTGTTGCTCGTCACTACGAGTTCGCATCGAGCTACATCACCCCGGCGCTACTTTTTGACCGTTCAAACGGTCATTTTTTCAACCATTACCCAGTGGCAGAACTGTAGGAGGGTCCAGGGGGTCTAGTGACCCTCCGACCAGTCTGATTTCATGTTAACCGGTGTACACAAACAGAGAAGATTTATTGTAACTTGAGCCTCAAGATCGTCTTGATTGGACTGTGAACTATTAAGGTGAAAAGAAGAAACGAAGTGTAAAGATAAACTACGTTTTCCAGCAGGTGGAGATTGTCGGATAAGAGCTCTGCGATTGCGTGGGATATGTAATTTGAAATGTGAAGATTAGTGGATGAAATGATGAGTTTTGGCTTACCAAACCATAATATTGTAATTATATTTATAACTTCTTTTTCATTTCCAAGTGCTAAAGAGTAAATAAATAAAGAGAAAACAAGTATTCGACTCTATGTGCTTTTATAACTACACATAAAAATGAAATAGGCTATTAAATCTATCTATATTTTATTTATAATTTATTTATTTTTATAACGTGCTATTTTAAATTTTGGTTTTGTGTTTTGTTTTATTTAGTTTTAATGTAGTCTTTTATTTATATTTGTAATTTGTAACTTATTTATATTAAGAGTAAGTTACACTTTTAACCATTTAAATCTATAGCAAATTTCAAGTTTCGTGCCTAAACTAAACAAAATACCGAAAACATCCTTCATACATCCTTTACTCAAGCGAAGGTTAATATTGATTATGAAATCAGGTCATCTGCTTGCACATTATGATAGTTTGTCTTTTTACTTTATTAAGATAAATATATAATTTATTAAATTCAAACCCACCTAGCCTACACATTCTCTCTCTACTCTCTCTCTCTCTACGCACATATACAAGGAACACCCCATCCGCTACCGCCACTCACCACTTGTCACCACCGCTCCTCCGCCATCATCCACCACTACCCATGTATCACCATCATCTGCACCAGCTCATTCTGTCCATCTTTTCCACCAAACCCTCTCACCAAACGCCTCCCTATCATCCCCATCTTCTCCTTCTCAGGTTCATTCCCTAACAAATTACAAAACCTATTATCTTGATCAGTACCCATCGGCAACGCAGTTCCCACGACAAATCAATCACCAGAAACGGTAACAACGTGTCAGCCGCAAGCTTCAGCTCCGATTAGGTCTGCTTTCTCTCGCCGATCAACGGCTATTGCCGAGATCTCGTCAGAGATTTTGGTCACGGTCTTGTGGTTTAAGGCATCGAATACGATGAGTGATAATCATATGGTTAATCAATCATTTTAGGGGATTTTCGCTGGTTAGAAGATGCATAGCCATGTGTTTTTCGTGACGTCAAGGGCACGTCTTTGCTGACGATAATCTGCTTGGCCAGAGGTCATTGTTGTCGCCGATGGCCAGAATTTAGGGGAATTCCATTAAGAGAGTGAGTGTTCTATCTTTGTTCTTGATTATCTAGAGGTGTTCATAGGGATTAAACTCTGACATGTTTTTATAATGATTTGATTATGAACAAATTTTGGAGTTGTATTGATGTTGATTTGTGTTTGCAATTTTGATTCAATGAATTTGGTTTGTGAAGGGTTGTGATTAAGGGAAATTAGGTAAAGAGTCACCGAGAAAAAGCCAGACTAGGTAGATTAACGCAAATCAGGTGGCGGTTCCATGAAGGTAGCTACGGCGTGGCCGATATAGGGTTCCGGTGAAGTGAGTGTCGTCAATCACCACTGTGGCAAAGGCTAAATCGCCATTGCGATAAGTTCTTGGCTTACTGTTCTTCGATGTGCACCGCCTCCGCTATAGAAGGAACAGTCGGTTTACCGGCCAACGGCTGTATTTGTCATGCGTTGATGGTGGCTGGCGTATATGTTGGTGATGCTTCCGGTAGTCGCTACAGTAGTTGTATGTATGTCGGCCGTTGGTTTAGCAGTAAGGTGATGTTTATTTTTTTACAAAAGAGATTCTCAGGCTCTTTTGTCTTTACTAAGAAGAGGACGCGCTGACATTTTAAGTTCCATACTGATTGTTTTTCAAAAGACATTTCATTAAAAAATGTCTTCTCATCCTCTTCTTGGAGAAGACCCAAACCCCCCTCTTTTCTCCTCTTCCAACCTCTTCTAACTACAAAATAAACCTAAACAAAACCCATAAACCCTTTTCTCCTCTCAAGCGCCCCATATTCCTCCACTCCAGTGCCTAACATCGCAGATCCCTCGGCCGACCCCCTCCCTGCTCGTCTCCCACCTCCTCGGCCGACCCCCTCCCTGCTCGTCTCCCACATCCTCGCTCGACCCCCCTGCTCGACCCCACTGCTCGGCCCCCTTCTCGGCCCCCCTGCTCGACCCCCCTGCTCGACCCCGCTTCTCGACCCTGCTCTACCGTCTCCTGCTCCAATGTGTCGGGTAAATGACTAGATCGATTGCAACTCCATTTGGGTAGTTTTTATTTGATTCGTATGTAGTTCTTGTTTGATTTCAAGTGTTTTATTAGAATTTCTCATATTGGATTCGTATGTAGTTCTTGTTTGATGGGGTTTTTATGGTTTAACTAGTTTTTTATGAACTAATGGAATAGGTTTGCTTGATAATGTTTAGTTTTGATAATGTTTAGTTTTGTTTGATTGGTCATAATGGATTAGGTTTGTTTGATAATGTTTAGTTTTTTTAGTTTTGTTTTATTTGTCATAATGGATTAGGTTTGATAATGTTTGTTTGATTTGTCACATGGATTATGTTTATGTTTGATAATGTTTAGGTTTGTTTGATTTGTCATAATGGATTTGTTTATGTTTGATCTTGATTAAGTTTGTTTATGTTTGTTTGAATTGTCACATGGATGATGTTTATGTTTGATAATATATGTTTGTTTAATTTGTCATAATGGATTATGTTTATGTTTGATTGTGTTTTTTGTTGTTGTTCGTTTGTTGGTTAATAGAAATGGGTGAGAAACATCAATGGTCAAATGAGCATATACAATGCTTATTAGAGACTTGTGTTGAAAAAATAAATAAGGTTGGTAGGAAAGGTTTGAGTATGCAAAAAGACTCTTGGAATAGGTTAGGTAAAGTTCTTAAAGAAAAGTTTAGCCTTGAGTTGAATAAAAAAACAAATGAAGAACGGCTATGATAATGTGAAAGCAAAATACATCGGATGAGTGTATTTGAAAAACAAAACGGGCAATATATATAATGTCCAAACAAATACTTTTACCCTAACAAACAAGGAGTGGGAAGAATTTAAGAAGGTATGTTTAGATATATATATATATATATATATATATATATATATATATACTATTTTTTAACGGCACCTATAAACATAAACTTATAATATTTTATATTTTAGGTTTAGGGGCATCCGAAGGCTGGATCTTTGAAAACGACTCCATTGCCTTTTTCAGAACTTTGTGCACAATTGTTTGATGGTAATACTGCCACTGGAAATTGCAAGTGGACCTCAACCCAAACAATTTCAGTTGTTGGATCATCTTCTGCTCAACATGTCAAACCACTTATGATTACAAATACAATTCTTCATGACACAGAACATGATGCCGACTCTTATGATTTTGAACACCATACTTCCGAGCCTACTCCTGAGGATACCCCCGAGCCTAACTCGGAACCTACCCCTGACCCTATTCCAAAAAAAGGGCAAAAACCTCAAAATCATCTATCACTGCTATCTGATATGCAAAAGGCTCTTCAATATTTGATTAAAGGAAAAGAAGGACCAATAGTTCTTGAATATTCTGAGAGGTTAAAGTTGGGGGTTAGACCCGATAGATCCTTTATTCTTAGCTGCTTTTCATATCTTTGAAGTGTCAGATTCCATGAGAGAGGCATGGATGACACTGCGAGAAATTCCAGAAGTTTTAAAAGGATCACGATGACGGCTAAAAGTTTAAACTTAATATAGTTGTGATTATGACATTGAAAACATTGGATATTTAATGGTTGTGTTTTATGTTTATGACATTGTTTATGACATTGGATCTTTAATGGTTGTGTTTTAAGTGTATGACGTTGTTTATGTTTAATGATTGTATTTATGTTGTTGTTTGTTTATGTTTAATGGTTGTGCTTATGTTGTTGTTTGTTTATGTTTAATGGTTGAGTTTATGTTGTTGTTTGTTTATGTTTAATAGTTGTGTTTATGATTATTAACACAGGATCATATGGATTATAATAAGAAAATACTTCTAGTAATTCTTATGTACTTGTATGTTCCTTTTATTTGAAGGAGAGGTTTGAAACGAATGCGAGACAATGATTCGAAAATGACGGGACATAAATACATGTTAGAGTTATTGTAAGGAAATCCCAAACAATGCATTGAATTGCTACGCATGTCTCGTGAATCCTTTGTCCGATTGTGTGCACATTTTAGAATAAATTATTCGTTAAAGGATAGTAAACATGTATCGGTTGAGGAGAAGATGACTATGTTTTTTTTGATAATCGGTCATAATCAACGTTACGTGGTTATCAAGCGTAGATTTCAACACTCAAAGCAAACAATTCATAAATTTTTTTATGAAGTGTTGGATAAAATGATGTTTTTTGCCAAGGATATGATAGTACCAACTTCTTTCAATTCAAATCTAAACATTTCAGGACATAACAAAAGGCTACGACGGATTTTCAAAGGAGCGGTTGATGCACTTGATGGAGTTTTGATACATGTTGTTGTCCCTGTTAGCAAACAAGATTTCTATATAGTAATGGGAAAAGGAGATTGTTATCAAAACATATTAGCAATTTGTGACTTCAACATGATTTTTACATTTATTGTGCGGGCTGGGAAGGGGTAGCACATGATTCTAGAATATAATTAGAGGCATTATCAGATACAAATGCTTCATTCTCGTTACCACTACCAGGTATTTTAATTGTATTTAAATATTTGTATTTTATTTTAATTTCCTAATTATTTATATATCTTTACAGATAAATATTATATTTGTGATGCCGCTTTATGCGTGTGGATAGTATATATATTTTGATAAAGGTTTTTTATACAGATTCAGTTTTAATTGGTTATTACTAATATTAAACTACACACACAAAATGCAAGTGTACATGTCGTGAGGTAATATAGTGTTGAAAGAACCGAGCATTAATCCGTAGACACACTAAGCCTATTCAAAAACCCTCATAATTGACTATCAATTTTGACTTAAAAATAATAAGTTAAATAAAATAACAATAAATAAAGATAGATAAAGATAGATTGAGACTTTTAGTGATTCTTTCAGTGAATTAAGGCTGTTATCCTAATTTAGATTACACTTTTGTAACTGTGATGAATTGATGGTGTGATTAAAGATATTGATTAAAGTAATTGTGTTAATATTTTAAAGATAAGATGGCGCGATTTCTCGTCTATCCGCTCCGTAGTGACTAGGACCACGTTAGGTTGATATTTACTGCTTAGGTCAAAGCCCTAATAATGTATGTAAATCTTTTGTAACCTTTTTCGACATGCGATTTCTGAAAACATAACTTAATGTAAGAAGAGAGTTGATCAAGTTCCTTTCCAACATATCATTAATTTTAGAAAACCATAACAATTACTGTAGATTTCTCAGACTAATAAAAGGGAACCCGTAAATGATCAGAAAGTTAAGATGATATGATTTCTAATAACCATCTCTAGTTAATTAGCCATGGATTTATTATGAAGACCGGTTTCACAAATAAAAGTTGATCATATGTTTTTCAACCGTGTATGATAATCACAATTACAAATCATAAGTTTATAACTTTCTATTCAAATGTAGGTGCTACCCATCGAAAGTTTTCCCAAGACCACCATAACATTAACACAATATATATCACACCATTAGTTCATCATAAATTACATAAAGTTTCACTAAATTAGGATAACAAATGAAGTTTAGCTCATAATGAACTTGAACATAACAGCAAAGATTGAAGATAGTAATGATATCATTGATAAATTAGAACAATCAAATCGGTGATTCACTATGGATGATGTTAAAGGATCCCGAGCTTCTTCTAAGTGTTGAATGGACCTCCAAAACCTTCTAAGGACCTCCAAAGGCTGGGTTCCAGAGAGGGAACACCAACACTTCACCTCCTAAAAGCTCCTCTCAAAGTTGCAAATGAAGTCCTATTTATAGGCTTTTGGGAGTGTTTAAGCACGACCCCGTGCTAGTACAATGTACGTAAAAGTTGGTTGACTCGTACGCTCAGATGTTGTGGGGCACGACCCCATGTTTAATGGGGCACGAACCCGTGTTTGTGGTGGGGCACGACCCCTGTTTGTGGTGGGGCACGACCCCGTGCCTCCTGGGCACGCCCCCGTGCCTCGGGTCAGGGAACCATACTTTTTGTTCTGTCGGACTAACAAACACGGGGGTGTGTTGATTTTAGCACGGGGGTGTGTTTTAGGCTGGGCATGGGGGTGTGTTTCAGGCTGGGCATGGGGGTGTGCCTCATGAGGCACGGCCCCATGCTTGAATTCCGGAGCTTGGTTTTCTTCAATTTCTTTCTTTTTAAGCTCCTTTTGTTCATCTTGGTCTTTTCCAAGCCTGAAATCATAATATGAACGGTTTAAGTATCAAATCATCATTTTCAGTAGGAGTTTCTGAGATAATTGATGTGCAATTGATGTGTTTTATATATATAATTTGGAGCACATCACCGCTTATGCACACATACGAGGATTTATGGTTCCATCTCATAATGTTAGGTATTGTCTTGGAGATTTTTGTAGGAATCATGCATTGACCAATAAAGAAAAATTTAACCATGCACATGCAAAATTACGAAATGTTATTGAGCGTTCGTTTGGTGTCTTGAAAGCACGGTTTCCTATATTGAAGAGGATGACACCATTTCCTTTGGTTACATAAAAAACATTACCATTGCATGTTTCGCGCTACATAATTTTATAAGGAAAGAGGGTCTCAGCGATGAGTTTTTTACATAATACGAGCAACCCAATGTGTCCTTTGAAAATCGTCATGTTGATACTGATGAAAATGATGTTCAAGAACATGATACCGCATCAGATCGGGAATATATGACTTAGTTACGAGATGAGATTGTTGAGCAGTTAATGCAGAATATTGAATAAAAGATTTAAATAAAATGTATTTGTAGTGTTTTAAGAATATTATTGTAGTTTGTATGACTTATTTATATTTTAATGTATTTGTATGACTTTTATTTATATTTTAATATTAAAGTACTTTTTTAATGTTTAAAAAAACATGTTTATTTTAATTACAATATATTTTAGCAGTCTGCAGATATTAAAAAATCAAACAGTCTTTTTTTACAGAATGCAGACATTTGGTCCACCTCTTTTGCTGCAGATGTTTGTAGATGTGGTCCGCAGACTGCAGACGTTTCCTGCAGAAAAAACAAACAACACCCTAACTCTCCACGCCAAAGATTCTATTTTCTGAAATTGATCACCCGCCATAATGCAATTCACTCCGTACACTCAGCTATATATAGGAATAGAGAGAGAAAGAAGGGTGTGAGATTGATCGAGAGTAGAGTATGCCGTTCATCAGTCTTCTCCATTTCAACGTCTTCGTCACCGGAGGGCCGTTCGTGGGCTTCTAATCGGTGTATAACCGCTTTTTGTTAACTTTATAACTTTAGAGTTGAGATTAAGTTTGGTTTTGTTTGCAGTAACTCTCCACGCCAAATATTTTTATGGACTTTGATCGTCAATTGATTATAGAGCCTGTTCTATTTCAACGATCTTCACCTTCATCGATTTGCTTCTGGACCTTCACAATTACCATACCATAAAAACCAATGCTCAAGTCTTCTAGGTCTATTTTTGGTGTTGCCATTGTTGAAGCTGAGACAAGTAATATGAAACTAGGTAAGTTTCTTGATTTCATAAGATTCTTAGTTGGGTTTCTTTATTTTGATTCGGGGTGTGGGTAGGTTCGTGTGTAGTTTCTTTGGTTTTGATTGTATCCATCCAATAGATCAGTACTTTAGCAATCGAATTGAAGATGGCCGACAAGAAATTGTATTCTTGGCAGATTAAGCTGCAATTGAGTGCAAAGATTAGTGACTGTTAAGGATGCTTATGGTTATGGGTGGCATGCCAGGTGAGCCTCTTTTCTAATTAACAGTAGACTTTTTTTCCTTCCTTTGAATTTTCACACGTAACTATACTTACAAACTATATAAAGATTGTATTTGATGATTTAGGGACATGATTAACGTGCTTGGTTTGCTGATTCGGATAATTTAAAGTATTTAAATTGTTTGAAAATTAAAAGGCTTTTCATTTGTGATTCTTTTAACTATTTTCCGGGGTTAAGATTTAATTGATTTACCTTGCTTAAGCAAATGCTAATAAATTTAGCTAATACCCTCAATCTAAATGCCAAAAGGGTTCTGTTCCAAGAGTGATCTTTGGTGCTTACTAAAATTCATTAAAAATGTATTAAGTTATAGGTAATTATGTACTCCTTTGAGAATACAAATTTGGGTACATTATTATCTCATAGAAATCAAAGAAAACAAATTATGATTTCACTGTTAAGATTTGATGATTATACTGTTATAAATTTGCATTCATCTATTTATGTATTTGGTTAACTTTCTTTTCAATTTATTCAGGTTAACGACCGGTGGGACTAAGCTTTCTTCACCGTCACTGACATGCTTATGGGCAACCATCATCATACCATTAAGAACAATGTGCATGTCTTCTAAGTCTACTGTTGTTGGTGTTAATGTTGAAGTTGAGAGAACTAAAGTCAAATTAGGCAAGTTTCTTGATTGCTTAAGATTTATAGTTGGGTTTCTTTAATTATTTTGATGTCGGTAGGTATGGAAATTGCTTCTTCAGTATCATAATATTATAAAGATGTTGATATTTGCATGACAAATTTTAAGGTGTGGGTATTGCTACTTTAATATCATCACTTTGCATGGTACTATGATATTGTGATTATGTGGATCATAAATATGTTCCTAATTACTTAACATTCCTATTTACGTTATTAGTTTCATTCCACACGATCTGAATTCTAGGCCTCAGCATTGTTAGTTTCATTGCTAAACACATTCATCTATGTTGTTAGCATTCTCAGGTTCTTTCAAATTTTGTGACGCGGCAATAAAAAATTGAAGAGAAGAAGGGCTAGGCACATAAGGTGGGTTTCGGGCTAGATGGTTGAGCATCTCGGTTCCGCTTGGATCTGGGTTTTTCCTTCTTTTTTTGTTTTTTAATGGTGATTTTATACATCCTAATATACTGGTTGTGTTGACAAAATCTAAATCAGCTTAAGCTTTGAATTTATGATGAAAACGGATGCATCTGACCCACTTTGGTTTACTCAATTGTTAAGTTGGTGTGCCTCGCCACGAAGCGCGAGTGGAAAAATCGCTAGTAATCTTAATTTAGGATTGGGTAAACACAAACACTTCCGTCTTCTCTGAATTCCCATTTTACCTTTTGAAAATATCATATTAAAGAATATTTCTATTATCTTTTAACTAAAAAAAAAGAAAATTATTATTGTAAATCATCACATGTTTTTGTCACTTAACACGAATTAAGAAGAAATTATGACACAAAAAATGTGTTTAACACTTAACACACAACTCGTGATTTATATATATCATCACATGTATCTAACATAATTTAACTATCATTTATCTAAACCCTGAATTACCGTTATTCTGTTATCTAACATAAAATGCCTATAACAAAACAAAATAACTTCCATATATGCTACCCATATAACAATCAAATCGGTCAAGATACGAATCATCTAAGTTAAGTTAACAAGATTTTAAATCTTTCCTTAGATAGATCAAATATAATCATCATACAATTATACTACTAACATCCCAACATACCTCTATTAAGTTAACAATAATTTCATAAAAATGATTTTTTCTTTAAATGATGGAAGCTCACTTGCAGTTGGTTTTATAATACATGTAATTACATTGTTTTGTCAAATGCAACATTAGGTTTCTAAAGACACACGCTACAAGCGCTCAATTGTTCCATGTTATTTGTGTTACCGATATAAGAGGCGAAATCATCTTAGAGAGTATGGGGTCAACTGACATTTTTTTTTCCAAGTATAAGGTAAAATATGCAAATTTTGAATGACACCAACATTTAGTGATTGACAATTGACATCATTGTTTTTTTAAAGTTTTTTAACATCTATTGCCCATTGGATTAAAAAAATTAAATAAGTTTTTTTATAAGTTATAAAAGTAACTAAAAAGTTATATAAATTTCAAATAAATATTGTTTTGTTAGTTGTATAAATTGTAGAATACTAAAATTGAAAACTCAAAAACTTAGTCATTCTATTACCCGTTTATTAATCCAAAACCCCAAGATAGAGCATTGTTTGCATTTAAAGAAGAATTTCCGTAACCAAATTAGTGATAACTATATGAACAATTCTTGCATTTGCTATATTAAAAATAGTTCTTCGCAAATGTTACCATTGAAAATATGATAGATCGATTTCAAAATATGAAAAGTCATCGTGAACAACTATAAACCATATTTTCTTATATTTAATTGGCATCGTATTGTTGTTATGTTTTTTTATCTGATGATAATGTATTTTTATTTTGTGACATTGACTGAACCAATCCTTATAGATCTAAAAACTATGATGCCCGGATTGTTACAATTCAAGATTCGAAAATCTAGACACTATAGGAAAATAATTTTTGGTTTCGAGAATAACTACTTACTAGTTTTAGTAAATTCATGTACTACATAAGTTTAATAAAAAATATCAAATAAAAAATATTATTAATTATAAGACGATATTTTAAAATAAAATATGATTGAAATTAGATAATAAAACAATGATATAACTAAAATTACAACCACATCATGGAAATTACTAAGAATGCCAATCCAAATAATTCATTAGACCCTTACTTTTGTTCAAAAGAGAGTAATTAAATTTTTACAAACATAAATACCTCTGTCTCCTTAAAATTTCTTTCTTAACTCTTGAAAACATCATATTAAAAATGTGTCTCTTATCTTTTAACTTGAAAATAAGAAAATATCATTAATACAACAAATTAAAGGAGACGGTACAAACAAATAATATGTTTAACAAAAACAAAATAACTTCCATATATACTACCCAATAACAATCAAATGACAAGATACGAATCATTTAAAGATAAGTTCACAAGATTCAAAATCTTTCCTTAAACCCTAACAAAATCTCTACGAATTGGACACGTGGCAACAACCCTCTTCATCCCCTTTATATACCCACACAAATCTTCCATTATTTTCATCCTCAACATACATACTACTCATATCTCCCTCAAATCCCCAAATTGTTCCATCTTTCGTTGTTAATCTGATATTTCATCCACTCATTCGCCATTATCGACTTGATGTTGACATGGGCTGTGATCCTTTTTCGCCGGAGAATCGCGCATTGAGGCGGAGTGTAACCACCACCGGCGGTGGTTGGTGGGTGTTTACGATGAAAGATGATGTTGAAGTTGCTGAAATTCTAGTGAGTTTGCCGGAATTGTGGGAAAATTCGGTGGTGACTAGTGAGTCTTGTGGCGATTGGGGTCGGAAGAAGAAAAGATCTGCGGTGGAATCGCCTCCGTCGCCGGTGATTCGACGGAGAATCAGTGAGGGTTCGCCGGAGAACGTCGCGGCGGAGGAAGCTCGTAAGAGCCCCACAACCCCGCTGTGTTTCTTGCCCCGTGGTGGTGGAATCGACGGTGGTAATGGTGGTGGTGATGAGTGTAAACCACCGTTGTCTGTGAGGAAAACGTTGAAGGGAAAGGTATGAATTTCTGTGAATAATCCGACGATTTTGTGATTTTTTTTGCAGATATGAGTTGTGGCTGTGTTTGATATTCGAATTTGACATATGGGTTTGCTGTAAATTGTGTAATCTTGCATGACATTTTTCTCCTCAATTCTAATGTTCTTGCTCTGTTTATCATCAATTATTGTTGATTTTGACTTTGTGGATCAATTTCATGATTAATTTATGCTTAATTATACCTAAGATTTACTTTATTTTACAGGAAACGGATTATTTAAAGGAGATGTACAATAGAATGCGGGCTGAGAACGAAGTTCTCATGAAGGTATGCGATACTGAATGAATAATCTCATACACAGATTCACTAATTTTGACTTTTTGTTTCTTGAAATTGATTTTGACCATGAAGTTTATTGATCATCTGTTTGAACTTTGAACAGAAATTAAAAGAGATAAAAGCCCTGCATCAGAAACGTACTACTGGAAATCTTGAACTAAAGGCAAGAGGACAAAAGGTAATTTGGTGTCATAAATTTCTGCTACTAATAATAATAATCTTGATTAGTTTTAATCTTGAACTAAAGGCAAGAGGACAAAAGTTAGATACTAAATGTATTGAATTGATCAATTTCAGATAAATTATTCAAGAAACATAGAAGGTTTCCATATATGGAATGGTTCAATGAAAGCAATTGATCAACAAAGTAGTCTTAAACAAACCACTATGTTTGCCGCTTCAACACCACAACAACAACCACCACAGCAGCAGCAGTTGGTGGCAGTTTCTTGCAATGGTGGTGGTGGTGGATCTGGATTGTTCAATCAGATTGATCCACGTTTCAAGATTCATGGGGAGACTTTTGATTTCATGGCTGCTTCTCAGCCGTTGGATCAAAGTAAAAACTTGAAGATGGATAATGATCTAAGGGTGAGGGCTGCTGCGGCTGCAAGACAAAGGAGGATATTGAGGATGAAGGAGATTAAGAACTCTTTGTTGTCAAGAGGTTGCAGATGATGGTGGGTTTGATTTTTGTTGATCAAGCTTGATAGGGGTAATATGGTAATATGCAAATATGTCTAGACGATTATTTGGATTATTTTTGCTATTTTTTTGGTTTAGTATTGGGGTTGTAATCACCCATTGGTGAATTTTGGTTGAAAGACTTTATTTTTTAAAATTTGTTTTAGGAATTTATTATTTTTTACTAGAAATTTAATAATTTACTTGATCTTTTTGTCATAATAATAATAATTTTTATTTTATATTAGAGGTGAAATTGAAAAAATTGCCAAGAAAATAGCAAATTAGCGTGCAATAAACGATACGATCAAAGCATGCTCATACCAAAACATACATGTTAGAAAAAACAACTTTTAGTTGATCAGGGGGATTATAACATAGATTCATGAGTAATTTTGTCAAATACATTGTTTTAACAATGACCTGCAAGTTGCTATTGCTCTACCTGTTGTAAAAATTTCAGGTTTTTAACCCTACTCAGCATACATTGATTGTCTTTTAAGAATACATGCATAATTTAGTCTAGTATCAATAGTATCTCAAATAATAAGATATTTTAACCATCATAGTATATGTGTGTGCATACAACTAAAGCAATTATAATGTTTGAGTTGGATGTGAATTGTGTTTTAACTTTATCATATCTTTGTGTGAATTAAAATGTTGTGTGTTTAAATTTTTACAAGTCTAAGGTTAGTTTTAATAGTAAACAAAAATGTTATTTAAATAATAAATCCATTGTTTTAACTTATCATATACCCACCATCCACGAGCATCCCAACATCCGCCATCATTATCACCACGAGGATCTATTATTAGGATGTGTTATACTGGTATGAGAGGAGGTATGGATGCAACTAAGTCCTCACGGATGTGAAACACCATGTGAAACACCACCCTCTAGGGGCGTGAACGTGGGCATGTACTTGGTTGTGACCATGGTTACGAGCAGGGGGCACTATGTGTGTGTGCACAAGCCGATCACCGACAGTTATGACCAATTTAATTTTTCCTTGAAATCCTGTAAATATATCTTACATATAATTTATCATACATTTTACTCGTATTAATTATACTCTCAACCTTGAAATCCAAAATTACTTTAAATAACTTGAATTTATCAAGTTTGTCACGTTGTTATCTGAGGCAGATGAGATTTGCGCTAGTGCAGCATGATCTATCTCATACATCATCATATCGATGGTTCACGGCCTCTTACAAGACGTGCTCAAATCAACCGGGATCATGAGGCGGTTAACACACGTCTTAAAAAATATCAATCATATTAATTAAGTAAATAACAAGTATTAAGCCCCTCATGTTGTGGCGGGGGTATAAAACCGTGCCAAATAGCATCAATGTCACACCATCGTCAACGACCACCAACACCGGAAAAAATTAAAATCGAACGAAATGTAGACGTAAAAACGTTGAACCACGTACGTGAAATGTTAAACACCAAACAATAACTTAGTCAATCAAGGGCCCGCATGTTGTGACGGGGTCGTTAAATGGGGAAAAAATAGGCGTAACAAAGTTGAACCATACACGCATGTTACGACGTGTAACTCTCAAATTTAGACCGAAATGTGAAACAAAAAATTTATAAAAGATGAAAAGTATAGGTGAACAAAGTTGAAAGTAAAAAATTATAAAAGATGTAAAAGTATTTGGTTTAAAATAAAAATAATAGATGGTTGTATCTATTAACATAACTATATTATTGGAATAAATATATTTGTATTGATTAGATAAATATGATAGTTAGGAAAGTCAATCATCTCCATATAGTGGAGATCTTGTTAGGCATGGTTGGTTATATATATTCTTATCATGTATAATTTGAAATTCAAGAAATCAAGATACCATAAACACTTTTACGGTATCAGAGCCTAAAACCCAATAGCCATGGAAGAAACCCATAACCCTTCATCGTCCAAATCATCAGATACGTCCGATGCGAAGCCTCTTCATCCAGTTTACTTGGTAGCCAGTATACAAAACAAGATTCGAGTTCTTGATGGCACGAAAGTGACCTATTCGGCATGGGTTAAACTCTTCAAGTTGCATGCACGAGGATACGATGCTTTGTCTCGTATTGATGGGTCTGCACCACCAGAGAAGAAGGACCCGACTTACGAATCTTGGTCGAAAATAGATGCCATTGTGCTTCAATGGATCTATGGTTCCCTTTCTGATGAACTCATGGCGAGAGTTCTTGACACGGATATCACAACACAACAAGCATGGGATCGAATCCATTAAATCTTTCTTAATAATAAATCCTCACGAGCCGCTACTTTAGAGCATGAGTTCACTACACTCACCCTTGCCTCATGCTTATCTATGGATGAGTATTGTCAAAAGTTAAAATATTTAGCCGAACAACTTGGAGATGTGGATCACCCGGTAAGCGACTCACGACTTGTTCTTCAACTCGTTTGAGGATTACCACTAGAATACGATACGGTGGCTTCTTTTATCAACCAATCCAAGACTACCTGGGACAACGCTCGTAGCATGATTCAGTTGGAGTAACATCGCCAATCATCATGACAGAATCGGGTCCATTCCGCTCTCACGGCACCACGCAACAACCCACTCGATACACCAACGGGGCAAGGTCACTTTGCACCTTCGCCCTCACCACCCTCAGCTTAATATGATCACTAAGGACGAGGATCTTCTCACATACGAGGACGTGGTAGAAACAACTTTCATGGAAGCCGTGGTCATGGCGAGAATGGTGGCTCCCACTATGGGCCTTGCACACGCAAGGAGGTCTGCCTAGTTGGCCAAATTAGAATACCCCACCTTGTCCACATCCAACCCAACCCAATTGGCATTCTCCTTGGCATCACAGGCTATCGACCCAACAACATACTTCGGCCTAGGTTGCATACAACCCAGCCCACTACTCTGGCCCACCAACTTTCCCAACCCAACCATCCCCACACCCGCCATACGACCCACCAAGTCATATTGACCAGATGGACCCGACCAAGCTTGGCACTGCCCTCTCCTCGATGAACCTTAGTCAACCGGATCAAGCATGGTACATGGACATCGGGCCCTCCTCTCACATCACTTCTAATTCGGGTAAAATTCAAACTCCTAATACTAGTTCTTTTAATGGTAATATATTTGTTGGTAATGGTACTTCATTAACAATTTCGGGCTCGGGTAATGGCGTTCACCAAACCACTACTCACACTTTCCACCTAAACAATATCCTTTTATCCCCTCATATAATTAATAACCTTATTTTGGTTCGTCAATTCACTCGGAATAACCAAGTTTCTAATGAAATTAATCCTAATAGTTTTTCTTTGATGGATCTCAAGACTGGAAGACTTCTTTCACGCCATGCTACTACCGGGGATCTTTACCCTTTCACACTACCTCAACACGATTTCCTCACATCTTTAATCAAGTGGCATGATCGGCTTGGCCACCCCGGCTCTCAAGTTTTAGAAACACTTTTTAATCGTTCTTTTATTTCTTGTAATAAGGATATTTCCAAGTTCTTTTGTCATTCTTGTCCTTTATCTTATAGTAAAAGATTGTCTTTTGAATGCTCACATTCCTTTACTATTGCTCCTTTTGATATCATCAATTGTGATTTACGGACATCTCCCATCTTAAGTAACTCATCATACAAGTATTACATGGTACTTATTGATAATTTTACACATTATGTTTGGGTTTATCCTTTAAAATTTAAATCAGAAGCCTTCACCATCTTTGTCAAATTTCACAAATTTATTCAAGCTCAATTAAATAAACCCATCAAATATTTTCAATATGATCTAGGGGAGAGTTTGACAATCTTGAATTTCGTAAATTTGCCACCACCAACGGTCTTGTGTTTCGTTTTTCCTGCCCATAAACCTCACCACAAAGCGGTAGACTTATGTTGATATTATTTGATAGTTTAATTTGTGTTATTTTGATTTTTTAGGTTTAGGTCAGGATGAAGTCTGGCTTATTGAGATTAATCTAGTCCACATCCTTACTACATGGGCGGGCGTGGCGTTGTTAAAGTAGAATCATCAACAAGTACTATAAATTTTTTAATGCCGTAAATGTAATCATTATAATCAACCACAATGGTCATATAATCATTCTTCCAAGGATTAAAAAGTGAAAAAGGAGTAGCACCCAAATGCTACGTAAGTGTTATAAAATTTCAATGATAATATATGTAGTGAATTGCCGTTTTTCTGTTTAATTTTCAATGATAATATATGAAGTGAATTGTCATTTTTATTTTTATAGTTTGGTCACGTTTATCATTTTAATCCAAATATATATTTATTGCATTTATTTCCCCAATGTTCTAAATTTTTATTATTTCTTTTTTGATGTTTATTTAGTATCAACTACTAATAACATCGAAGCTTTGTGGTGAAGGAAACAGGACTCAGTTTTGAACATAATGCATGTCACTTCGGTGCGTTAAACCGCATAAATGAATAAATGTCATCTGTTGTGGCGAGAGCATTGACAATGTTAGAGACATATATGAATATTGATTATTATTTAGTGACTATATATTTAAATTGGCTTAAATTTATAAGTTATGAAAATTGATTATTATTTTAGTAAAATATTTATTTTTCACTGTGACCTCAACATTCAAGTTAATTTGAAAAATGTTTGTTTATTAATGACTAACAATTATTTTTCATATGGCTCACTTAACTATAAAGAGTTCAAACATTTATAGAATTATTTTATATGATTGAAACATCTAGTTAAAAATAAATAAATTTAAAGGGAAAAAAACTTTAGTGCTGAAATTTCCTCTTATATATATTAGAACACGAGATAAGATTTAGTACTTTAAAGTTTGACAACAAATTTTTTATAACGGTAAGAAATTAGTTATGGTTTTGACTGATCAAACTTCCTCTTCAAGTTTCTCCTTCACTTTCACTTAACAACCTTCAACAATGAGCTCCATATAGTCCTCATGCTCCTTAGTTGCATTTTACTTCATAGCTTGAAAATTCAAGTGGTACAATATTACTGCATACTATTTGTCAATAAGCTTCCATCCAACTTGAGGTGCGAAGTCTCGTCCCTCTGATTTTATTTCCATTCTCGTTACACCCATCGCTCGATCTCCTAAACACACCACACATCCCATTACCCTTACCAGCTTGCCACATTCGCGGGCAACTTTGTCATTATCATTTTAGTTTTACTTACCATCATTATCAAGATTTGATATCAATCTGATGTTTTGAAGAATTCTTCTTCTTTGATTTGTTGAGTATTTAATTATGAATGTTAGGTTAATGTTTTTCTTGTTCCTACTTTCCTTATATAGCTTGTGTCCAACATATACTCTCACCAAAATAAATCCCCTTATGTTTCTTTATTCTTTAACTCTATATTTTAACATATCTTGACCTTTTCTCGTATTTTGACAGCATGTTGTAGTTTTCACTATTAAAACCTATTTAATCAATAACCACAATGAAATTAATGGCATTTTATGCTTGTATTGTGTTTATACCAAATTGTCATGTCAATCAAGTCCTTCATCCAAACAATATTTACATGTAGTCATATAAATGTCTCATCATGTATAATTAAAAACTCTTTTATATGACTCGTAAACGTTCATATGATAGTTAATTGTGTCTGTATAACTAAAGATTACTCAATCTTCTCTGTGCTCCCTATCCAATTCGAATGGCTCTTCGGGTGTCTATTAAAGTTCGCTTCTTTGTTTGGAAAGCCCTTCGTATGAAAATTCCTTCTTTAGTGCCCTTGCTAAAATAAATATCGGGGTTCAATAAATGGTATGCAATGGTTGTGATCAACAACCAGAGACGGTGGATCATTTATTAGTTACATGTAACAAAGTTAAGAAGCTAGTTTTAGGAAAAGATACAAGCTTGGTGCAGATGTAATACATTGAATGCTTCATCAGTTTGTGAGATGCTACATATCATTATGAATACCCCTGGGAATGTGTTATTTAAAAATGTTTTTACAACTGATAATATAGGCTGCAATGTGGCATATTAATTTGGAATTGAAGGAATAAAAGATGTTTTGAAGAAGGTGAGAAAAGTCCAGAATTGGTGTTTGAAGAAATTATAGTCTTAATTAATATTCATATGGCTAAAGCATAAGGGTAAAATGTTTATGTTGGTTTGGAGTAATTGGTGTGCTTTTAATGTTACATGTGTTATTATGTAAGTGTTATCTTTAGCTTGCTATTTCAATATAATCATTATTTTGTTATTAAAAAAAGAAAGAAAGAAAAAACCAGAGATTACTATATTTACAAGAATCTAGTGCACTCGAAAACAAAAAAATCATAAATTGGTGGAGCGTTAGATTTAGTTGAGGATGTTTGTGTTATAACATTCGTTTACAATGATTATAAAACAAAAAAATCCTAGTATTATTGTTCATGCCATATACTTTTAGGGGGTGGGGGCGTCTACGTCGGAGAGACGGGGTGGGGCCGGCGCCGTGCGGAAACACTGCTGCTGGTCCCCATGCCACAACTTTTGCTCGTCACAACGAGTTCGCATCGAGCTACATCACCCCCGGCGCTACTTTTTGACCGTTCAAATGGTCATTTTTTCGACTGTTACCCAGTGGCGGAACTATAGGAGGGTCCAGGGGGTCTAGTGACCCTCCGACCAGTCTGATTTCATGTTAACTGGTGTACACAAATAGAGAAGATTTATTGTAACTTGAGCCTCAAGATTGACTTGATTGGACTATGACGTATTAAGGTGAAAAGAAGAAACGAAGTGTAAAGATGAACTACGTTTTCCAGCAGGTGGAGATTGCCGGCTAAGAGCTCTGTTATTGCGTGAGAGATGTAATTTGAAATGTGAAGATTAATGGATGAAATGATGAGTTTTGGCTTACCAAACCATAATATTTTAATTATATTTATAACTTCTTTTTCATTTCCAAGTGCTAAAAGAGTAAATAAATAAAGAGAAAACAAGATTTTTCCTAAAAGAGTGTTATGGGTAAAAATATTTATTAAAATGGGTGATTTAAAAAATATTTATTAAAATGGGTGTTTTTCTTACTTTTTTTACAAACTTATTATATTCTTTTCATTTAATTTTTTTATTCAGTCAACTTATTGTTGTTTTTATATATTTTTTTCTCAATTAAGTCATTTAATTTTTTATAATTAATAAATCTATTAGAGACTTTACAACTACAGTAAGAGGATCATAAATATAATTAAAATTTTCAAAATACATAAATAGAATTAAATTTAATATTTATTTCTAGAAAATGGTATATTGCTTCTATTTCATCCGCATTTATAATTTTACTAAGATGACACTTCAAAATTATGAGTTATATATTTTAATAAGTTTCCTCCCAAACATATCTTGTCATGACCTGCAAAATTTAAAAGCCTATTTTATTATTTTAATAAACCTTTTAAGTATTAAAGTGACTATAATAAAATTTAAAGTACCATTTTAATTAAAAAGACTCTATTTGGTCAACTGAATTAATTAAAAATAGCAACCATATAATTTTATATGTTTAAAACAATCGTAGTGTTTACTAATAAATTTTGTTCCTATGAGGATATGAAGGTACGAATTAAGAAAAAAACAAATGTTAATCAAACTTATTTTTATTATATTATATGTTTAAATACATATGTGAAAGTTAAAAACATGAATATACTATAACGTGCTGATTGAAGAAAATGTAAATAATAATAATAATGGTTGATTGAATAAAAACCAAATGAAAATCATAATTGATTAGTTGAAAATAAATAAGTAATGAAAAAACATCTATTTTGGTAAATACTTTTCAAATAATTTTTTTGATAAATATTTTTTCCGTCAACACCCTTTTAAGAAAAAACTATGCTTTTATAAGTACACATAAAATGAAATAGGCTATTAAGTCGATATTTTATTTATAATTTACTTATTTTTATAATGTGCTATTTTAAATTTTGGTTTTGTGTTTTGTTTTATTTAGTTTAATGTAGTCTTTTATTTATATTTGTAATTTGTAACTTATTTATATTAAGAGTAAATTACACTTCTAATCATTTAGGTTTATAGCAAATTTCAAGTTTCATCTTTAAACTAAATAAATTACAGAAAACATCCTTCATACGTCCTTTACTCAAATGGATGTTAATATTTATTATGAAATCAGGTCATCTACTTGCACGTTATGATAGTTTGTCTTTTTCCTTTATTAGATAAATATATAACTTATTAAATTCAAACCCACCTACCCTAAACATTCTCTCTCTACGCTTCCTCCCTCTCTCTCTACACACACATACAAGGAACACTACTATCCACCACCGCCACTCACCACTTGTCACCACCGCTCCTCTGCCATCATCCACCACCACCCATGTATCACCATCATCTGCAACAGCTTATTCTGTCCATCTTTTCCACCAAACCCTCTCACCAAACGCCTCCCCATCATCCCCATCTTCTCCTTTACATGTTCATTCCCTAACAAATTACAAAACCTATTATCTTGATCAGTACCCATCAGCAATGTAGTTCCCACAACAAATCAATCACAAGAAGCGGTAACAACGTGTCCGCCGCAAGCTTCAGCTCCGATTAGGTCTGCTTTCTCCCGCCGATCAACAGCTATTGTCGGGATCTCGTCGGAGATTTTGGTCACG
This sequence comes from Flaveria linearis, assembly GCA_024085815.1. NCBI lineage: Eukaryota > Viridiplantae > Streptophyta > Magnoliopsida > Asterales > Asteraceae > Flaveria > Flaveria linearis. The sequence continues at coordinate 50,952,448 of CM044015.1, read as the reverse complement.
GTCTTGTGGTTTAAGGCATAGAATATGAAGAGTGGTAATCATGTGGTTAATCAGTCATTTTAGGGGATTTTCGCTGGTTAGAAGATGCATAGCCATGTGTTTTTCGTGGCGTCATGGGGACGTCTTTGTTGACGACAATTTGCCCGGCCAGAGTTCATCGTTGTCGCCGGTGGCCAGAATTTAGGAGAATTCCATTAAGCGAGTGAGTGTTCTATATTCGTTCTTGATTATCTACAGGTGTTCATATGGATTAAACTTTGACATGTTTTTATAATGATTTGATTATGAACAAATTTTGGAGTTGTATTGATGTTAATTTGTGTTTGCAATTTCGATTCAATGAATTTGGTTTGTGAAAGGTTGTGATAAATGGAACGGCATGTGAAATCTTGACACTATGAAAATTGACCATCTTTTGGTGACCGACAATAGCGGAGGAGCGGTGGTGGTAGTGGCCATTGATGGCAGTGGTGAGCGGTGGATGTTTGATGGGGTGTTTCTTGTGTGTAGAAGGAGAGAGTAGAGAGAGAATATGCCTAGGGTGGGTGGGTTTGGGTTTAATAAATTACATATTTATCTAATAAGATGAAAAATACCAAACTATCCTGACAGTATTAATCTACCTGACTTTTCACCGTTAGATGAAAGATATAAACTGTTATAAATTTTAATCATAAAATTATATAATATTAAAAGTACAAGGTAATAAATAGTGGATCTTGAAATCAGGTCCGTTTAAACTTTATCCAACGGTGGAAATCAAAACTTGCTTTATGGTTTACACATGTCCTGAGACATCTTTCGTGGTATCACATGTGTCCCTAAGACAAATTTTATGACATCATAGATATCAAAACGAAGAGAGATATATATACTCGGTGAAAAATCGCCGAGAGAAAGCCAGACTAGGTAGATTAACACAAATCAGGTGGCGATTCCACAAAGGTAGCTACGGCGTGGCCAATATAGGGTTCCGTTGAAGTGAGTGTCGTTAATCACCACTGTGGCATGGGCCAAATCTCCATTGCGATAACTTCTTGGCATACTGTTCTTCGATCTGCACCGCCTCTGCCGTAGAAGGGAACAGACGGTTTACCGGCCAACGACTGTATTTGTCATGCGTTGATGGTGGCTGGCGTATATGCCGGTGGTGCTTCCGGTAGTCGCTACAGTAGTTGTATGTATGTCGGCCGTTGGTTTAGCAGTAACTCTCCACGCCAAACATTCTTGTTAGATAATGTTGTGCTGATTTCTCATAATAATAATAATAAGAGTTACAGGGACTGCAGTTGTAATTGTTAATAATGCAGGGACTGTTTGTGTCAAGTTTAGTTTTCAGCTTGTTAAATGGTTGTTAATGCTAATTGGGGGGAATTAACGACATTCTCAATTAGCTATATATAACCAGTTCTTGATTAGTTGTATGATTCATTCATTGTAATCATTTTTCTTTCATAATTCATCACTCTCAACACGAGAGTATTCAAGATCAATTTTCGAGTGAGTGTTCGTAGTACTTTTGTTGTTCTTCTTTTGATTCATTGGTGTGTTTATCACAATTGGTATCAGAGCCTCGTTTACGGCTCATTTCAGTGAATCAAATAGAAAGGTGTTATCGATTGAAGCATTGAACATCATTTCTGTGATCGATTGAAGACCTAATCAATCTGCAATCAATCAGGTGGAGCGATGGTGTCAACAAAATTTGAAATCGAGAAATTCGACGGTAAGAACGACTTTGGTTTGGGGCATGTGAAGATGCGTGCACTGTTAGTGCATCAAGGAGTGGTTTTTGCACTAGCCGGAGTGGCACCAGTTCCACGCGCAGGGGCAACCGATAAAGAGAAGACTGATCTTGAGACTAAGTGGAAAGATACAAAGGACAAGGCTCATAGTGCGATCATCCTAAGTTTGGGGGATCGTGTCTTGGGGAGGTTTCGAAAGAAACAACAGCAGCAGGGATTTGGTCTAAGCTGGAAGGGCTGTACATGACCAAATCGTTAGGTAACAGGCTATACCTGAAGAAGAGGTTATACACATTCCACATGTCTGCTGGTAAGAATCTTGAAGATCATATTGATGAATTCAATAAGCTTGTTCTAGATCTTGAAAACATAGATGTAACTTTAGATGAGGAGGATCAGGCAGCTATATTTCTGACTTCTCTTCCTCAATCATTTGAACACTTTATTGATACCCTGATGTATGGAAGAGAAACCTGAATAATGGAAGAGGTTTTGGCTGCCCTAAATTTTAAAGAATTAAAGAAACGGTCAGATGATAGAGATGAATCAGGAGATGGACTGTTTGTGAGGGGTAGATCAGATCAAAGAAATACAAGTTTCAAAGGTAAAATGGGATCAAGATCTAAGTCAAGAACTAAGAGAAGGTGTTACATTTGTAACTCTGAGAAACATCTAAAAAGAGTCTGTCCAGAGAAAAGAAAGAAGAAGGGTGATGCATATACCTTCAAAGGATAAGGAAATGTGTCACGAGAAGAAACTAATGATGGGTATGAAAGTGCTGATGTGCTGGTCGTATCAAGAACAAGAGCAGGTTATCATAATGATTGGATTCTTGACTCAGGGTGCACATACCATATGACACCTTATATAGAGCACTTTAAGAATATCAAGTTTGATAATTTTGGAGTGCTTCAGTTGGGTGATGATAGACCATGTGAAATCCTTGGTTTGGGTAATGTTTCATTGAAACTGGATAATGGAACATGTGTTGAACTAGAGAATGTAAGGTACATAACTAAGTTGACTAGAAATCTGATCTCATTGGGCATATTTGAGAAAGAAGGGTATGGTGTTAGCCTTAAGAATGGAAAGGCCAAGGTGATAAAGGGGTCATTGGTGGTGATCACAGGAACCAGGGATATAACAACATCTACTTGTTAGATGGTAGTGTCACAGATGCAGTCAATACATCTGTAAGTTCAAACAACAAACAGGAAGCTGTCCAATAACATAGAAGATTGGGCCACATCAGTAATCAAGGGCTAATGGAGCTTGTAAAGCAGCAATTGATTGACATTAAAGATGTTGATGTAGGATTCTGTGAGCATTGTGTAATGGGAAAAGCTCATAGAGTGAAGTTTACAAGAAGTATACATACCACTAAAGGTATATTAGACTATATACACTCTGATCTGTGGGGACTAGCCAAACCAGAAACACTTGGAGGTGCAAGGTATTTCTTATCCCTTATTGATGATCATTCCAGGAGTGTAACATCTCGTATTTTTGTTAATTAAAAGGTTAACTTCGTTAAGATTATAAAAGGACATTTTATGTCGTTTTGAAACTTGAAGGATTTGTTATACTTAATAATTAATTTGGTGATTAACAAATTAATGAATAGTAATAACATTATAAGTGTTATAATGTTTACTTATTATTATAAAATTTAAGATGATAATAATCTTAAATAAAACAATTATCATTAATAACAATAGTAATAATACAAATAATAATAACAGTAATAATAATCAATAATAATAACAAAGATTATAATATTAATAATAGAAATAATAAAAAATAAAACTTGAATAATTAACAAATTAGATTAAGTTTTAAAACTTAAAGTTTGAAGGGGCCTTATTTGGATTTTATAAACTTTAAAAGGAAGTTTTTACACAAAATAATAACAATTCAAAGTATAAGGGTCCAATGTGTAAATTGTGAATTTACAAACCCAACCCCCCGCCCCTTTTCCCTTTTCCTCGATTTTCCGGTGGGTACTCCGGCCACCGCCGGCAGCCCACCGACCACCCTAAAAATCCTTGAATTCAATCGGTTTTTATCAAAAATCATTCGCAATCCCTTTTAGAACATGTTTCGAACTTAAATGTGTGATTTAATGGTGTTTAAATCATCGGTTATCACTTGAATCATCGTATAACCGATGACATTGAACGCCACTATCATTCGACCCTTAAACCATAATTATAACCTAATTAAATGCATCTACACAATCATATAAAAGTTTCTAAACGTTTGCAACTCACAAATCTTCCTGAAACAAACTTAATCACCAAGTTCCATCACCATCTTCATCGTCGACCTGCAACTTACTCGAACTCCAACTTCGGCACGTTCTAGTTCCAAATTGGCAGAGGGCTTTTGACCTGAAACACCATTAGAAACTTTTTGTACAATGAATTGAATTATTATCAGCGATTACATCTCGAACCATACACAATTTAGTCGCGACTGTTCTTCATTGGGTTCACCATCCAATCGATCTTAAACCAGGTAATTGAACACATACATTTGCTCGGTTTTACTTGGGGATTAAAAGCCCAAGATTGTTTTCCTTAACATTAACGATTTGATGTTCAATTTAGCCGATTGCAAAAGCTAGGGTTCATAAGAAATTGGGGTTTCGCAGGGAGCTTAGTTATAAAGGGGATTTCTGAAACATATCACCAAACAGGGCTTTGCCCCAGTGGTTAGAACGCGGTGATGTGTGGCAGGGGACCCGGGTTCGAACCCGAGCCCTTGCAATTATTTTTAAAATGTGTTTGTAATTAGTTTTTAAATGCAGAAAACATTTTAAATATTATAATTAATCATATAAAAATCATTTTTAATCAAAAACCAAATAAAATTATTTTTCTTTAAATCCGTTTATTTTAGAATCATACATAATTTACTATTAATTTTAACCCATAAAGAAAGGAATTTTATTTAATTCCCAAGAGTTTTAATTTTTATATAACTATAATATTAAATTACAAAAAGAGAATTTTATAATCATTTGAGCCTACAAAAACCTTATTTATTATTAACTTGAAATTATAAAGAAAGCTCATTTAAATTTTTTAAATAATTTCAAAACAATAAATTCTTTATTGTTATAAAAAATAATTACAAATTGTTATATATTTTCAAGAAGATAAATACATACTTAAAATGAACACTCATTATAATGGTTAGTTTAAACCTATAAATCTATAAAATTACCATGTTATTAAATAGTAAACAATGAACATTTGATAATAAGAGTTTAACTTCTATTAGTAGTGTCAAGCAATAAAATTTTTAATTAAATTATTTAACTATCAAAATGATAATAAATTACACCTATTTAGTAACATGGAAAGTCATGGACAAATGGATATGGACATAACACCAAAACCACCATGATTAACTTAATACGACTTTTCGTTTAGGTGAACGTTAACGAATCCTCAGCGTTATATACAAGGCTTATTATTTGTGTTTTTCTACATTACTCTTGTGAGTTTCCTTGCCCCTTTTTATGCTATTTCACACCGTTTTGGGGTGAAACATGTTACATTATTCAACATACACTTATAAACGTTTAGATCTTATAAAACACATGCAATTCATACTTTTATTTTTGTCATGGTTATTTGTGTTATTGTAAGTCTTATAAGAGTTACATATATTGTTTACAATCATTAACTATTGCTAGCCTGGCGACGTCTTAGATCTTTGGGCCTGACAAGCCTATTTGGTGCTAAAGTCGATGTATTGCCGACTCCTAGGAGCCGTATGCTTGTGCACTAGGGAACCAAGTACACTTAGCCACTCATATAAACATATAATCTAGTCGAGGTTTGATTGTACTATATGTGCTTTATAAACTTGCTAACTCATAACCTATGACATGAATTGCTACTTGAAAACCCATGGGATATTATGTATATGAAACCCTTGGAAACTCACCAACTTTATAGTTGACCCGTTATTTTTAACATGTTTCAGGAAATGCCAAGTTTGAAGTCATCATTTGAAGTTTGCATAAATCTAGGATTTGGACCTAGATTAAAGAATGAAAAGCTTTGGATTACTTTTGTTTTATGTTTTGACTTATTTCATGTTGAAACTTATGATTGTAATTGCATTTGCAACTTATAATAATAATATTTACATTTAAGGCTAGCGTTATGTGGCTGTGAACGATCTTAACTCTCACACCTCGACGTTTCCGCCGTCAAGGTTGGGGTGTGACAGATTGGTATCAGAGCCCATAACTATAGGGATTTAGGTTATTAGAAATGGCGACCTAGACTATAGCTTATGCATGAACCTCATAGAAAGATCATTATACTTTTGTGCTTACTTATTGTTTGCGTGCTACATAATGCTATGCCTTTTATGCAACTTGATGCCTTAGCATAGGATTGCCTTATGTGTGCTTAAAACTTAGTTACTTGTCTCCCTAAACTTAACTTTGACTCTTTGACTCTCCCCGACAAATGAACTTCCTAAACCTATTCTCAACGACGTGTGGAATCTACACTACCTATCGTGGGTTTAATTCCTTAGACTCTATGTCTAATCATTGAAAATCTCATCAAGGTTTTGATTTCATGAACCTAAGAAATTTGTGTGACCATAGACACCTGTATTCTGGATTTCCTGGCAAAAGGCCTTCGGGCTAAGGCAAGCATATCGTATAAATCTCATTGCGAGACCAGTTATGCTTACCTGGGGATTTCTGGGATGAGTGATAAACTATGGTCAACATACACAAGTCTCTAAGGCAAGTGGGTCAATTTACCTTGACGTGTCAACGATTCCAAATGGTAATGCGTTACTAAATGGAACCATCCTCTTTATATCTTAAAAATCTTTGATTCCTTGAACTGGTTTCTTCTCATTCCTATCATACATAATGTTCCTGTGATATTGAACTCGTCTTACCTTTCAACTCCTACGTTTAAACATCGTTACACGCTAGGCGTTTCATGTAGCTATTTCTATACCTTGATCAACGTATACATGACTCTTGTTATACCCAAAGATATTGGGAATCTAAACCGAAAGATCTTTAAAACTTTAAATCATTACTTATGGTTTTCAAATCTTCATAAGGGTGTGTCCCATAACTAAATACATTCAATGTTGTAGGTGGAATTCCTACATCTCGGGATACTTTGCTAATTGAATGTTAATTTTGTTAACTCAATATTATAAGTGGTCACTCACCCCAATGATCAAATAAACTAATTATAACTTTGTTACCACTTATAAGTACACGTGTCTTCAACAAGGTTATGGCTGACCTCATATCTTGAGAAGTCCATGTATTCCTTTTGATTGTGAATCGAATGTTCACATCTCACTATGATGATTGAATCATTCTTGTCCTTGATTTCGTCTTCCCGATTTAAGCCATCCAAGATTTGAACACCATAACAAATTCTGTTGTCTCGAACTTTGATCTTAAGCTTGTAAGCATGATTTTCTCTTTTGTTACATTGATGAAACTTGAAATTTCCTGAACTTCTAATTGATATTCTTTTCCTTTCGCTGTTAAGTCAAACTTCGTACCGTTTGCACCATGGGAGATGCAAGAGTTTGTAAGTCAAGCTATGACTAAGAACATTCGTACCTCCTAAATGATTCTAACTCATCAAAACAGGGGTGATTCCCTTACTTTGATGGTTCTCTATTTGTTGCGATAAATGGTTTCCAATTGTGTGTGTTAGGAGATTTCATTCTCTGGATCGGGGTGATTCCTTATCTTGAGGATTGACTTCAATTATTCTCATTGGAACTTGCATTTCACGAATGACCTGATCTCACCAAAATAGGGTTGAAACCCGTACTTTGGTGACCATTGTCAATTTCCGATTGTTTTCTTGTTATTATGAAATTCAATCATCAAGATAGGCGTGAGTTCCATACCTTGAGAATAATTTTATTTTCATGGATTGTATTTCTCAAATAAAACGACCTCATTAAAGTAGGAGTGAATTCTGTATTTTGATGAGGAAGTTCGTCTTGTTATATTTTGTTTCTGTAAAACTTCACCGTTAAGATAGGAGTGATTTCCCTTACCTTAATGGTGAGTTAACTCGTCTTATTTCTATGGATCCTTAACAATGAGTTGGGGATCGAACTTTTTGATTGGTAAGTTAGTGGTCATACCTTGGGAGTACACCATCAAGTTAGGAGTGAAAACCACACCTTGATTACTATTCTCATTTCTTGATCTTCAACTTACCAAGGTTGAAATCAAGTAGCGAGAAGCATGTAGTAACTTGAAGGGTGAAACAATGTTAATGTTTCGACCTATCAAGCCAAAGCATGATCTCTGAACTTGAAAGGAGACCCGATCACTCTAAGTTGATTTTAATTCCAAGCTTGGAGCATGTAAATTCTTAAATCAATTTCATTCCCTTTATCCTTATGTTTTTATTTGATCTAGTTATATGGAACTATTTATTCCTTACTTATCAACTTTCATTTTGAGATATCATCAATACATGATTGTGTGATGGTAGCCTTCTTAAACAATCTTTCTGCTAAATAAAGACATTATCAACTTATGCTCATGTCCTTCTAGTCATACAAATGTTCTCAGTTGTGCTTATGGTTTGTTGAACTGCATATGTAAACTATACTTAGAGATTGCTTCCTTGTAAAACATGTTTACAAATACCTTTCTTATTGTTTGCGTCATTTCTTGAATCACTTTTGAATCCTTAACCTTGGAAATCTTTAAAACTCTATTTGATTTCGATCAACGAGACTCGTTATTACTTACATTGTGACGTGGAGGTTCATAAACCTTCATAACTTGTAGTCATGGGTTGGCATAAAGGAAAAGACGTAACTTGGTGTGTGTCCAAGTGTCTTACCCTCACATATGACAAAGACCTAACATTCGTGATCCTATGGATCTCCTGTTTAACTTTTCTTTCAACTAAAATGCTTCTTATCTTAGAGGTCATGATGACAATTAGTGCATTATAAACCGATTAACAAATCTCATATTGACTCATGTGAGATAATGGGTCGAGAAATTGACTTGCATCTATTTCAAATATTCGTATACCGTGGTATGGCGTTGAAACATCGATCGTTATTTTGGATTGATCGATTCATTTTCTGCCTTTAATAATGTTCCTAACCATCGTCGTGAACTCATTCCAAAATCTTCACATATCGTATTATTCTTAAACCGATGATTGGTCAAAGGAGAAATACATATTCACAAGATATGCGTTAAGATCGTTTTATATAGTGACGTTTGGAATTCTTAAATCCTGACGGTTAACCTTTCTTATCATTGCTGGTCTTTTATTGATTTGAAGACATCATTTTGCTATGAAATTATATTCTAGAAATTGTGACTTACAAAACTAAGGTACCACGGTAACTCGTCATCGTTTTTCAACGTTTCATCTCAAAACTTCTCGTGTTTATTATGTTAAGAATCTTGTAAGAGTCCATAAACTTTACAATCTCATCTGTAATCAAGCATCAAGCATTGTTCGTTATGCACTTATCTTCCATTTTAACTCCTTGTTCATCTAAGTTCATTTTTAATTTCGGGACGAAATTCTTTTAAGTTGGGGAGACTGTAACATCTCGTATTTTTGTTAATTAAAAGGTTAACTTCGTTAAGATTATAAAAGGACATTTTATGTCGTTTTGAAACTTGAAGGATTTGTTATACTTAATAATTAATTTGGTGATTAACAAATTAATGAATAGTAATAACATTATAAGTGTTATAATGTTTACTTATTATTATAAAATTTAAGATGATAATAATCTTAAATAAAACAATTATCATTAATAACAATAGTAATAATACAAATAATAATAACAGTAATAATAATCAATAATAATAACAAAGATTATAATATTAATAATAGAAATAATAAAAAAATAAAACTTGAATAATTAACAAATTAGATTAAGTTTTAAAACTTAAAGTTTGAAGGGGCCTTATTTGGATTTTATAAACTTTAAAAGGAAGTTTTTACACAAAATAATAACAATTCAAAGTATAAGGGTCCAATGTGTAAATTGTGAATTTACAAACCCAACCCCCCGCCCCTTTTCCCTTTTCCTCGATTTTCCGGTGGGTACTCCGGCCACCGCCGGCAGCCCACCGACCACCCTAAAAATCCTTGAATTCAATCGGTTTTTATCAAAAATCATTCGCAATCCCTTTTAGAACATGTTTCGAACTTAAATGTGTGATTTAATGGTGTTTAAATCATCGGTTATCACTTGAATCATCGTATAACCGATGACATTGAACGCCACTATCATTCGACCCTTAAACCATAATTATAACCTAATTAAATGCATCTACACAATCATATAAAAGTTTCTAAACGTTTGCAACTCACAAATCTTCCTGAAACAAACTTAATCACCAAGTTCCATCACCATCTTCATCGTCGACCTGCAACTTACTCGAACTCCAACTTCGGCACGTTCTAGTTCCAAATTGGCAGAGGGCTTTTGACCTGAAACACCATTAGAAACTTTTTGTACAATGAATTGAATTATTATCAGCGATTACATCTCGAACCATACACAATTTAGTCGCGACTGTTCTTCATTGGGTTCACCATCCAATCGATCTTAAACCAGGTAATTGAACACATACATTTGCTCGGTTTTACTTGGGGATTAAAAGCCCCAAGATTGTTTTCCTTAACATTAACGATTTGATGTTCAATTTAGCCGATTGCAAAAGCTAGGGTTCATAAGAAATTGGGGTTTCGCAGGGAGCTTAGTTATAAAGGGGATTTCTGAAACATATCACCAAACAGGGCTTTGCCCCAGTGGTTAGAACGCGGTGATGTGTGGCAGGGGACCCGGGTTCGAACCCGAGCCCTTGCAATTATTTTTAAAATGTGTTTGTAATTAGTTTTTAAATGCAGAAAACATTTTAAATATTATAATTAATCATATAAAAATCATTTTTAATCAAAAACCAAATAAAATTATTTTTCTTTAAATCCGTTTATTTTAGAATCATACATAATTTACTATTAATTTTAACCCATAAAGAAAGGAATTTTATTTAATTCCCAAGAGTTTTAATTTTTATATAACTATAATTACAAAAAGAGAATTTTATAATCATTTGAGCCTACAAAAACCTTATTTATTATTAACTTGAAATTATAAAGAAAGCTCATTTAAATTTTTTAAATAATTTCAAAACAATAAATTCTTTATTGTTATAAAAATAATTACAAATTGTTATATATTTTCAAGAAGATAAATACATACTTAAAATGTACACTCATTATAATGGTTAGTTTAAACCTATAAATCTATAAAATTACCATGTTATTAAATAGTAAACAATGAACATTTGATAATAAGAGTTTAACTTCTATTAGTAGTGTCAAGCAATAAAATTTTTAATTAAATTATTTAACTATCAAAATGATAATAAATTACACCTATTTAGTAACATGGAAAGTCATGGACAAATGGATATGGACATAACACCAAAACCACCATGATTAACTTAATACGACTTTTCGTTTAGGTGAACGTTAACGAATCCTCGGCGTTATATACAAGGCTTATTATTTGTGTTTTTCTACATTACTCTTGTGAGTTTCCTTGCCCCTTTTTATGCTATTTCACACCGTTTTGGGGTGAAACATGTTACATTATTCAACATACACTTATAAACGTTTAGATCTTATAAAAACACATGCAATTCATACTTTTATTTTTGTCATGGTTATTTGTGTTATTGTAAGTCTTATAAGAGTTACATATATTGTTTACAATCATTAACTATTGCTAGCCTGGCGACGTCTTAGATCTTTGGGCCTGACAAGCCTATTTGGTGCTAAAGTCGATGTATTGCCGACTCCTAGGAGCCGTATGCTTGTGCACTAGGGAACCAAGTACACTTAGCCACTCATATAAACATATAATCTAGTCGAGGTTTGATTGTACTATATGTGCTTTATAAACTTGCTAACTCATAACCTATGACATGAATTGCTACTTGAAAACCCATGGGATATTATGTATATGAAACCCTTGGAAACTCACCAACTTTATAGTTGACCCGTTATTTTTAACATGTTTCAGGAAATGCCAAGTTTGAAGTCATCATTTGAAGTTTGCATAAATCTAGGATTTGGACCTAGATTAAAGAATGAAAAGCTTTGGATTACTTTTGTTTTATGTTTTGACTTATTTCATGTTGAAACTTATGATTGTAATTGCATTTGCAACTTATAATAATAATATTTACATTTAAGGCTAGCGTTATGTGGCTGTGAACGATCTTAACTCTCACACCTCGACGTTTCCGCCGTCAAGGTTGGGGTGTGACAAGGAGGGTTTGGGTTTATGTGCTTAAAAATAAAGTTAAAGCATTTGATAAATTCAAAGAATGGAAGTCAATGGTAGAAAATCAAACTGACAGGAAAATTAAGAAACTTAGAACAGACAATGGACTTGAGTTTTGCAATAATCAATTTAATCAATTTTGTAAAACTCATGGGATAATAAGACACCTAACTGTTCCTGGCACCCCTCAGCAAAATAGGTTAGCTGAGAGGATGAATATGACTTTATTAAACAAAGTTAGGTGTATGTTACTGAGTTCTGGGTTACCTAAGTCATTTTGGGGAGAAGCTATGTCAACAGTTGCTTATTGATGCGTGCGGATAGTATATATATTTTGATAAAGGTTTTTCGCACAAATTCAGTTTTAAATGGTTATTACTAATACTAACTACACACAAAAGGCATGTGTACCTATCGTGAGGTAATATAGTGTTGGTAAGAACCGAGTATCAATCCGTGGACACACTAAGCCTACTCAACAACCCTCATAATTGACTATCAGTTTAATTTAGAAAATGATAAGTTAAATAAAATAACAATAAATAAAGATAGATAAAGATAGATTAAGACTTTTGGTGATTCTTTCAGTGAAGTGAGGCTGTTATCCTAATTTAGATTACACTTATACAACTATGATACATTGGTGGTGTGATTAAAGTTATTGAATAAAGTAATTGTGTTAACGTTTATAAAGATGAGCTGGCGCGATTTCTCGTCTATCCGCTCCGTAGTGACCAGGACCACGTCAGGTTGAGATTTACTGCTTAGGTCAAGGCCCTAGTAATGTAGGTAAATCTTTTGTGTCCTTTTCGACATACGATTTCTGAAAACATAACTTAATGTTAGAAGAGAGTTGATCAAGTTCCTTTCCAACATACCATTAATTTTAGAAAACCATAACAATTACTGTAGATTTCTCAGACTAATAAAAGGGAACCCGTAAATGATCAGAAAGTTAAGGTCTTATGATTTCTGATAACCATCTCTAGTTAATTAGCCATAGTTTGTTATGAATAAAAGTTGATCATATATTTTTCAACCATGTATGACAATCACAATTACAAACCATAAACTTATAACCCCCGTTCAATGTAGGTGCTACCCATCGAAAGTTTTCCCAAGACCACCATAACATTAACACAATATTTATCACACCATTAGTTCATCACAAATTACATAAGTGTTCACTAAATAGGATAACAAATGAAGTTTAGCTCATAATGAGCTTGAACCTAATAACAAAGATAGAAGATAGTAATGAAATCATCGATAAATCAGAACAATCAAACCGGTGATTCACTATGGATGATGTTAAACGATCTCGAGCTTCTTCTAAGTGTTGAATGGACCTCCAAAACCTTCTAAGGACCTCCAAAGGCTGGGTTCCCGAGAGGGAACACCAGAACATCACCTCCCAAAAGCTCCCCTTCAAAGTTGCAAATGAAGTCCTATTTATAGGCTTTCTGGAGTGTTTAAGCACGGCCCCGTGCCTAAAAGGCACGGCCTCGTGATAGTACAATGTACGTGAAAGTTGGTCGGCTCGTACGCTCAGATGTTGTCGGGCACGGCCCCGTGTTAAATGGGGCACGGCCCCGTGTTTGTGGTGGGGCGCGGCCCCGTGCCTCCTGGGGCGCGCCCCCGTGCCTCGGGTCGAGGAACCGTACTTTTTGTCCTGTCGGACCAACAAACATGGGGGTGTGTTGATTTAAGCACGGGGTGTGTTTCAGGCTGGGCATGGGGGCGTGCCTCATGAAGCACGACCCCATGCTTGAATTCAAAAACTTAGTTTTCTTCATTTTCTTCTTATTTATGCTCCTTTTGTTCATCTTGGTCTTTTCCAAGCCTGAAAACACAATATGAACGATTTAGGTATCAAATCATCATTTTCAGTAAGAGTTGATAGAATAATTGATGTGCAATTGATATGTTTTATATGTATAATTTGAAGCACATCAAATATCCCCACACTTAAACTTTGCTTGTCCTCAAGCAAAATCACTCAAAATAGCAACAACATCAAAAACCAAATAACTCAAGATATAAATATGTTTTTCGAGAACTATACAAGCTAACTTGTTTTACCCAAATATAAATAGTTAAGCACATGTGGAATGATATCCTTTCAAGTAATAGAATGGTTTGTAAATACTTTTAACATGTAAAAGTTCACACTTCTCATAAGGTGCACTCACACTCGGCTATATATATAGAATCATACATAAGATGAAGTATGACTAATACGCTCAATTGCCTAGTATGAATACGTGTAAAATCATATGCTTGGTAAGGGATAAAATCTCCACATATGTTAGGTATTTACTTGCATAAATCATTAGGTCTTTGATAGGTTGTAATTTGGCTTAGGTTTAGGGTATGGATTATTTGGGGAAAAGTGGCTAAATGCTAAAAATAATGGTCTTGGCTTATTTCATAAACTAAAGGGAAACCAATAAATGGTTCTTTATACAATTCTCAAGATGGAAGGGATATGCTAACTTGAGGACTCGTTTATGGTCCGATTGTCAAGACCGTATTGCATTTTCAAAAAACCGCACCTCCTCCTTAACCCAAAGATATACGTAGCTGTCCTTTTTAAGGGTCGTTCGGCTTGGAGCCTAAAAGCACCCAACGGATTCGGATGTCGAATTTTTGGATTCGGTTTGGCTTTTGCTGCATTTTCCTTCGTGAAAACAGTTCTCCACAAGTTGGGCATTTTTCATATCATTTTTTTTCCTTTCTTGATCATATATATTGAAATAACACAAAATGACGGAACTAGTTTTCATCTTCCTTCTTTTTTTTTCTCTCTCTCTTTTTTTTTCTTCTTTTTTTCTTTCTTTTTTTTTTGAAATAAGCCAAAACATATCTTTATCGAAAAAGGGTTTTGTTCAAGGCTTTTTGGTTTAGTGACTTCATGGTTCGGGTGATTAAAAATGAAAAACGTTTAAGCTCAACGGGGCTAACTAGGGATAATGTTTGGGTAAGGATATTTGAAAATGGTAGAGGCTCGAATCTTGGGTTTCCTAATTGCCTAAATCCTTTTTATGCAAGAAATAATTATAAGGTTTTGAAATGTATACCCAAAACAAGTTCTAATTCACATGCAACATAAGGCACCCTTAATATATCTGTAATGAAAGCAAAATTGTATAAATGCAAAAGCTTGTTTAAGGCTAAAAAATAAGCTCACACATAGGATGGAATTGAGTATAAGTGTTTCATTTTACATGTTTGAATATTTTTATCAACTCGTTTTGCTTTTCAGGATATCACAAAAAACATTTTTTAAAGTTATTTGGGTTTGCTTTATTTGCTTATTTATTTCTCAAAAACGTATATTTATATTTGTTTTATCAATAATTGTTTCATGTTTCCTGTGTTGTTGCCACAAACATTAAAACTAGAGTGACTTTTTGCAAAAGATTTAATTATAACTTGGACCTATTTATAAGCAAAGTATCAAGCATAGATACCCTTCCCCACACTTAAACTTCACATTGTCCTCAATGTGATTAATAATAAATATTAAGTAGAGAAAGGCAAACGAAAACTCCCCTAAAATGATGAGTCAAATGCGTGCGATCATTTTTCCACAGCCGCCTTGAATGAGCTCAAAAGAATACATCGGGATTAATCTAAAACATCACCAAATCATTTAATCATAAAGTTAAAGTCCTAAGCACACAAAATAAAAATAAACAGACTGAAAGTAACATAGAGCCATGTTTTGGTTACGGGTCCTTGGCTAGACCCTTCCCCACACTTAGTTTTTAATGAGGTGGAGGTTTATCACCTCCGAGAAAATCTTAGTTGGTACATCGATTTGGCTAGACCCTTCCCCACACTTAGTTTTACGGGTCATTGGCCCCGTGATAGTACAATGTACGTAAAAGTTGGTTGGCTCGTAAGCTCAGATGTTGTCGGGCACGGCCCCGTGTTAAATAGGGCACGGCCCTGTGTTTGTGGTGGGTCACGGCCCCGTGCCCCTGGGGTACGCCCCCATGCCTCGGGTCGGGGAACCGTACATTTTGTCCTGTCGGACCAACAAACACGGGGGTGTGTTGATTTAAACACGGGGGTGTGTTTCAGGCTGGGCATGGGGGCGTGCCTCATGAAGCACGGCCCCATGCTTGAATTCCAAAACTTGGTTTTCTTCATTTTCTTCTTATTTATGCTCCTTTTGTTCATCTTGGTCTTTTCCAAGGCTGAAAACACAATATGAACGATTTAGGTATCAAATCATCATTTTCAGTAAGAGTTGATAGAATAATTGATGTGCAATTGATATGTTTTATATGTATAACTTGAAGCACATCACTTATCTAGTGAATAGATCTCCTTCTAGTGCCCTGAATATGAAAACACCTATGGAAGTTTGGTCAGGAAAGAGGACAGATTATTCTGGCCTTAGGGTGTTTTGCACTCTAGCTTATGCTCATATAAAGCTAGGAAAACTAGATGCCAGAGCACAAAAATGTATAGTGGTTGGCTATCCTGAAGGGACAAAGGGGTACAGGTTATGGAGGTTTAGGAATGTAAGTCCTAAAGTGATAAGCAGTAGGGATATCAAATTTGTAGAAGGCACTTACTATAAAGATGTGATTGGTAAGAGTCCTGAAAGTGATATGGAGAAAATTGGTGGTGAGAAGGAAGTTCAACTTGAGGTGGAGCTTGACAGTAATGAACATCAAGGTTCTCACCCTGCACAGCCTGATAATGACCAATCAGGTGGTAGTTCTGATGGCCATGCCGAAGGAACTGTACAGCAGGAGTCTTCTAGTACCAGTTCATATAGCCTTGCTAAGAACAGGACTAGAAGACAAGTCAAGCCACCAGTAAGGTTTAGAGATACTGAAGATGAAAGTTCAGCAAACTTGTCTGCATTTGCATTTATAACTGCTGAACATGAAGATACAAATGAACCACTCGGTTTTTATGAAGCTATTACATCAACTGATAAAGAAAAGTGGATAGCTGCTATGAAAGAAGAGATAAATTCTTTGTATAAAATGAAACCTGGATCTTGGTAGACAGACTTAAAGATTATAAGGTAGTTCCTTGTAAATGGTTGTATAAATTGAAGGAAGAAATACCTGGAGTTGAAAAGCCTAGGTATAAAGCAAGGTAGTGGTTAAAGGGTTTAAACGAAGAGAGGGGATAGACTATCATGAGATCTTTTCACCTGTAGTGAGACATACATCTATAAGGTATTATTATCATTAACTGCTTCTATGAACATGGAGTTAGAACAGTTAGATGTTAAGACAGCCTTTTTGCATGGAAGATTAGATGAAAAGATCTATATGTCTCAACCTCTTGGATTTGAAGAATCTGGAAATAAAGTGTGTCTATTGCAGAGATCATTATATGGTTTGAAACAATCACCAAGACAGTGGTATAAGAGATTTGATGATTTCATCTTATCTCATGGGTTCTGCAGAAGTGATTATGACTCTTGTGTGTATATGAGAAAGGGAAACACAGAAAATCATCTTTATCTTTTACTCTATGTGGATGACATGTTGTTAGCATGTCAAGACATGAGAGAGATAAGAGATGTTAAAGACCTTCTCATGAGTGAATTTGAAATAAAAGAGTTAGGACCTGCTAAAAAGATCCTAGGTATGGAGATTAACAGGGTAAGGGAGTTGAGAGGACTCAGATTGACTCAAACATCATATATAAAGAAGATACTTACTAATTTTGGTATGATGGAATGTAAGTCTGTTAATACTCCATTGGTATCTCACTTCAAATTGTTTGCATAAGATAGTCCTAAGACTGAGCATGAAGTTGAATATATGAGGAAGGTTCCTTATGCTAATGTAGTAGGAAGCCTCATGTATTTAATGGTGTGCACACGCCCAGATATCAGTTATAGGGTAAGTTTGGTTAGTAGGTATATTGCCAATCCAGGAAAAGGTCATTGGGATGCAGTGAAATGGATATTTAGATATCTTAAAGGATCAATGGAAACTGGATTAAGATTTGAAGGCAATATAGTTGATAGTCATATGATTCAAGTTTATGTTGATGCTGACTTTGCTAAAGACATGGACAGGGGAAGGTCTATTATTGGGTATTTGTTCAAAGTGATAAGAAGTTTGGTAAGTTGGAAAGCTTCACTTCAACCTGTTGTAGCTTTGTCAAGCATAGAAGCAGAATACATTGCTTTGACTGAATCAGTCAAGGAAGCATTGTGGTTAAGAGGATTTGCTGATGAACTTGAAGTTGATACTAGTAATACTTGTGTGTTTTATGATAATACTGGTGCTATACAGTTAGCTAATCACGGTGCATTTCATGAACGAACAAAACACATAAGAGTTAAATTTCATTTAATCGTGATGTTGTGAACACTAAAGAAGTCAAAATTGAGTATGTTTGTACTGAAGATAATGCTGCTGATGTTTTGACTAAAACCTTACCGGTTGGAAAGTTTCAAAAGTGTTTGAAAATTATGAAGGTTGGTTAATCTTGGTTAACTGATTTTGAAAGAGAAACGCAGCCCAAAGGTGGATATTGTTAGATAATGTTGTGCTGATTTCTCTACTGTTGTTGGTGTTATTGTTGAAGTTGAGAGAATTAAAGTCAAATTAGGCAAGTTTCTTGATTGCTTAAGATGTATAGTTGGGTTTCTTTATTTTGATGTCGGTAGGTATGGAAATTGCTTCTTCTGTAACATAATTTTATAAAGATGTTGATATTTGCATGACAAATTTTAAGGTGTGGGTATTGCTACTTTAATATCATCACTTTGCATGGTACTATGATATTGTGATTATGTGGATCATAAATATGTTCCTAATTACTTAACATTCCTATTTACGTTATTAGTTTCATTCCACACGATCTGAATTCTAGGCCTCAGCATTGTTAGTTTCATTGCTAAACACATTCATCTATGTTGTTAGCATTCTCAGGTTCTTTCAAATTTTGCGACGCGGCAATAAAAATTGAAGAGAAGAAGGGCTTGGCACATAAGGTGGGTTTCGGGCTAGATGGTTGAGCATCTCGGTTCCGCTTGGATCTGGGTTTTTCCTTCTCTTTTTGTTTTTAATGGTGATTTTATACATCCTAATATACTGGTTGTGTTGACAAAATCTAAATCAGCTTACGCTTTGAATTTATGATGAAAACGGATGCATCTGACCCACTTTGGTTTACTCAATTGTTAAGTTGGTGTGCCTCGCCACGAAGCGCGAGTGGAAAAATCGCTAGTAATCTTAATTTAGGATTGGGTAAACACAAACACCTCCGTCTCATCCGAATTCCCATTTTACCATTTGAAAATATCATATTAAAAGAATATTTCTATTATCTTTTAACTAAAAAAAAAAGAAAATTATTATTGTAAATCGTCACATGTGTTTATCACTTAATACGAATTAAGAAGAAATTATAACACAAAAAATGTGTTTAACACTTAACAAACAACTCGTGATTTATATATATCATCACATGTATCTAACATAATTTAACTATCATTTATCTAAACCCTGAATTACCGTTATTCTGTTATCTAACATAAAATGCCTATAACAAAACAAAATAACTTCCATATATACTACCCATATAACGATCAAATCGGTCAAGATACGAATCATCTAAGTTAAGTTAACAAGATTTTAAATCTTTCCTTAGATAGATCAAATATAATCATCATACAATTATACTACTAACATCCCAACATACCTCTATTAAGTTAACAATAATTTCAAAAAATGATTTTTTCTTTAAATGATGGAAGCTCACTTGCAATTGGTTTTATAATACATGTGATTACATTGTTTTGTTAAATGCAACATTAGGTTTCTAAAGACACACGCTACAAGCGCTCAAATGTTCCATGTTATTTGTGTTACCGATATTAGAGGCGAAATCATCTTAGAGAGTATGGGGTCAACTGGCATTTTTTTTGTTCCAAGTATAACGTAAAATATGGAAATTTTGAATGACACCAAACATTTAGTGATTGACAATTGACATCATTGTTTTCTTTAAGTTTTTAACACCAATTGCCCATTGGATTAAAAAAATTAAATAAGTTTTTTTATAAGTTGTAAAAGTAAGGGCTGTTTGGCAACATCTGATTGAACAAGTGCTAAACCAGTAAGAGCTCTGAACCAGTAAGAGGTCTGAACCAATAAATGGTCTGAACCAATAAGTGTGTTTGGTTGTAAAAAGAAAAAATAATAAAATAAAATAAAACAAAATAAAAACATTACCCCCAAACCACTCCTCCTTCATTCACTGCATCTCCCTCACCCCACAACCCCAAATCCTAAACCCACCACCACCCCCAATCAAGAGAGACAGAGAGCTTGTGAATCACCGTCGCGAACCACCCTCGGCAACCATGTCGTGAACCACCACCGTCAACCACATCGCGAACCACCACCGTGAACCACGTCGCGAACTACCACCATGAGGTATGTTTGGTCATCTTCTTCCTCAACCACCATCGCGAACCACCACCGTGAACCATATCGCGAACCACCACCATGAGGTATGTTTGGTCATCTTCTACCTCAACCGTCGTCACGAACCACCACTGTGAAACACATCTGACTCTGGTCAAATGTGGGTTTAGATCTGACCGAATAAGGGGTTCGGTCAGACTTATTCTCCTGTAAGATGCAAGTAACCAAACAAGACACATATGACCGAGTCAGACGTGGACGTCTGACCGGGGTCGGTCAGACCCAACCAAACAGCCCCTAATTGAAAAGTTATATAAAATTTTAAATAAATATTGTTTTGTTAGTTCTATAAACTGTAGAATACTAAAACTGAAAACTCAAAACCTTAGTCAATTTTCATTTTCTATTACCCGTTTATTAATTCAAAACCCCAAAATAGAGCATTGTTTGCATTTAAAGAAGAATTTCCGTAACCAAATTAGTGATAAGTATATGAACAATGCTTGCGTTTGCTATATTGAAAAATAGTTCTTCGCAAATGTTCCCATTGACAATGTGATAGATCGGTTTCAAAATATGAAAAGTTATCGTGAACAACTATAAACCATATTTTCTTATATTTAATTGGCATTGTATTGTTGTTATGTTTTTTTTATCTGATGATAATGTATTTTTATTTTTTGACCTTGATTGAACCAATCCTTATAGATCCAAAAACTATGATGACCGGATTGTTACAATTTAAGATTTGAAAAATATAGACACTATAGGAAAATAATTCTTGGTTTCGAGAATAACTACTTACTAGTTTTAATAAATTCATGTACTACATGAGTTTAATAAAAAAATATCAAATAAAAAATATTATTAATTAAATGATGATATTAAAATAAAATATGATTGAAATAACTTGGTTGTGACCATGGTTACAAGCAGGGGGCACTATGTGTGTGTGCACAAGCCGATCACCGCCAGTTATGACCAATTTAATTTTTTCCTTGAAATCCTGTAAATATATCTTACATACAATTTATCATACATTTTACTCGTATTAATTATACTCTCAACCTTGAAATCCAAAATTACTTTAAATAACTTGAATTTATCAAGTTTGTCACGTCATTATCTGAGGCAGATGAGATTTGCGATAGTGCGGCATGATCTATCTCATACATCATCACATCAATGGTTCACGGCCTCTTACAAGACGTGCTCAAATCAACCAGGATCATGAGACGGTTAACACACATCTTAAAAAATATCAATCATATTAATTAAGTAAATAAAAGTATTAAGCCCCTCGTGTTGTGGCGGGGGTATAAAACCGTGCCAAATAGCATCAATGTCACACCATCGTCAACGATCACCAACACCGGAAAAAATTAAAATCGAACGAAATGTAGACGTAACAACGTTGAACCACGCACGTGAAATGTTAAACACCAAACAATAACTTAGTCAATCAAGGGCCCGCACGTTGTGACGGGACCGTTAAATGGGAAAAAATAGGCGTAACAACGTTGAACTATACACACATGTTACGACGTGTAACTCTCAATTTAGACCGAAATGTGAAACAAAAAAATTATAAAAGATGAAAAGTATAGGTGAACAAAGTTGAAAGTAAAAAATTATAAAAGATGTAAAAGTATTTGGTTTAAAATAAAAATAATAGATGGTTGTATCTATTAACATAACTATATTATTGGAATAAATACATTTGTATTGATTAGATAAATATGATAGTTAGGAAAGTCAATCATCTCCATATAGTGGAGATCTTGTTAGGCATGGTTGGTTATATATATTCCTATCATGTATTATTTGAAATTCAAGAAATCAAGATACCATAAACACTTTTACGGTGTCAGAGCCTAA
This sequence comes from Flaveria linearis, assembly GCA_024085815.1. NCBI lineage: Eukaryota > Viridiplantae > Streptophyta > Magnoliopsida > Asterales > Asteraceae > Flaveria > Flaveria linearis. The sequence goes on along the minus strand of CM044015.1, from coordinate 50,930,031 downwards.
AACCCAATAGCCATGGCAGAAACCCATAACCCTTCATCGTCCAAATCATCAGATACGTCCGATGCAAACCCTCTTCATCCAGTTTACTTGGTAGCCAACATACAAAACAAGATTCGAGTTCTTGATGGCACGAAAGTGACCTATTCTGCATGGGTTAAACTCTTCAAGTTGCATGCACGAGGATACGATGTTTTGTCTCGTATTGATGCGTTTGCACCACCAGAGAAGAAGGACCCGACTTACGAATCATGGTCGAAAATAGATGCCATTGTGCTTTAATGGATCTACGGTTCCCTATCTGATGAACTCATGGCGAGAGTTCTTGACACGGATATCACAACACAACAAGCATGGGATCGAATCCATGAAATCTTTCTCAATAATAAATCCTCACGAGCCGCTACTTTAGAGCATGAGTTCACTACACTCACCCTTTCCTCATGCTTATCTATGGATGAGTATTGTCAAAAGTTAAATATTTAGCCGAACAACTTGGAGATGTGGATCACCCGGTAAGCGACTCATGACTTGTTCTTCAACTCGTTCGAGGATTACCGCCAAAATACAATACGGTGGCTTGTTTTATCAACCAATCCAAGACTACTTGGGACAACACTCGTAGCATAATTCAGTTGGAGTAACATCGCCAATCATCATGACAGAATCCGTTCCATTCCGCCCTCACGGCACCACGCAACAACCCACCCGATACACCAACGAGGCAAGGTCACTTTGCACCTTCGCCCTCACCACCCTCAGCTTAATATGATCACAAGGATGAGGATTTTCTCATAGACGAGGACGTGGTAGAAACAACTTTCATGGCAGCCGCGGTCGTGGCCAGAATGGTGGCTCCCACTATGGGCCTTGGCATACGTAAGGAGGTCAGCCCAGTTGGCCAAATTAGAATACCCCACCTTGTCCACATCCAACCCAACCCAATTGGCCTTCTCCTTGGCATCACAAGCTATCGACCCAACAGCATACTTCGGCCTAGGTTGTGTACAACCCAACCCACTACTCTGGCCCACCAACTTTCCCAACCCAACCATCCCCACACCCGCCTTGCGGCCACCAAGCCATATTGACCCGATGGACCCGACCGAGCTTGGCACTGCCCTCTCCTCAATGAACCTTAGTCAACCAGATCAAGCATGGTACATGGACACCGGCCTTCCTCTCACATCACTTCCAATCCGGGTAAAATTCAAACTCCTAATACTAGTTCTTTTAATGGTAATATATTTGTTGGTAATGGTACTTCATTAACAATTTTGGGCTCGGGTAATGGCATTCACCAAACCTCTACTCACACTTTCCACCTAAACAATATCCTTTTATCCCCTCATATAATTAAAAACCATATTTTGGTTCGTCAATTCACTCGGGATAACCAAGTTTCTATTGAAATTGATCCTAATGGTTTTTCTTTGAAGGATCTCAAGACTGGAAGACTTCTTTCATGCCATGCTAGTACCGGGGACCTTTACCCTTTCACACCACCTCAACACGATTTCCTCACATCTTTAATCAAGTGGCATGATCGGCTTGGCCACCCCGGCTCTCAAGTTTTAGAAACACTTTTTAATCTTTCTTTTATTTCTTGTAATAAGGATATTTCCAAGTTTTTTTGTCATTCTTGTCCTTTATCTAATAGTAAAAGATTGTCTTTTAATGACTCACATTCCTTTACTATTACTCCTTTTAATATCATCTATTGTGATTTACGGACATCTCCCATCTTAAGTAACTCATCATACAAGTATTACATGGTACTTATTGATAATTTTACACATTATGTTTGGGTTTATCCTTTAAAATTTAAATCAGAAGCCTTCACCACCTTTGTCAAATTTCACAAACTTATTCAAGCTTAATTTAATTAACCCACCAAATCTTTTCAATATGATCTAGGGGAGAGTTTGACAATCTTGAATTTTGTAAATTTGCCACCACCAACGGTCTTGTGTTTCGTTTTTCCTGCCTATAAACCTCACCACAAAACGGTAGACTTATGTTGATATTATTTGATAGTTTAATTTGTGTTATTTTGATTTTTTGGGTTTAGGTCAGGATGAAGTCTGGCTTATTGAGATTAATCTAGTCCACATCCTTACTACATGAGTACATGTTCCCTACTAGCCTCTCTACATTTTGTGTACGAACATACCTTAGAGCATACATATTGCTTAGAGCATACCTATTTCGTCATATACGATGTTGGCTTAATCGTCGTAGGGTGATCTCAAAGTTATGACCTTAAAATTCCTTCTAGTTAGTTTTCTTCATTTTGCAACTCCATCTCAGAGGAAGGGCGTGGCGTTGTTAAAGTAGAATCATCAACAAGTACTATAAATTTTTCAATGTCGTAAATGTAATCTTTACAATCAACCACAATGGTCATATAATCATTCTTCCAAGGATTAAAAAGTGAAAAAGGAGTAGCACCTAAATACTACGTAAATGTTATAAATTTTCAATGATAATATATGAAGTGAATTGCCGTTTTTCTTTTAATTTTCAATGATAATATATGAAGTGAATTGTCGTTTTTATTTTTATAGTTTGGTCACGTTTATCATTTTAATCCAAATATATATTTATTGCATTTATTTCCCCAATGTTTTAAATTTTTTATTATTTCTTTTTTGTTTTTTATTTAGCATCAACTACTAATAACACCGAAGCTTTGTGGTGAAGGAAACAGGACTCAATTTTGAACATAATGCATGTCACTTCGGTGCGTTAAACCGCATAAATGAATAAATGTCATCTGTTGTGGCGAGAGCATTGACAATGTTAGAGACATATATGAATATTGATTATTATTTAGTGACTATATTTTTTAAATTGGCTTAAATTTATTAGTTATGAAAATTGATTATTATTTTAGTAAAATATTTATTTTTCACTATGACCTCAACATTCAAGTTAATTTGAAAAATGTTTGTTTATTAATGACTAACAATTATTTTTCATATGGCTCACTTAATTATAAAGAGTTCAAACATTTATAGAATTATTGTATATGATTGAAACATCTAGTGAAAAATAAGTAAATTTGAAGGGAAAAAAACTTTAGTGCTGAAGTTTCCTCTTATATATTAGAACATAAGATAAGATTTAGTACTTTAAAGTTTAGTACTTTAAAGTTTGACAACAAATTTTTTTATAACGGTAAGAAATTAGTTATGGTTTTGACTAATCAAACTTCCTCTTCTAGTTTCTCCTTCACTTTCACTTAACAACCTTCAACAATGAGCTCCATATAGTCCTCATGCTCCTTAGTTGCATTTTACTTCATAGCTCGAAAATTCAAGTGGTACTACTGCCTACTATTTGTCAAATAAGCTTCCATCCAACTTGAGGTGCGAAGTGTCGTCCCTCCGATTTTATTTCCATTCTCGTTACACCCATCGCTCGATCTCCTAAACACACCACACATCCCATTACCCTTACCAGCTTGCCACCTTCGCGGGCAACTTTGTCATTACCATTTTAGTTTTACTTACCATCATTATCAAGATTTTATATCAATCTGATGTTTTGAAGAATTCTTCTTCTTTGATTTGTTGAGTATTAATTATGAATGCTAGGTTAATGTTTTTCTTGTTCCTATTTTCCTTATATAGCTTGTGTCCAACATATACTCTCACCAAAATGAATCCCCTTATGTTTCTTTATTCTTTAACTCTATATTATAACATATCTTTACCTTGTCTCGTATTTAGACAGCATGTTGTAGTTTTCACTATTAAAACCTATTTAATCAATAACCACCATGAAATTAATGGCATTTTATGCTTGTATTGTGTTCATACCAAATTGTCATGTCAATCAAGTCCTTCATCCAAGCAATATTACATGTAGTCATATAAATGTCTCATCATGTATAATTAAAAACTCTTTTATATGACCTGTAAACGTTCATATGATAGTTAATTGTCTCTGTATAACTAAAGATTACTCAATCTTCTCTGTGCTCCCTATCCAATTCGAATGGCTCTTCGGGTGTCTATTTAAGTTCGCTTCTTTGTTTGGAAAGCCCTTCGTATGAAAATTCCTTCTTTAGTGCCCTTGCTAAAAGAAATATCGGGGTTCACTCAACGGTATGCAATGGTTGTGATCAACAACCGGAGACGGTGGATCATTTATTAGTTACATGTAACAAAGTTAAGAAGTTTTAGGAAAAGATACAAGCTTGGTGCAGATGTAATACATTGAATGCTTCATTAGTTTGTGAGACGCTACATATCATCATGAATACCCCTGGGAATGTGTTATTTAAAAATGTTTTTACAACTAATAATAAAGGCTGCAATGTGGCATATTAATTTGGAATTGAAGGAATAAAAGATGTTTTGAAGAAGGTGAGAAAAGTCCAGAATTGGTGTTTGAAGAAATTATAGTCTTAATTAATATTCATATGGCTAAAGCATAAGGGTAAAATGTTTATGTTGGTTTTTGGAGTAATTGGTGTGCTTTTAATGTTACATGTGTTATTATGTAAGTGTTATCTTTAGCTTGCTATTTTAATATAATCATTATTTTGTTATTCAAAAAAAAGAAAGAAAAAACCAGAGATTACTATATTTACAAGAATCTAGTGCACTCGAAAACAAATAAAAAATCATAAATTATAAATACAAGTGGTGGAGCGTTAGATTTAGTTGAGGACGTTTGTTTTATAACATTCGTTTACAATGATTATAAAACAAAATAAATCCTAGTATTATTGTTCATGCCATATACTTTTAGGGGGTGGGGGCGTCTACGTCGGAGAGACGGGGTGGGGGCCGGCGCCGTGCGGAAACACTGCTGCTGGTCCCCATGCCACAACTTTTGCTCGTCACAACGAGTTCGCATCGAGCTACATCACCCCCAGCGCTACTTTTTGACCGTTCAAACGGTCATTTTTTCTACCGTTACCCAGTGGCGGAACTGTAGGAGGGTCCAGGGGGTCTAGTGACCCTCCGACCAGTCTGATTTCATGTTAACCGGTGTACACAAACAGAGAAGATTTATTGTAACTTGAGCCTCAAGATTGTCTTGATTGGACTATGACGTATTAAGGTGAAAATAAGAAACGAAGTGTAAAGATGAACTACGTTTTCCACCAGGTGGAGATTGCCGGCTAAGAGCTCTGCAATTGCGTGAGAGATGTAATTTGAAATGTGAAGATTAATGGATGAAATGATGAGTTTTGGCTTACCAAACCATAATATTTTAATTATATTTATAACTTCTTTTTCATTTTCAAGTGCTAAAAGAGTAAATAAATAAAGAGAAAACAAGTTTTTTCCTAAAAGAGTGTTGTGGGTAAAAATATTTATCAAAATAGGTGATTTAAAAAATATTTATTAAAACGAGTGCTTTTCTTACTTTTTTTTATTTTTTACAAACTTATTATATTCTTTTCATTTAATTTTTTTATTCAATCAATTATTGTTGTTTTTATATATTTTTTTCTCAATTAACTTATTTAATTTTTTATAATTAATAAATCTATTAGAGACTTTACAACTACAGTAAGAGGATCAAATATATAATTAAAATTGAAAAAATAGGTAAATAGAATTAAATTTAATATTTATTACTAGAAAATGGTATATTGCTTCTATTTCATCTGTAGGATCTTATATGCCCAAGACACATACAAGATTGACGTGGTTAGTACGTTATGATCCAAGTCAGGTCATACCCAATAACAAGCTATACAAACACCAACAAACATTTATTTATTGATGAGATCATACAATGAATGTTTGACACCTATTTAGAAAATTGGTTTTCTAAATATTGCTTTTGTGATAGAGCAACGTTATATGGATAACTTGTTTATGAGAATTTTATTTGTTTCATTATTTAAGATTGGTTAAATAATGACATATAAAATGTGTTATGTTATAAAATTAAACTAGGCTTTAATTTTATAATTCAAATGATTTGGAGAGTGTGATTTTTTATAAAAACAAATTGGTGGGAAACCCATTTGAATACCCAACCCTTCGGCCGCCCAAGGGCCTTGGGAATACCCAAGTTTCTCTTGTTTCTTGCAAGACCACATGCAACCAACACTCATCCATCATTCTTTCCTAACACTCTCTCTCACACACACTAGCAAATCCTCTCTACTTGGCTGCCATTTTCGTTTTTGAAGCTAAAAATTAGGGCTGAAATTTTGGGTTTTAGAGGAGCAAGAAGAAGAGGTTCTTTTTGGTGTTGCACCCTAACAAGCAAGGTGTTTGAAGAGCTTATGGGTATCAAGATTTGAGGTCCTCCACCTTGAGGGATCGCTGCTCAAAAACATCATCACCTTCAAAGATCTCGACCCCTTTTGAGCTGCTGAAAGGTAGTTTATGGCAGCCTCTATATGGCTGTCCATAATGCTCGTTTTATGCTTTTATAGCTTGTCTATTCACATAAGAATGATCCTTTGCAATATGGGTTTGGTTTATGCACATGTTTATTACCTAAAGAACATGTTTGTAATCATGTTTAAACATATATATATCCACTGCGTTTTTCAGAAAGTTTAAATGGTTAAACTTCGATTTTGTGTTCTATCAAACCCATCAATGGCATCAAGAGCCGGTTATGTGGATAGCTTGCTTGTTCTTATCCTTTAAAATCGGTTTTAAAGGATGATTATCAACTCATAATAGGCTGATTTTGGTTGATTCAATAAACCCCATGTCTTTTAAAGTTATATCTTTATGTTTATGATTAAACTTTGAAAGATAGGAATGTCAATTGGTTGATATATTTGGATATTGTTTGTTTGGACAAACAAACCCTAATTTCCAGTTTATGTTGGCTGAAAATTTGGGTTTGATGGGGTTTATTTAGTTTGTTGAATGATGTTTATGATTGTTCTTTTGATAGTGCATAACCTAGCTTTTGGCCTTGTGTTGTTTGGATGATTGGAATGGTTGTTTTTATTCATTCAATTGGGTTGTAATATTTATGTTTATTATTTGGGTTGTAATTATTTATTCATTTGGTTATGTAATTAATAGATTAGGTGCATTTCTTTTATTAGAAAAAATGTATTAGGATATAATTTTTGTAAAAGGAAGATGCACAAGATCAAGACCCAAAGATGGACATCAAAGACATGGACCTTGAAGTATTTGGATATGGATTCAAGTGGGAGTCCATGGACACATATTATGTGTCATTACAAACCCTTAGGAGAGACCTTATGACAACACTTGTGATGACAAACAAGTGTTGTCAACTTAGTGGCTATGGTTATGCACTCATGTTTATATGTTTATGCTTGTTTGATTGTTTGTTGTTTGATTGTTTGGTTGATATTTAGTCATACATTACAAACTCATTAACAAACTTAACAAGCTAAAAATTGATGGTTCTTAATCATTAAAGTTAATAAAAGGTTATTAAAATGATTTAATGATTTTAAAGATTAAAAGTAGGTTTTAATCAAAGGACCATAGGGTATCTTGTATTTGAAAGCATGCAAATACAAGTACATAGAGTTTTCTAAACTAGAATTATGAAACCTCTAAATATTCTAAAACAAGATCAACACCGTCCTTTTACACAACACTTAAGTCACTTGGGAACTCTTAGTGGGATAAATGTCACCTAACCACTTTGACGGAACTTATGACTTAAGGTGAGAATGCCATATTCGTGGGATAAAGGTCACCTAACCACTCATTTTGGCAAACTCACACGTATGTGTAAGTAGGATGTCTTGATTTGCAAACCATGTTAAATGGATCACCTACAATATGGTTTCCAAATGGTGTTGATGGGATTAACATGCCGACTTTACATATGATGTTTAAAGTCGATCCCATACCTCTAGAAGTTGCAAATGGTTGCAACCGTCAATCGTTGACCACCTTATTAATTTAAATCATGGGATAAAGGTCACCTAACCATAATTTAAATGTAATGTTGGGTTCTAGATTTTAATATAAAAATGACCTTAAAAGGCATTAATTATTAAAATTGGCAATATCGAAAATACTAAAATAGATCTTTGTTAAATTTTGTAGATGGCCACCAATAATGACAATCATGATAACTCATCCGCGTCCACCCAATCATTACGAGCGATCCTCCAAAAGGAACGTCTAAATCATAACAACTTTATTGATTGGTATCGAAACTAGAGAATCGTTCTCAAGCAAGAGAGAAGATCATATGTTTTAGACGACCCTATCCCCGACCAACCTACTGAGGATGATGAGGAGGCCTATGTGACACCCCGTAATTCCAGGTTAACACTATTCAAACCACTGTCGTTATCATTGGCACATACTTGTTAATACTCGAAACGTATACAAACACCGCCACCGACATCGTTAAATAAATAATGATAAAATACTACACGGGTGTTTGTAGAGGATTCACATAAACGGGATTTCCTAAGGAATCCTCTTAATTAACATAGCTCACCCAAATCTACGCCGTCATCAATCGAAACCAATTTGGGAACACGGGACCTAAGTACAGGGACTAAACTTGACCAATTGCCAAACTAGGGCTGGGTATAAATACCCATCCACCAGCCCACATTCCACATTCTACTCTCTTCTCTTCAGTCGCTCTCTCCCTCTCCCTTTCTTCATCCAAGCACCAAAATCACCCCGATTGAGCTCGTTTTCGTCGGTTAGACCACGCAACAGCTGAGAAATCATGTTCCCAGCAGGTAGGCGACCCTGTACATCCGTTTTATTGCTCGTTTATCTGCTGCAAATTTGGGGTTCGGGTGTTCGGGTTCAACCCGAATGCATGTGGTCGTGGGGGTGTGTGTGAGGTCAATCAACATGTGTATTTCACTTAGACATGTTAGGAAAGTGTTCCTGGAAGTCCTGATTGTCTGAAAACCGAGCACGGGACAGCCGAAGGCTGTTCAGCCCGTCCAGCAGTCGCGATCTGCTGCAGTTCGTGACTGGGCCAGTCATGCGATTGAGTCATGCGACTGGGCCCACCGTGCGACTGGGTGGTGCGACTGGGTTGGGACGTGCGAATGACTGCATGAGATTGGGAGTGTGTGCGATTGAGTCAACCGGATGAAATGCGTGCGACTGAGTACCACCCGACTGAAGGTCCAATCGCACGAATGAAGGTCCAGTCATGCGATTGGTCATTGAGTAGGGTGAATGGGTGATGTGTGGTACGATTGAATGCTAAGTCGTACGAATGAGGGTTCAACCGTACGAATGAGATTGATTCGTACGATTGAAGGCCCATTCGCGCGAATGAAGTGTCCAGTCGTGCGTCTAGCCTTGATATGCGATTGGAGTCATTGTGAGTGAATTCTCCTTGTGTGCCTATCGTGTGATGATATGGTAACAATCAATAAAGTGTCAATTCTTGACCACAAAGATTAAAGTCAACGCAATCAACAAGCACATACTATCAACATAACGTAACCTAACCATTTACAAATATCGACAACTTAATTGGGAATCTACATAAAGTCTGATACGTCTATGTCTGCTTGTGTGTGTGACACCCATGACCGAACCAATGTGACCCGACCCGACTAAACATGTCTATTAACGCTGAACACAACATTAACGCTTAACATAACTGTCAATAGGTGTTTGACAGCGCATTAAACAACACTTGGGAGACCTTCATCCTACATACTTATTACATCATCTGTGAGTTTCACGGCCCCTATTTTACTCTCTTTCCTTTTGGGGGAGAAGACATGCAAAACGGACTTACATAAATGGTTGTAGTATTATTGATATCGCTTGTTACGTTAGTGCAAACACACAACATGTCCTGACACACTCGAATCGTTAGTAATGGGATTAGCGAGGTAATTTTGAGTAGTACTACTGGGTCTGACAAACCCCGCCCGGGCTAGTCGCGCTAGCTTGATTGGAGGTCAAACGGGTGCTTGATTGACCTAACATTTGTCACGGTCTTGCGAGACGTGGCGGGGATACAACAAACACATATAGGACGTAAACATCCAGCTTCGGTTCGAAACGCTAAGTAACAAGAACATAGGCTAGCTACCTAACGATATGCTCTATATACTAAACCATTGAAACGCAAACCATTGAACGCTTACGAACACATTTCTTGTTGATTAAACCTGTGAACTCACCAACTTTATGTTGACACATTTTAGCATGTTTTCTCAGGTCACAGGAACGCATAAGCTCATGATGCACGCTAAGGAAACGCACCCAGGACATGCATTCATCTATTTTATTTTCAGCATTGAACATTTTGTCTAAACTTGGCTATTGTAACTGTAGTGTAATGGATTTACTAATTATGTACTCGTTTCCGCACTATTGTAAACTTTGTTTATGTTCTTTTGAATGAAGTCAAATGTTTATTTTAAATTCATATAGTGTCGTTCGATATGACTGTGTCTGAGATCCTGGTAGGTCACACGCCTAACGGTAAAACCCCGTTCGTGGAAATTAAGGGTGTGACAGATTGGTATCAGAGCCACAGGTTATAGAGAACTAGGATTGCATTGCATCTAGACTATAGCCTTAGACACAACACTAGTATTGCACAGACACTTTTACATGGTTACCACTGTTGTGCAAACAACCTTCTGGTGTACCGACAGTACGCTGCTGAGCAAACATAACATTATGGGTATGACATGTGTGTCATTACCGGCTGACAGAGGGGTGGAGAATCTCGCTCGCTCACTACCAACGTTTACACTTGATCCTTCACTCTTGGAGTGGAAGCAACAACGAATAGAACCCAACATTTCCACGATTGGAACACGAAACTCTTTCCAAACACACGCGACAAGGTTAACTATGACAAACAAAAAGAACAATACCTCACTCTCCCAACTCTCTCACACTTGTTACCATTCCCAACATATCCTATCCCTACACTAGCCCGAGCAGTAGATGAGTGACAACTAAGATATTCAAGTCTATTAGAGAATCGGACTTAAACATTCAAACACCTAGAACTTCGAAGGAAAAAAAAGGGCCAAGTTGTCTTAATTCCCGTTATTATCTTAACTAAATCTCTTGTACAACCTTAGTACAACTTTAGTTATTCGACTCTTGGTATAACAAATATATCTTTGATACTTCTATCATTGATAACACTCGGTACTGGACAAGGTACGCTATCTCGAATAGGGGGAACCATGTGTGACCATGCAAAGCAAATTAGAATCACGGGTGCACACGTAATTATAATTTGTCATGCATGAGAATTCTGGAAACTCTATTGGGTGATAACGGTTGTGCTCAGTACAAATTCTCAATTTCATACTTGGAGGCATGAGGCCTCGGATCCTTATATAGCTTCACTATCGATATGCAAACAAACCCTTCATTCTTACTAGCATGATACAATTTATTATTGTCAATAATTATTATCCAGTTATTGATTAATATGTGTTGTGAATTGAAGAAATCATGTCTGGAAGAAGAGCGGGACGCGCGGTGGACGAGGAAATATCACCCTGACTCAAGCCGAGCTGAATGCTATCATCAATGAGCGTGTGGCTGATGCGCTGGCAGCCTATGAGCAGGCCCGCAATCAGGACCAGAACGACCAGAATCCGAATCAAGGAGGTCCCACAGTCTGTACCTTCAAGATGTTAATAGATTGCAAGCCTCATTCTTTCAGCGGCTCTGAGGGTGCTGTCACACTGCTTCGCTGGCTTGAGAAACTCGAGTCAGTGTTTGCCATGTGCAACTGTCCTGATGGAAATCGCGTCAAGTACGCCTCCGGCACATTGGAGGGACCAGCCCTGACGTGGTGGAACTCACAAGTCCAAACCTTGGGCTTGGTGCTGCTAATGGTATGCAATGGGATGACTTCAAGGTTCTGATGAAAGACGAGTACTGCCCCAGGAGCGAAGTCCAGAAACTGGAGGCAGAATTTTGGAATTTAAAGATGGTTGGTTCTGACATTGAGGAGTACACGACTCGTTCGCACGAGTTGGCTGCATTATGTCCTCAGATGGTGACTCCGGCCTACAAACGGATCGAAAAATACATTGATGGTTTCGCTCCTCAGATCCAGGCTAGTGTGATGGCTGCTGATCCTGTCACTATTCAGCAGGCCATCCGACTGGCTCATAAACTCACTGACTAGGCAGTGGCACAGGGCACCTTGCCTAAACGTGGCGCTGCTTCTGGTTCTTCTGATCACAAAAGGAAATGGGACGGCAATAACAACAACAAGTCTTCAAGCTCCAACAACACCCAGCAACAACAGACCAAAAAGTTTGACCCTTCAAGAAGCTTCAACAATCAGAACAACACAACTATGGCCAGGGATCGAGTAGCTACGCGGGCAAGAATCCTAAGTGTAACCGGTGCAACTTCCATCATCATGGCCCGTGTGATCGACTCCGTTGTCAGAGATGTGGAAAGATGGGTCACGCAGCCAAAGACTACAGGGGTGAACTAATGACTCAGCAACAACAACCTCAACAACAACGCCAGGGTGGAGTGACTAGAGCCTGCTATGAGTGTGGTAAGGAGGGACACTACAGGAAGGATTGCCCACAGCTGAAGGGTGGAAACAAGGGTAATAATGGGGGCAATGCCAAGGTCGTGCATTCGTGATCGCATCTGGCGAGGCAAGGGATGACCAGAATGTGGTTACTGGTACGTTTCCCCTGAATGGCTGTTTTGCTTCTATACTATTTGATACTGGAGCTGACAGAAGTTTTGTTTCCAACAAGTTCATTAAGTTCTTAGATGTAACCTTAACTGTCATGGAACCTAGTTATGTTGTAGAATTAGCTGACGGAAAACTAATTGAGGCAACTCATATCGTTAAGGGGTGCAGACTAGGATTATGTGGTCATGAGATAGATATAGATTTGATGCCTGTCACACTTGGTAGTTTCGACGTAGTGGTGGGTATGGACTGGCTATCCAAGAATCAAGCTGAGATCATCTGTGGAGAGAAAATCGTTCGTATACCACTTCCTAGTGGTGAAACTTTATCGGTTAAGGGCGAAAGGAGTGGCATGGTCTCTGGAATCATCTCCTACATGAAAGCTCAGAAGTGTTTGCGTAAGGGTCATACCGCTTTCCTAGCCATGGTCACTGAAAAAGAAACCGAGGAAAAGAGAATTGAAGACATCCCTGTCGTACGCGATTATCCTGAGGTTTTCCCTGAAGACCTACCCGGTCTCCCACCGCATCGCCAAGTCGAGTTCCAAATCGATTTGGTACCGGAAGCCGCCCCTATCGCGAGAGCACCGTACAGATTAGCTCCAAGGGAACTGCAAGAGCTGTCTACGCAATTGCAGGAACTATTGGATAAGGGTTTTATCAGACCTAGCTCATCACCGTGGGGAGCCCCAGTTCTGTTTGTCAAGAAGAAGGACGGAACTTTCCGCATGTGTATCGATTACAGGGAATTGAACAAGGCAACAATAAAGAATCGTTATCCTCTCCCGCGCATTGACGATCTGTTCGATCAACTACAAGGGTCGAGTTATTATTCCAAGATAGACCTAAGATCGGGTTATCATCAACTAAGGATACGAGAAGAAGACATTTCAAAGACTGCTTTCAGAACGAGGTATGGCCACTACGAGTTCTTAGTTATGCCATTCGGGTTGACCAATGTACCAGCGGTTTTCATGGACCTAATGAACCAAGTGTGCAAACCCTATCTAGACAAGTTCGTCATTGTCTTCATCGATGACATCCTTATTTACTCAAGGAATAAGGAAGAACACAAGAGCACCTTAGACTGATTCTGGAGCTGTTGAGACGAGAACAATTGTATGCGAAATTTTCAAAGTGCGACTTCTGGATACGAGAGGTCCATTTCTTGGGTCATGTGGTCAATGAGAATGGGATACACGTTGACCCGGCAAAAATAGCAGCTATCAAGAACTGGGCTACGCCTAAGACTCCGATCGAGGTACGACAATTTCTCGGGTTGGCTGGCTATTATCGACGGTTCATCGAAGGGTTCTCGAAGATTGCTCAACCTCTCACCGTATTGACTCATAAAGGCACTACGTACGATTGGGAGATAAACAAGAATCTGCATTCCAGATTCTGAAGCAAAAACTCTGTACAGCACCGATTCTATCCCTGCCTGAGGGAACCGATGATTTTGTAGTTTACTGTGATGCTTCTATACAAGGCCTCGGTTGCGTACTAATGCAACGCAATAAGGTGATTGCCTATGCATCACGACAACTGAAGATACATGAGAAAAACTACACGACACACGACCTAGAGCTTAGAGCAGTCGTGTTTGCACTCAAGATATGGAGACACTACTTGTACGGTACCAAGTGCACCATTTACACCGATCACAAGAGTCTCCAGCACATCTTTGAACAGAAGGAGCTAAATATGAGACAACGTCATTGGGTTGAGTTGTTAAACGACTATGACTGTTCGATCAAGTATCATCCGGGCAAGGCCAATGTAGTAGCAGACGCCCTGAGTCGGAAGGAAATACCCAAGCCAAGACGAGTTCGAGCATTGCAACTCACCATTCACACTGGTTTACCCGACCAGATCCGCAATGCTCAACTTGAGGCGTGAAAAGACAAGAACCTGAAAGCCGAGTCGCTACGAGGCATGGAGAAGCAATTGGAAACCAAGCCTGACGGAATCCACTACTTCATGGATCGAACATGGATTCCCTCGTATGGAAACCTACGAGAACTGGTAATGGACGAAGCTCACAAATCACGGTACTCAATCCACCCAGGTTCGGACAAAATGTATCACGATCTCAAGGTCCTTTACTGGTGGCCGAATATGAAAGCTGACATTGCCACATACGTAAGCAGATGCCTAACCTGTTCTAAGGTTAAGGTGGAGTATCAACGACCGTCTGGTTTACTCCAACAGCTAGAAATACCAGTATGGAAGTGGGAGCAGATATCTATGGACTTCATCACGAAACTTCCTCGAACTCCCAGCGGATGCGACACCTTTTGGGTGATCGTGGATCGCTTGATGAAATCCGTACACTCCTGGCAATCCGGGAGACTGATCGTATGGAAAAGTTAACTCGTATCTACCTAAGGGAAGTAGTCTCTTGGCACGGTGTGCCGATTTCCATCATCTCTGATCGTGACGCTCGATTCACTTCACACTTCTGGCAGTCTTTGCAACGAGCATTGGGGACGCGGTTGGATATGAGCACCGCGTATCACCCTCAAACCGATGGCCAGAGCGAGCGAACGATCCAACTTTAGAAGACATGTTACGTGTCTGCGTCATAGATTTCGGCAGCAGTTGGGAAACTCACTTACCGCTAGTTGAGTTTTCTTACAACAATAGCTATCACACATCGATCAAAGCTGCCCCATTTGAGGCACTGTATGGGCGTAAGTGCCGATCACCTATCTGTTGGGCAGAAGTTGGAGAAATTCAACTCACCGGCCCTGAACTCGTGCACGAGACGACTGAGAAGATCATGCAGATCCGTAACCGTATGGCAGCAGCCCGTGACCGACAGAAAAGTTACGCTGATAAGCGTCGCCGACCGTTGGAATTCCAAATAGGTGACAAGGTGCTTTTGAAAGTGTCACCTTGGAAGGGTGTGATTCGTTTCGGGAAACGTAGGAAACTAAGCCCTAGGTACGTGGGACCGTTTGAGGTTGTCAAACGGGTTGGCCCCGTGGCCTATCAGTTGAACCTACCCGAAGAACTCCGTGGAGTACACGATGTGTTCCACGTCTCCAACTTGAGGAAATGCCTTGCAGACGAAACTCTTATCATTCCGTTAGACGAGATACATGTGGATGAACAACTACATTTCGTCGAGGAACCAGTGGAGGTCATGGATCGACAAGTCAAGACGCTCAAACATAGCCGTATCCCTATCGTTAAGGTTCGTTGGAACTCAAAGCGTGGACCCGAGTTTACCTGGGAACGCGAGGATCAGATGAAGAAGAAGTACCCGCAACTGTTCCAAGATCAGGCATCTACCTCTTAGAATACGCAGCAACTCTATTTAACAAGCGTCACAAACCGAGAGCCTTGTACTTCCCCGTAGAACCTCGTGACATGATGTGCTTATTTTCGGGACGAAAATTCCTGCAACAAGGGGATGATGTGACACCCCGTAATTCCAGGTTAACACTATTCAAACCACTGTCGTTATCATTGGCACATACTTGTTAATACTCGAAACGTATACAAACACCGCCACCGACATCGTTAAATAAATAATGATAAAATACTAACACGGGTGTTTGTAAAGGATTCACATAAACGGGATTTCCTAAGGAATCCTCTTAATTAACATAGCTCACCCAATCTACGCCGTCATCAACCGAAACCAATTTGGGAACACGGGACCTAAGTACAGGGACTAAACTTGACCAATTGCCAAACTGGGGCTGGGTATAAATACCCATCCACCAGCCCATATTCCACATTCTGCTCTCTTCTCTTCAGTCGCTCTCTCCCTCTCCCTTTCTTCATCCAAGCACCAAAATCACCCCGATTGAGCTCGTTTTCATCGGTTAGACCACGCAACAGCTGAGAAATCACGTTCCCAGCAGGTAGGCGACCCTGTACATCCGTTTTATTGCTCGTTTCTCTGCTGCAAATTTGGGGTTCGGGTGTTCGGGTTCAACCCGAATGCATGTGGTCGTGGGGGTGTGTGTGAGGTCAATCAACATGTGCATTTCACTTAGACATGTTAGGAAAGTGTTCCTTGAAGTCCTGATTGTGTGAAAACCGAGCACGGGACAGCCGAAGGCTGTTCAGCCCGTCCAGCAGTCGCGATCTGCTGCAGTTCGCGACTGGGCCAGTCATGCGATTGAGTCATGCGACTGGGCCCACCGTGCGACTGGGTGGTGCGACTGGTTTGGGACGTGTGAATGAGTGCATGTGATTGGGAGTGTGTGCGATTGAGTCAACCGGATGAAATGCGTGCGACTGAGTACCACCCCACTAAGGTCCAATCGCACGAATGAAGGTCCAGTCATGCGATTGGTCATTGAGTCGGGTGAATGGGTGATGTGTGGTACGATTGAATGCTAAGTCGTACGAATGAGGGTTCAACCGTATGAATGAGATTGATTCGTACGATTGAAGGCCCATTCGCGCGAATGAAGTGTCCAGTCGTGCGTCTAGCCTTGATATGCGATTGGAGTCATTGTGAGTGAATTCTCCTTGTGTGCCTATCGTGTGATGATATGGTAACAATCAATAAAGTGCCAATTCTTAACCACAAAGATTAAAGTCAACGCAATCAACAAGCACATACTCTTTCAACATAACGTAACCTAACTATTTACAAATATCGACAACTTAATTGGGAATCTACATAAAGTCTGATACGTCTATGTCTGCTTGTGTGTGTGACACCCATGACCGAACCAATGCGACCCGACCCGACTAAACATGTCTATTAACGCTGAACACAACATTAACGCTTAACATAACTGTCAATAGGTGTTTGACAGCGCATTATAAACAACACTTGGGAGACCTTCATCCTACATACTTATTACATCATCTGTGAGTTTCACGGCCCCTATTTTACTCTCTTTCCTTTTTGGGGAGAAGACATACAAAACAGACTTACATAATGGTTGTAGTATTATTGATATCGCTTGTTACGTTAGTGCAAACACACAACATGTCCTGACACACTCGAACCGTTAGTAATGGGATTAGCGAGGTAATTTTGAGTAGTACTACTGGGTCTGACAAACCCCGCTCGGGCTAGTCGTGCTAGCTTGATTGGAGGTCAAACGGGTGCTTGATTGACCTAACATTTGTCACGGTCTTGCGAGACGTGCGGGATACAACAAACACATATAGGACGTAAATAGTCAGCTTCGGTTCGAAACGCTAAGTAACAAGAACATAGGCTAGCTACCTAACGATATGCTCTATATACTAAACCATTGAAACGCAAGCCACTGAACGCTTACGAACATATTTCTTGTTGATTAAACCTGTGAACTCACCAACTTTATGTTGACACATTTTAGCATGTTTTCTCAGGTCACAGGAACGCATAAGCTCATGATGCACGCTAAGGAAACGCACCCAGGACATGCATTCATCTATTTTATTTTCAGCATTGAACATTTTGTCTAAACTTGGCTATTGTAACTGTACTGTAATGGATTTACTAATTATGTACTCGCTTCCGCACTATTGTAAACTTTGTTTATGTTCTTTTGAATGAAGTCAAATGTTTATTTTAAATTGTAACACCCGTAATTTCTTATTAAAGAAATTAAAAGAATGAAATAGAAAGAAAGGGGAAAGAAATAAAAAGTCTACTTTTGTGGAAGGGCCAAAAGTGCCAAATGGGCAAACTCCCTATTAATTTTGATAGAAAAGGTGGTATGGGCGCCCACGTTGCCTGAGTATTCTTTCAATTGATATTTTAGAGAGAGAGAGCAGCAGGAGCAGAAAACTATCGGGATTTTTGAAGAAGAACCTGAGAAACTCGAAGTTTTTGGTAAGAAATCTCGAATTATGATGTTTAGGACGATTCTAGAATCATTTATGAGCTTATAAATGTAACTAGTGTGTTCGGGTTGCACTGTGTGTGTGTTTTAGGTGTAGAAACGACTGAGAAGTTCACGGAAAGGGCATCCAAAACCCGAAGACAAATTAAGGTGAGTTCTAGACCCCGTTTTACTGGTTTTTAAATGTTTTGGGGCTGGAAAATGCATGCAAGTATGTTTTTGTAAAGTTTGGGTTGAAACCCGTATGAAATGAATGTATGTATGCTTATGTTTATGTTAGATTTATGCCTAGTATCACATGTATATGTTTAGAACTAGGCATTATGATGTTTGGGACTTGGATTATGGATTAGACACATGAACAGGTTGCAAATATGTCTGAAATTGGACTTAAAATAAATAAGAACAAGCTGATGAGTCCACCAGTGGTAATACGACCAACAGTGTGGTCGTATGACCTGGATATTTTTCTAAGTGTTGAAGCCAGTAGGCCTCATACGACCAACAGTGTGGTCGTATGACCAAGTGATTTGTCTAAGTGTTGTCCAATAGGACTCATACGACCAACAGTATGGTCGTATGACCAAATGATATTTTTTCTAAGTATGTTGAAGAGTCCAATAGGACTCATACGACCAACAGTGTGGTCGTATGACCAGAACATATTTCCAAGTCTAGGGATGGTACGACCAATAGTGCTCATACGACCAACAGTATGGTCGTATGACCAGATAATTCTAAGTATAAAATGAAAAGTCCAGCAGTGCTCTTACGCCTAACAGGGCTCATACGCCCAGAGGGCTTATACGCCCAACAGGGCTCAAACGCCCAGAAACTTAGAATTTTACAGAAATTACCAGTAAGTCCAAAGTTCGAGGTTTTGACCAGGGTTGACTAGGGTTAATAAATGATGATGTCTCATGCATAGAATGATGAGTATGATTAACCCTTATTATTACTGATATTATTATCAGTGTATTATTACTGTTAACAATATTATTAATAAAATATTGTTAAGTATGGTATGATGCTATGTATGATGATGAATGCCTGATGATGTATGTATGATGATGAATGTATGATGAGTGTGTATGTTCCTTGTAATTGTGTATGCTTATCTTTCTGAAACTTTACGAATAACAAGAATGAACTAATGAAGTATTATGTAACGTAAAGTGAAAGATAATGAAAGAGGAACATGATGATGAATGCATGTATTAACGAATGAATGAAAGAAGAATGATGATGAATACATGCATAATGAATGAATGAAAGTCTTGCATGGTCTAAGGGGCACGAGATGGAATTGACGGTTATGAAGTCTTGGAATGGAGCTTGGTTCTAGTAACTAGGCCTATTACGAGCCTTATGGTAGATTATGGACAGTGAGCCATAGTTGCCTTAAGAACAACGGGGCAGTGTCTTTGTGACCTGTCACGGGATAGTTGTTACAGCAGGAGTGGTGACGATCACTCATGGGGTTAACGTGACCCCAGATGAGACGTTGTCGGTCTATGGACAGAGAGCCATAGGGGCAACGAGGTTGTCGGTCTATGGACAGAGAGCCATAGGGGCAACCAGGTTGTCGGTCTATGGACAGAGAGCCATAGGGGCAACCAGGTGTCGGTCTATGGACTGAGAGCCATAGGGGCACCAGGTGTCGGTCTATGGACTGAGAGCCATAGGGGCACCAGACGGATACGATATGCTCTGTCGGCTCATGGGTTGGAACCATGGGGGCAGAGAAGAAAGGTGACCCTTAGAGTTTTGCATGCTTGACGAATGAAAGTTAAAGAACGTATGAATGAATGAAAAGAATGTATGTACGAACGTGAATGAGAACGATGAATGGTACACGAATGAAAACTAATGAACGAATGATGAAGATAATAATGAAATTACCTACGTGTACGTACGATGTGTGATCACATATGCATAACGAACGTTTTGGAATGAGAAGTAAAGTATTTTAAATACAAAACTAGAACTCACTCAGCAACGCTGACTTTTATGTATTTTCCAGTTGGCAGGTAACAGGTTGTTGAGTATGGCACACGGGGATGGCTACTAGGCGGGCAAGACTGACATCCATTTCACTTTTGACAATACTGTTGTTTTGTAATTCATTCGACTAATTATTTTGTGACTTATGAACTAGAATGTATTGCTTAACAACAGCATTTTAAAATGAATGAAGGGTTTTGCCAACTTAATTCCGCTGCTTAATTCATTGATATATATATGTGTTTTATGCTGTGAATGACCAACTGTGAGGTGCCCGGGAATGGGGCCTTACAAGTTGGTATCAGAGCAAAAGTTAAGTAAAATGGGTAAATTTTCAAAATGAACCTTAACTTAAACTGAGAATGGGACGGAAAGAGGGATGTCAGCCCGAGTAGCCATGTGCCATCAGGTATTACTTTTCTTAAAAGTTAATCAGTGTTATGTGCGTGTGCTATGTGATTTATGTGTTCTTAGTAGATTTAGATGCTGATGTAGTCAGGATAGGAAGTGCTTGGGGTGTGAAGAGTAAAGTAAGTGGCTAATCACAACTGGCCACTGTAATTAGGGACTTACTATACTTGACATAAACTGAGCTATTCCTTGAATGACTGTTTTAGTGTTTGAATCTTATAGTGCATAGGAAAATAGCTGGGAAGAAACCTTCTAAGGCTGCTAGAGGTAGAGGTCGTCCGCGTACGACTAGGAACAGCACTAAAGCTCCTGAGACAGCTCCTGTGAACCCCGAGGTTCCCGACCGGAATGAAGAAACAGAGAATGCTAGTTTGAATGCCTCAGCTAGGGAGGTGATTGCTGATGAGGTACACCAGGTCCTACAGGCAGTTATGCCATCAGTAGTGACCGATGTTATTCGAGCTATAAGGAACGAGGAAAGGAAGGAAAAAGAGGACAGGAGAGGGTCGACTGAAAAGGAGAGCAAGGAAGAAGAGGAACGACCGGATCCTGAGATAGTAATATCTGACGAGGAGAGAGATGATGTAGTAGGGGCGACGACCAAGGGGTGCAGTTACGGGGCATTTCAAAGGTGCAAGCCCCCGACTTTTGATGGAAATGGCACTGCTGCAACCGCTCAACGATGGGTAAGGGAGATGGAAGCGGTACTCGAGATCAGCGAGTGCCGTGAGGATCAGAAGGTGAAGTTTGCCACCCACTCCTTTACTGACTCAGCACTATGCTGGTGGGACAATATTGTCCAAGCGGAGGGTTCCAGGGCCATCGGGAAAATGAAGTGGTCCGAGTTGAAGAAGCTAGTAATTGAGGAATTACGTCCTCACAGAGAACTTGATAAGGTCGAGAGGGATTTCTTGCAACTCGAGACGGGAACCATGACACACCAGCAATACACTACCAAATTCAATGAAATGGCCAGGCTGGTGCCGGATCAAGTGACACCGGTATCTCGAAAGATTAACCGGTACATTCAGGGACTGCCAGCCGACATCCGCAGGCACTTGATTACTGCCCGACCAAGCACCTTTAGGTCGGCAGTAGACTTAGCTGGGAGGCTCTATGACGAGAGGGAAGTGATGGTGGTGGAATCAAAGAAGGCCGGTGGTGACCGAAACTGGAATGGAAAGCGGTTCGGGCGTGGTGGCTTTACCCCGAATAACAAGAAGGCGAGAAGGGATAACCGTAGGGTGGGGTCATCAAGCTCGGAACCCAAAAGATGTGACAAGTGTGGTAAGGAGCACGGTGGTGAATGTAGATGGGGGTTAAACGTCTGTTTCAGGTGTGGGAAATCCGGTCATATGGCTAAAGACTGTAAGGCTGCGAGGTGTTTCAACTGTGGTGAAGCGGGGCATATGAGTAAAGATTGCAAGAAGTCGAGGGCTGAGAGTTCCGGAGGAAAGAAGGTGGCAGGGACTGAGGGGCAGAAGACGAGCGCCAGAGCTTTTACTATGACCAGAGAGGAGGCTAGGACGGACCCCGATGTTGTGTCAGGTACGTTTCTAGTAAATCAAACTCTTGCTTCTGTGTTATTTGACTCTGGTGCTAGTAGGAGTTTCATTTCTGCTACTTTCTGTGATAAATTGTCTGCTAGTAGTAAATGCATTGATGAGCCCTTTGATGTAGAAACCGCTATTGGTAAGTCCACTAGAGTTATTGATGTGATAGAGGACTGTACCATAGAGTTAGAAGGCCATAGGTTTGCTGCCAAATTACATGTGATGCCCTTAGGAGGATTTGATGTAGTGTTAGGGATGGATTGGTTAGCAACCTACGAAGCGAATATCGTATGCCGAAAGAAGATGATTAGGCTGACGGCGACTGACGGAAGTCCGGTGACAATATATGGCGATCGAGTTACGACGATTCCGAAGGTGATCTCGATGGCGGTGGCGGGAAAGTGTATGAGGCGCGGATGTAGCGCCTACTTATGTTATGTAAAGAATGTAGAGACGACAACACCACAACTACCTGATGTACCAGTTGTGCGTGACTTTCCGGACGTGTTTCCCGAAGACTTATCGGGATTGCCACCTGACCGAGAGATCGAATTCCAGATCGACCTGATACCGGGTGCCCAACCTGTCGCAAAAGCACCGTATCGCTTGGCTCCGACGGAGATGAAAGAGTTGATGGAGCAACTGCAGGAGTTGCTTGACAAGGGCTTTATTAGACCGAGTATCTCTCCTTGGGGTGCTCCGGTCTTGTTCGTGAAGAAAAAGGACGGTAGCATGAGAATGTGTATTGACTACCGTGAATTGAACAAGTTGACAATAAAGAATCGGTATCCGTTACCGAGAATCGATGACTTGTTCGACCAGCTCCAGGGTGCCAGTTGGTTCTCGAGGATAGATCTTCGATCTGGCTACCATCAATTGAAGGTAAAGGAGCAGGACATTCCTAAAACGGCTTTTCGCACGCGTTATGGACACTATGAGTTTCTCGTTATGTCATTTGGTCTAACTAACGCGCCAGCTGCTTTTATGGATTTGATGAACCGAGTGTGTCGGCCAATGTTAGATAAATCAGTAATTGTGTTCATTGATGATATTCTGATTTATTCAAGGAGCGAAGAAGAGCATGCCGGTCACATTCGGGAAGTGTTGGAGACTTTGAGGAGGGAGAAGCTGTATGCTAAGTTCTCCAAATGTGCTTTTTGGCTACGCGAGGTGCAATTTCTGGGTCATGTGGTAAATGCAGAGGGAATTATGGTGGACCCAGCAAAGGTTGAGGCTGTAATGCAATGGAAATCACCAAAGACGCCATCCGAGATTCGTAGCTTCTTGGGATTGGCGGGCTATTACAGGAGATTTATTCAGGATTTCTCCAAGATAGCCTCACCTTTGACTAAGTTGACTCGCAAGGATGTGAAATTCGTGTGGGGTCGAGAGCAGGAGACGGCTTTTGAGGAGTTGAAGGCAAGACTAACACAAGCTCCTGTCTTGACGTTGCCCGAGGGGAATGAAGACTTAGTGGTCTATTCGGATGCATCTTATTCTGGGCTAGGTTGCGTATTGATGCAACGTGGAAGGGTAATAGCCTATGCATCCCGACAATTGAAAATCCACGAAGCCAACTATCCCACACACGATCTAGAATTAGCTGCGGTGGTTTTCGCGTTGAAGATTTGGCAGCACTATCTATACGGGACGAAGTGCACAATCTTCACCGACCACAAAAGTTGAAGTACTTTTTCGAACAGAAAGATCTTAACATGAGGCAGAGACGATGGTTGGAACTAATAAAGGATTATGATTGCGAAATCCATTACCATCCGGGCAAGGCCAACGTGGTGGCCGATGCCCTTAGCCGAAAAGAACGACCTGAGCCGATTTGGGTGGAAGCTTATCAGTTGATCATGACCCCCGATGTGATGACACAGGTTAAGGAGTTTCAAGACGAGGCTTTGAAAGAAGATCGTCTTAACTCCGAAAGGATAAGAGGCCTAGTGACGGAATTGGGTAAGAACACTCTTGGTGTTAAGACCCGATTTGGGCGAATGTGGATTCCTCGATACGGGGATCTACGTGGAAGAATCATGGATGAGGCCCATAAGACCCGATACTCCATTCACCCTGGTGCTACCAAAATGTACCACGATATGAAGAAAGACTATTGGTGGCCGGGAATGAAACGCGACGTAGTGGAGTATGTAAGTAAGTGTCTGACTTGCTTACAAGTGAAGGCGGAACACCAGAAGCCCTACGGGAAGATCCAACCGTTGGATATACCCGAGTGGAAGTGGGAACACATCACCATGGACTTTATCACGAAACTACCACGTACCCCGAAAGGGTATGATGCCATATGGGTGATAGTTGACCGCTTGACAAAGAGTGCCCACTTCCTACCAATCCGCGAAACGTACTCATCTGAAAGATTGGCGGATCTGTTCATCAAAGAAATTGTAGCTCGTCATGGTGTGCCGGTGTCTATTGTGTCTGATCGTGACACCCGGTTTACCTCCAAGTTTTGGAAGAGATTTCATGATGCGATGGGGACGAGACTACACATTAGTACAGCATATCACCCTCAGACGGACGGTCAGTCTGAGAGGACGATCCAAACACTCGAAGACATGCTTCGGGCGTGCGTGATCGATTTTGGAGGAAGTTGGGATGATCACTTGCCATTAGCAGAATTCTCGTACAACAATAGCTATCATGCCAGTATTGGCATGCCACCATACGAGATGCTATACGGTAGGAGATGTAGGACGCCCGTATGTTGGGGAGACATTAGGCAGAAGGAACTGGGAGGTGTCGAGGTGATTGAAGCAACGACTGAGAAGTTAGAAAAGATCAAAGCCTTCATGAAGGCGGCGAAAGATAGGCAAAAGTCGTATGCTGACAAGAGGCGAAGACCGATAGAGTTCAAGGTTGGTGACCGAGTAATGTTGAAGGTCTCGCCCTGGAAAGGGATCATTAGATTCAGGAAACGAGGTAAGCTAAGCCCGAGGTATATAGGACCTTTCCGAATTGTCGCACGAGTAGGAGAGGTAGCCTATCGACTTGAGCTGCCAGATAAGTTAAGTGGAATTCATCCCACATTCCATGTATCTCATCTAAGAAAGTGCTTAGCTGATGAAGACATGGTTGTACCACTGGAGGATATTGAGGTGGATGAGAGGCTCAACTACGTGGAGCAACCAGTGGCAATCATTGATCGTAAAGAAAAGAGGTTAAGGAATAAAGTGGTTCCTCTTGTGCGTGTACAGTGGAAGCACGGGAAGGGATCCGAGTCTACGTGGGAGACTGAAGAAGAGATGAGGCAACACTACCCACATCTGTTTGAGGAATAACAGGTTTCGGGGACGAAACCTATATAAGGGGGGTGGACTTGTAACACCCGTAATTTCTTATTAAAGAAATTAAAAGAATGAAATAGAAAGAAAGGGGAAAGAAATAAAAGTCTACTTTTGTGGAAGGGCCAAAGTGCCAAATGGGCAAACTCCCTATTAATTTTGATAGAAAAGGTGGTATGGCCGCCCACGTTGCCTGAGTATTCTTTCAATTGATATTTTAGAGAGAGAGAGCAGCAGGAGCAGAAAACTATCGGGATTTTTGAAGAAGAACCTGAGAAACTCGAAGTTTTTGGTAAGAAATCTCGAATTATGATGTTTAGGACGATTCTAGAATCATTTATGAGCTTATAAATGTAACTAGTGTGTTCGGGTTGCACTGTGTGTGTGTTTTAGGTGTAGAAACGACTGAGAAGTTCACGGAAAGGGCATCCAAAACCCGAAGACAAATTAAGGTGAGTTCTAGACCCCGTTTTACTGGTTTTTAAATGTTTTGGGGCTGGAAAATGCATGCAAGTATGTTTTTGTAAAGTTTGGGTTGAAACCCGTATGAAATGAATGTATGTATGCTTATGTTTATGTTAGATTTATGCCTAGAATCACATGTATATGTTTAGAACTAGGCATTATGATGTTTGGGACTTGGATTATGGATTAGACACATGAACAGGTTGCAAATATGTCTGAAATTGGACTTAAAATAAATAAGAACAAGCTGATGAGTCCACCAGTGGTAATACGACCAACAGTGTGGTCGTATGACCAGGATATTTTTCTAAGTGTTGAAGCCAGTAGGCCTCATACGACCAACAGTGTGGTCGTATGACCAAGTGATTTGTCTAAGTGTTGTCCAATAGGACTCATACGACCAACAGTATGGTCGTATGACCAAATGATATTTTTTCTAAGTATGTTGAAGAGTCCAATAGGACTCATACGACCAACAGTGTGGTCGTATGACCAGAACATATTTCCAAGTTTAGGGATGGTACGACCAATAGTGCTCATACGACCAACAGTATGGTCGTATGACCAGATAATTCTAAGTATAAAATGAAAAGTCCAGCAATGTTCTTACGCCTAACAGGGCTCATACGCCCAGAGGGCTTATACGCCCAACAGGGCTCAAACGCCCAGAAAACTTAGAATTTTACAGAAATTACCAGTAAGTCCAAAGTTCGAGGTTTTGACCAGGGTTGACTAGGGTTAATAAATGATGATGTCTCATGCATAGAATGATGAGTATGATTAACCCTTATTATTACTGATATTATTATCAGTGTATTATTACTGTTAACAATATTATTAATAAATATTGTTAAGTATGGTATGATGCTATGTATGATGATGAATGCCTGATGATGTATGTATGATGATGAATGTATGATGAGTGTGTATGTTCCTTGTAATTGTGTATGCTTATCTTTCTGAAACTTTACGAATAACAAGAATGAACTAATGAAGTATTATGTAACGTAAAGTGAAAGATAATGAAAGAGGAACATGATGATGAATGCATGTATTAACGAATGAATGAAAAGAAGAATGATGATGAATACATGCATAAATGAATGAATGAAAGTCTTGCATGGTCTAAGGGCACGAGATGGAATTGACGGTTATGAAGTCTTGGAATGGAGCTTGGTTCTAGTAACTAGGCCTATTACGAGCCTTATGGTAGATTATGGACAGTGAGCCATAGTTGCCTTAAGAACAACGGGGCAGTGTCTTTGTGACCTGTCACGGGATAGTTGTTACAGCAGGAGTGGTGACGATCACTCATGGGGTTAACGTGACCCCAGATGAGACGTTGTCGGTCTATGGACAGAGAGCCATAGGGGCAACGAGGTTGTCGGTCTATGGACAGAGAGCCATAGGGGCAACCAGGTTGTCGGTCTATGGACAGAGAGCCATAGGGGCAACCAGGTGTCGGTCTATGGACTGAGAGCCATAGGGGCACCAGGTGTCGGTCTATGGACTGAGAGCCATAGGGGCACCAGACGGATACGATATGCTCTGTCGGCTCATGGGTTGGAACCATGGGGGCAGAGAAGAAAGGTGACCCTTAGAGTTTTGCATGCTTGACGAATGAAAGTTAAAGAACGTATGAATGAATGAAAAGAATGTATGTACGAACGTGAATGAGAACGATGAATGGTACACGAATGAAAACTAATGAACGAATGATGAAGATAATAATGAAATTACCTACGTGTACGTACGATGTGTGATCACATATGCATAACGAACGTTTTGGAATGAGAAGTAAAGTATTTTAAATACAAAACTAGAACTCACTCAGCAACGCTGACTTTTATGTATTTTCCAGTTGGCAGGTAACAGGTTGCTGAGTATGGCACACGGGGATGGCTACTAGGCGGGCAAGACTGACATCCATTTCACTTTTTGACAATACTGTTGTTTTGTAATTCATTCGACTAATTATTTTGTGACTTATGAACTAGAATGTATTGCTTAACAACAGCATTTTAAAATGAATGAAGGGTTTTGCCAACTTAATTCCGCTGCTTAATTCATTGATATATATATATGTGTGTTTTATGCTGTGAATGACCAACTGTGAGGTGCCCGGGAATGGGGCCTTACATAAATTCATATAGTGTCGTTCAATATGACTGTGTCTGAGATCCTGGTAGGTCACACGCCTAACGGTAAAACCCCGTTCATGGAAATTGAGGGTGTGACAGCCTATAACGATTGGCTGAAATACACTGAGGACTCCGTCCAAGTGTCTTGTCTCATGCTAGCGAGCATGACTCCGGATCTTCAAAAGGAGTATGAAAATCACGGAGCTTATGACATGATAACCCAGCTGAAGGAAACATTCCAACAGCAAGCAAGGGTTGAGCGCTTCGAAATGGTTCGAGCACTCCATGCATGTCGTATGGACGACAACCAATCGGTTTCATCTTATGTACTTAAGATGAAAAGTCATATTGACCACCTCGAGAGGCTTAATTGTCCCGTCTCGAAGGAATTGGCCACGGATTTGATCCTAAATGGACTTACCAAGAAGTTCGAGACATTTGTGTTGAATTACAACATGAATGCATGGGACAAGAGTATTGGTGAGCTTCACTCAATGCTTAAAACAGCCGAGGCGGCCATGGGTAAAAGGGTTTTACCTGTTCTCACCATCAATGAAGGTGGGAACAAGAAAAGACCTTATCCCGCACCCAAGGCAAAGGTTGCCAAGGGTAAGGGAACCGTTTGGGGAAAGGGGAAGGGGGTGGTAAGGGTGCCACCCAAACCACAAGAGAAGAAGCAAAAGGTTGCTAACAATGACCCATGCTTCAAGTGTGGGGAGATTGGACATTGGGCAAGGAATTGTCCTGTCCATCTCCAAGAGTTGAAAGCAAAGAGGGATGCCGGGCAGACCTCAGGTACAATATACATGATTCATATTGATCTTAATGTTACATCTTCTAACACATGGGTATTGGATACCGGATGTGGAACTCATATTTGCAACTTGTTGCAGGTGTTCACAAGAAGTAAGGACTTCAATCAAGGGGATGTTAGTCTCTTCATGGGCAATGGAACCAAAGTCCAAGTTGAAGCTCGTGGGGACTACATCCTAAAACTTCCAAGTGGCTTGGATGTTATTTTGAAGAATGTTTTGTATGCTCCTAGTTTGATTAGGAACATTATTTCTGTATCCTAATTAAGACATTATGATTATGTATTATCTTTTGTTGAAAATGATATTCATGTTTCTTTAAATAATATGTTCTATTTTAAAGCTATTCCCATTAATGGTATTTATGAATTGGTTCATGAAAATTCTTTAAATAGTTCATTGTACCAAACTAACACCAAGAAACTCAAGTTGGATTTGAGTGATACCTATCTTTGGCATTGTCGTCTTGGTCATATAAACAAGAAACGTATACAAACACTTCAAAAGAATGGTCTTTTAAAAACAAATGAATGTGATTCATTTGATGTATGTGAATCTTGTTTACAAGGAAAAATGACTAAGGCACCCTTTAGTGGAACTAATGAAAGGGCAAAAGATTTATTAGGAATCATACATTCGGATGTATGTGGTCCTTTTAAGCCAATGGCTAGGAATGGTGAAAAATACTTCATTACCTTTACCGACGATTATAGTCGCTATGGGTATGTGTACTTATTAAGGCACAAAGATGAAGCTTTTGAAATGTTCAAAATCTTCAAGAATGATGTAGAAAATCAACTCAACAAGTCAATTAAAGTTCTTCACACCGATAGAGGAGGTGAATACCTAAGTGATGCTTTTCAAGATCATCTTAGGAGTTGTGGGATTGTCTCACAACTCACTCCACCTGGAACACCACAACATAATGGTGTGTCTGAGAGGAGGAATCGAACCCTATTGGATATGGTGCGATCTATGATGGCTAGAAGCTCATTGCCTCTATCGTTTTGGGGTTTCACTTTGCTCTCCGCGACCCGTATACTAAATATGGCCCCAACCAAAAAGGTGGAAAGGACACCTTTTGAGATATGGCATGGAAGAGTTCCATTCCTATCATACTTAAGGGTCTGGGGTTGTGAGGCTTATGTTAAGACTCCCACCCCAAACAAATTGGAAGTCCGATCCACCAAGTGTATCTTTATTGGATATCCTAGAGATTCTATGGGATATTATATCTATGATCCACTGGAACAAAAGGTGTTTGTTGCCAGAAAGGGTGAGTTCTTAGAAGCAAAGTTCCTTATGGAAGGAGCTAGCAGTAGAACAGTGGATCTTAAAGAGGATCAAGAACCACAACCCAATGCACGTTTGGTTGAAACCAGCACTCAGCATGAGGATGTTGAGGATGATCAAGGGGTTAATCAATACACACAAGACGTTCGCAGAAGTGGTAGAACTAGTAATCCACCTGAAAGATACGGATTTTTCATGGATGGATGTTATGTGGTAGATTCAGATGAACCAACCACATACCATAATGCAGTGTTCAATTCGTATTGCGACAAATGGCTTGAAGCCATGAATGTTGAGATGCAATCCATATATGACAATCAAGTTTGGGAACTTGTTGTACCACCTCTTAATTCCAAGGTAGTTGGAAGTAAGTGGTTTTTCAAGAAGAAAACCGATATGCATGGAAACTTGGATACTTATAAAGCTAGACTTATAGCAAAGGTTTCACTCGAACTCAAGGGGTTGATTATGATGAAACCTTCTCACCTGTTGCGATGCTAAAGTCTATAAGGATACTGTTTGCCATAGCTGCTCATTATGATTATGAGATTTGGTAAATGGATGTCAAAACCGCTTTCCTAAATAGATATCTTGAGGAAGATGTCTATATGGTTTAGCCTGAAAGTTTTGTCGATCCAAAACATCCTAATAAAGTATGAAAGTTAAAGAAATCAATCTATGGATTGAAACAAGCATCGAGAAGCTGGAATCACCGTTTTGATGAGGAGGTAAAGAAATTTGGCTTCATCAAAAATGCTGATGAGGCTTGTGTGTATAAGAAGGTTAGTGGGAGCACAATAACTTTCCTAGTATTGTATGTTGATGACATACTACTATTTGGAAATGACATTCCAACCTTGGAAGGTGTAAAAACCTGGCTTGGAAGTTGTTTTTCCATTAAGGATCTTGGTGAAGCCGCCTATATTCTAGGAATAAAGATTTATAGGGATAGATCAAGGCGGTTGATTGGTTTAAATCAAAGTGCATATATTGATAAAATCTTGAAAAGGTTCAAGATGGAGAACTCTAAGAAAGGTACGGTACCTATTCAAAGAGAAACAATATTGAGTAGGACTCAATGTCCCAGCTCAAAGGATGAGCAAGATAGCATGAAGGCAATCCCATACGCATCTGCTATTGGATCCATCATGTATGCAATGATATGCACTCGACCGGACGTTTCGTGCGCATTAAGCATGACAAGCCGATACCAGCAAAATCCTGAAAATAGTCATTGGATGGTTGTTAAAAACATACTTAAGTACCTAAGGAGGACGAAAGATATGTTCCTAATCTATGGATCTGGTGATGAGGAACTCATTGTAAAAGTTTACACGGATGCGAGTTTCCAAACCGATCGTGATGATTCACGGTCACAATCGGGATACATTTTCATTCTGAATGGAGGAGCTGTCTCTTGGAAGAGCTCTAAACAGGATGTGGTGGCCTTATCAACTACAGAATCTGAATACGTCGCCGCCTTATTGGCAGCTCAAGAAGCTGCATGGTTGAAGAAATTCATTAACGATCTAGGGGTAGTCCCTTCCATTCAGGACCCCCTAGAGATCTTTTGTGATAACGAGGGTACGATTGCTCAAATCAAGGAACCTCGTGCTCATCAAAAGACTAGGCACATTGAGCGGAGATTCAACTACATACGAGATGAATTGAAAAGGGAAAGATATGTATTCGCAAAGTTCACACGGATCAAAACATTACGGATCCTCTCACGAAGCTCCTTGAAAAGGCAAAGCATGAAGGTCATACTTGTGCCATGAGACTTTGATATTCTAGTGACTGGATTTGATCTGTAAATTTTATATTTGGATATGTGGAACTATTTATTATTTGAATAAAATTATTTGGTTATAATGTTTCAATTAATGTTCCAATTTAGCATGTTTAATCCATGGGTAAATTGTTTACTCTAAATGTTCGTAGTCATTCATACTTGTGGGAACAAGTATGAGGGTAAGACTATTATGAATTTGGATTGGTAGATATTCATATGGATGAATATAGAGCAATAGGTTGCTGCCAAGGTTCATAGATATTTGTGGGATGCAAATATTGGACTGACCTACATCTCAAATATTACTACATGGAATCTTCATGATTGATCATAAGTAATTTTGAGTAAAGGCGAACATCATTTGGTATCCTCTGACCTGAGATACATATTGGGTCTTGATATTTACCAAATATTATACTTTGGCTCAGTTCTTCGCTGTTCTGAAATATGACAGTACATAAGTCTGAGTTCAGGTTTGAAATGAGGTAATTGTGAGAGAGTATGTAGTCAAGATGGGATTTGTCTCTCTTATTTGTTGAGAGTAAGATGTCTAAGGCCTGATAAAGTTAAATCAATGGAGAATGATCAGTCCGTGTCTCTAGGATTTAACATGACATCTGAGACAAAAGGATAGATGATTGATTCACCTAAAACATTTCAAGTATGATACTTGAAGAGGATGATGTTATTGAATGGCACTTAGTCATACGTATTGAGGGTAGTAAACTGTTGTTAGGCGGTATTTACTGCTTGCATCAATCTTCTATGAATCTTGTGCAAGTGGGAGATTGTAGGATCTTATATGCCCAAGACACATACAAGACTGATATGGTTAGTACGTTATGATCCAAGTCAGGTCATACCCAATAACAAGCTATACAAACACCAACAAACATTTATTTATTGATGAGATCATACAATGAATGTTTGACACCTATTTAGAAAATTGGTTTTCTAAATATTGCTTTTGTGATAGAGCAACGTTATATGGATAACTTGTTCATGAGAATTTTATTTGTTACATTATTTAAGATTGGTTAAATAATGACATATAAAATGTGTTATGTTATAAAATTAAACTAGGCTTTAATTTTATAATTCAAATGATTTGAAGAGTGTGATTTTTTATAAAAACAAATGGGTGGGAAACCCATTTGAATACCCAACCCTTCGGCCGCCCAAGGGCCTTGGGAATACCCAAGTTTCTCTTGTTTCTTGCAAGACCACATGCAACCAACACTCATCCATCATTCTTACCTAACACTCTCTCTCACACACACTAGCAAATCCTCTCTACTTGGCTACCATTTTCGGGTTTTAGAGGAGCAAGAAGAAGAGGTTCTTTTTGGTGTTGCACCCTAACAAGCAAGGTGTTTGAAGAGCTTGTGGGTATCAAGATTTGAGTTCCTCCACCTTGAAGGATTGCTGCTCAAAAACATCATCACCTTCAAAGATCTCGACCCCTTTTGAGCTGCTGAAAGGTAGTTTATGGCAGCCTCTATATGGCTGTCCATAATGCTCATTTTATGCTTTCATAGCCTGTTTATTCACATAAGAATGATCCTTTGCAATATGGGTTTGGTTTATGCACATGTTTATCACCTAAAGAACATGTTTTTCTATTTTGTAATCATGTTTAAACATATATATATCCGCTGCATTTTTCAAAAAGTTTAAATGGTTAAACTTTGATTTTGTGTTCTATCAGACCCATCATCATCCGCGTTTATAATTTTACTAAGATGACACTTCAAAATTATGAGTTATATATTTTAATAAATTTCCTCCCAAACATATCTTGTCATGACCTGTAAAATTTAAAAGCCTATTTTATTATTTTAATAAACCTTTTAAGTATAAATTTGACTATAATAAAATTTAAAGTACCATTTTAATTAAAAAGACTCTATTTGGTCAACTGAACTAATTAAAAATAGCAACCATATAATTTTATATATGTTTAAAACGATCGTAATGTTTACTAGTAAATTTTGTTCCTATGAGGATATAAAGGTACGAATTAAGAAAAAAACAAATGTTAATTAAACTTATTTTTATTATATTATATGTTTAAATACATATGTGAAAGTTAAAAACATGAATATACTATAACGTGCTGATTGAAGAAAATATAAATAATAATAATAATGGTTGATTGAATAAAAACCAAAAGAAAATTATAATTGATTAGTTGAAAATAAATAAGTAATGAAAAAACATCTATTTTAGTAAATACTTTTCAAATAATATTTTTAATAAATATTTTTTCCTTCAACACCCTTTTAAGAAAAAACTGTGCTTTTATAAGTACACATAAATGAAATAGGCTATTAAGTCTATATTTTATTTATAATTTATTTATTTTTATAATGTGCTATTTTAAATTTTGGTTTTTGTTTTGTTTTATTTAGTTTAATGTAGTCTTTTATTTATATTTGTAATTTGCAACTTATTTATATTAAGAGTAAATTACACTTTTGATCATTTAGGTTTATAGCAAATTTCAAGTTTCATCTTTAAACTAAATAAATTACAGAAAACATCCTTCATACGTCCTTTACTCAATCGGAGGTTAATATTGATTATGAAATCAGGTCATCTACTTGCACGTTATGATAGTTTGTCTTTTTCCTTTATTAGATAAATATATAATTTATTAAATTCAAACCCACCTACCGTACACATTCTCTCTCTACGCTCCCTCCCTCTATCTCTCTCTCTACACACACATACAAGGAACATTACTATCCGCCACCACCACTCACCACTTATCACCACCGCTCCCCCGCCATCATCCACCACCACCCATGTATCACCATCATCTGCACCAGCTCATTCTGTCCATCTTTCCCACCAAACCCTCTTACCAAATGCCTCCCCATCATCCCCATCTTCTCCTTCACATGTTCATTCCCCAACAAATTACAAAACCTATTATCTTGATCAGTACCCATCAGCAACGTAGTTCCCATAACAAATCAATCACCAGAAACGGTAACAACGTGTCCACCGCAAGCTTCAGCTTCGATTAGGTCTGCTTTCTCCCACCGATCAACGGCTATTATAGGGATCTCGTCGGAGATTTTGGTCATGGTCTCGTGGTTTAAGGCATCGAATATGAAGAGTGGTAATCATGTGGTTAGTCAGTCATTTTAGGGGATTTTCGCTGGTTAGAAGATGCATAGCGATGTGTATTTTGTGACGTCAATTTGCCTGGCCAGAGGTCATCGTTGTCGCCGGTGGCCAGAATTTAGGGGAATTCCATTAAGCGAGTGAGTGTTCTATATTTGTTCTTGATTATCTAGAGGTGTTCATATGGATTAAACTTTGACATGTTTTTATAATGATTTGATTATGAACAAATTTTGGAGTTGTATTGATGTTGATTTGTGTTTGCAATTTCGATTAATGAATTTGGTTTATGAAAGGTTGTGATAAATGGAACGGCATGTGAAATCTTGACACTATGAAAATTGACCATCTTTTGGTGACCGACAATGACGGAGAGCGGTGGTGGTAGTGGCCATTGATGGCAGTGGTGAGCGGTGGATGTTTGATGGTGTTTTTCTTGTGTGTAGAAGCAGAGAGTAGAGAGAGAATATGCTTAGGGTGGGTGGGTTTGGGTTTAATAAATTACATATTTATCTAATAAGATGAAAAATACCAAACTATCCTGACAATATTAATCTACCTGACTTTTCACGGTTAGATGAAAAGATGTAAACTGTTACAAATTTTAATCATAAAATTATATAATATTAAAAGTACAAGGTAATAAATAGTGGATCTTGAAATCAGGTCCGTTTAAACTTTATCCAACGGTGGAAATCAAAACTTGCTTTATGGTTTACACATGTCTTGAGACATCTTTCGTGGTATCACACGTGTCCCTAAGACAACTTTTGTGACATCATAGATATTAAAACGAAGAGAGATATATATACTCGGTGAAGAATCGCCGAGAGAAAGCCAGATTAGGTAGATTAACGCAAATCAGGTGGTGGTTCCACAAAGGTAGCTACGGCGTGGCCGATATAGGGTTCCGTTGAAGTGAGTGTCGTTAATCACCACTGTGGCATAGGCCAAATCGCCATTGCGATAACTTCTTGGCATACTGTTCTTCGATCTGCACCGCCTCCGCCGTAGAAGGAACAGTCGGTTTACCAGCCAACGATTGTATTTGTCATGCGTTGATGGTGGCTGGCGTATATGTCGGTGGTGCTTCCGGTAGTCGCTACAGTAGTTGTATGTCGGTCGTTGGTTTAGCAGTAACTCTCCACGCCAAACATTCTGTTTTCTGAAATTGATCACCCGCCATAATGCAATTCACTCCGTACACTCAGAGATATATAGGAATAGAAAGAGAAAGAAGGGTGTGAGATTGATCAAGAGTAGAGTCATGTCGTTCATCAGTCGTCTCCATTTCAACGTCTTCGCTACCGGAGGGTCGTTCATGGGCTTCTAAT
This sequence comes from Flaveria linearis, assembly GCA_024085815.1. Taxonomy (NCBI): domain Eukaryota; kingdom Viridiplantae; phylum Streptophyta; class Magnoliopsida; order Asterales; family Asteraceae; genus Flaveria; species Flaveria linearis. The sequence continues at coordinate 50,893,359 of CM044015.1, read as the reverse complement.
CGGTGTATAACCGCTTTTTGTTAACTTTATAACTTTAGGGTTGAGATTAAGTTTGGTTTTGTTTGCAGTAACTCACCACGCCAAATATTTTTATGGACTTTGATCGTCAATTGATTATAGAGCCTGTTCTATTTCAACGATCTTCTCCTTCATCGATTTTCTTCTGGACCTTCACAATTACCATACCATAAAAACCAACGCTCAAGTCTTCTAGGTCTATTTTTGGTGTTGCCATTGTTGAAGCTGAGACAAGTAATATGAAACTAGGTAAGTTTCTTGATTTCATAAGATTCTTGGTTGGGTTTCTTTATTTTGATTCGGGGTGTGGGTAGGTTCGTATATGGTTTCTTTGGTTTTGATTGTATCCATCCAATATATCACTTTAGCAATCGAATTGAAGATGGCCGACAAGAAATTGTATTCTTGGCAGATTAAGCTGTAATTGAGTGCAAAAATTAGTAATTGTTAAGGATGGTTATGGTTATGGGTGGCATGCCAGGTGAGCCTCTTTTCTAATTAACATCAGACTTTTTTTTCCTTCGTTTGAATTTTCACACGTAACTATACTTACAAACTATATAAAGATTGTATTATTTGATGATTTAGGGACATGATTAACGTGTGTGGTTTGAGTTACTTACAAACTATATAAAGATTGTATTTGATGATTTAGGGACATGATTAACGTGCTTGGTTTGCTGATTCGGATTATTTAAAGTATTTAAATTGTTTGAAAATTAAAAGGTTTTTCATTTGTGATTCTTTTAACCATTTTCAAGGGTTAAGATTTAATTGATTTACCTTGCTTAAAGCAAATGCTAATAAATTTAGCTAATACCCTCAATCTAAATGCAAAAAGGGTTCTGTTCCAAGAGTGATCTTTGGTGCTTACTAAAATTCATTAAAATGTATTAAGTTATAGGTAATTATGTACACCTTTAAGAATACAAATTTGGGTGCATTATTATCTAATAGAAATCAAAGAAAACAAATTGTGATTTCCTTGTTAAGATTTGATGATTATACTGTTATAAATTTGCATTCATCTGTTTATGTATTTGGTTAACTTTCTTTTCAATTTATATATTCCGGTTAACAACCGGTGGGACTAAGCTTTCTTCACCGTCACTGACATGCTTATGGGCAACCATCATCATACCATTAAGAACAGCAATGCGCATGACTTCTAAGTCTACTGTTGTTGGTGTTATTGTTGAAGTTGAGAGAATTAAAGTCAAATTAGGCAAGTTTCTTGATTGCTTAAGATTTATTGTTGGGTTTCTTTATTTTGATGTCGGTAGGTATGGAAATTGCTTCTTCTGTATCATAATTTTATAAAGATGTTGATATTTGCATGACAAATTTTAAGGTGTGGGTATTGCTACTTTAATATCATCACTTTGCATGGTACTATGATATTGTGATTATGTGGACCATAAATATGTTCCTAGTTACTTAACATTCCTATTTACGTTATTAGTTTCATTCCACACGATCTGAATTCTAGGCCTCAGCATTGTTAGTTTCATTGCTAAACACATTCATCTATTTTGTTAGCATTCTCAGGTTCTTTCAAATTTTGTGACGCGGCAATAAAAAATTGAAGAGAAGAAGGGCTAGGCACATAAGGTGGGTTTCGGGCCAGATGGTTGAGCTTCTCGATTCCGCTTGGATCTGGGTTTTTCTTTCATTTTTTTTGTTTTTAATGATGATTTCATACATCCTAATATACTGATTGTGTTGATAAAATCTAAATCAGCTTACGCTTAAAATTTATGATGAAAACGGATGCATTTGACCCACTTTGATTTACTCAATTGTTAAGTTGGTGTGCCTCGCCACGAGGCGCGAGTGGAAAAATCGCTAGTAATCTTAATTTAGGATTGGGTAAACACAAACACTTCCGTCTCCTCCGAATTCCCATTTTACCTTTTGAAAATATCATATTAAAAGAATATTTCTATTATCTTTTAACTAAAAATAAGAAAATTATTATTGTATATCATCACATGTGTTTATCACTTAACACAAATTAAGAAGAAATTATAACACAAAAAATGTGTTTAACACTTAACACACAACTCGTGATTTATATATATCATCACATGTATCTAACATAATTTAACTATCATTTATCTAAACCCGACCTGAATTACCATTATTCTGTTATCTAACATAAAATGCCTATAACAAAACAAAATAACTTCCATATATACTACCCATATAGCAATCAAATCGATCAAGATACATATCATCTAAGTTAACAAGATTTTAAATCTTTCCTTAGATAGATCAAATATAATCATCATACAATTATACTACTAACATCCCAACATACCTCTATTAAGTTAACAATAATTTCATAAAAAATGACTTTTTCTTTAAATGATGGAAGCTCACTTGCAATTGGTTTTATAATAATGTTACATTGTTTTGTCAAATGCAACATTAGGTTTATAAAGACACGCTACAAGCGCTCAAATGTTCCATGTTATTTGTGTTACCGATATCAGAGGCGAAATCACCTTGGAGAATATGGGATCAACTGACATTTTTTTTGTTCCATGTATAACGTAAAATATGCAAATTTCGAATGACACCAAACATTTAGTGATTGACAATTGACATCATTGTTTTCTTTAAAAGTTTTTTAAGACCTATTGCCGATTGGATTAAAAACAATAAATAAGTTTTTTTATAAGTTATAAAAGTAACTAGAAAGTTATATAAAATTTTAAATAAATATTGTTTTGTTAGTTCTATAAACTGTACAATACTAAAATTAAAAACTCAAAACCTTAGTCAATTTTCATTTTCTATTACCCGTTTATTAATTCAAAACCCCAAGATAGAGCATTGTTTACATTTAAAGAAGAATTTCCGTAACCAAATTAGTGATAAGTATATGAACAATGCTTGCGTTTGCTATATTGAAAATAGTTCTTCGCAAATGTTACCATTGACAATGTGATAGATCGGTTTCAAAATATGAAAAGTTATCGTGAACAACTATAAACCATATTTTCTTATATTTAATTGGCATTGTATTGTTGTTATGTTTTTTTTATCTGATGATAATGTATTTTTATTTTTTGACCTTGACTGAACCAATCCTTTTAGATCCAAAAACTATGATGACCGGATTGTTACAATTTAAGATTTGAAAAATATAGACACTATAGGAAAATAATTCTTGGTTTCGAGAATAACTACTTACTAGTTTTAATAAATTCATGTACTACATGAGTTTAATAAAAAAATATCAAATAAAAAAATATTATTAATTATATGATGATATTAAAATAAAATATGATTGAAATTAGGTAATAAAACAATGATATAACTAAAATTACAACCACATCATGGAAATTACCAAGAAGGACAATCCAAATAATTCATAGACCCTTACTTTTGTTCAAAAGAGAATAATTAAAATTTTACAAACACAACAAATACCTCTGTCTCCTTAAAATTTCTTTCTTAACTCTTGAAAACATCATATTAAAAATGTGTCTCTTATCTTTTAACTTGAAATAAGAAAATATCATTAATACAACAAATTAAAGGAGACGGTACAAACAAATAATATGTTTAACAAAAACAAAATAACTTCCATATATACTACCCAATAACAATCAAATGACAAGATACGAATCATTTAAAGATAAGTTCACAAGATTCAAAATCTTTCCTTAAACCCTAACAAAATCTCTACGAATTGGACACGTGGCAACAACCCTCTTCATCCCCTTTATATACCCACACAAATCTTCCATTATTTTTCATCCTCAACATACATACTACTCATATCTCCCTCAAATCCCCAAATTGTTCCATCTTTCGTTGTTAATCTGATATTTCATCCACTCATTCGCCATTATCGACTTGTTGTTGACATGGGCTGTGATCCTTTTTCGCCGGAGAATCGCGCATTGAGGCGGAGTGTAACCACCACCGGCGGTGGTTGGTGGGTGTTTACGATGAAAGATGATGTTGAAGTTGCTGAAATTCTAGTGAGTTTGCCGGAATTGTGGGAAAATTCGGTGGTGACTAGTGAGTCTTGTGGCGATTGGGGTCGGAAGAAGAAAAGATCTGCGGTGGAATCGCCTCCGTCGCCGGTGATTCGACGGAGAATCAGTGAGGGTTCGCCGGAGAACGTCGCGGCGGAGGAAGCTCGTAAGAGCCCCACAACCCCGCTGTGTTTCTTGCCCCGTGGTGGTGGAATCGACGGTGGTAATGGTGGTGGTGATGAGTGTAAACCACCGTTGTCTGTGAGGAAAACGTTGAAGGGAAAGGTATGAATTTCTGTGAATAATCCGACGATTTTGTGATTTTTTTTGCAGATATGAGTTGTGGCTGTGTTTGATATTCGAATTTGACATATGGGTTTGCTGTAAATTGTGTAATCTTGCATGACATTTTTCTCCTCAATTCTAATGTTCTTGCTCTGTTTATCATCAATTATTGTTGATTTTGACTTTGTGGATCAATTTCATGATTAATTTATGCTTAATTATACCTAAGATTTACTTTATTTTACAGGAAACGGATTATTTAAAGGAGATGTACAATAGAATGCGGGCTGAGAACGAAGTTCTCATGAAGGTATGCGATACTGAATGAATAATCTCATACACAGATTCACTAATTTTGACTTTTTGTTTCTTGAAATTGATTTTGACCATGAAGTTTATTGATCATCTGTTTGAACTTTGAACAGAAATTAAAAGAGATAAAAGCCCTGCATCAGAAACGTACTACTGGAAATCTTGAACTAAAGGCAAGAGGACAAAAGGTAATTTGGTGTCATAAATTTCTGCTACTAATAATAATAATCTTGATTAGTTTTAATCTTGAACTAAAGGCAAGAGGACAAAAGTTAGATACTAAATGTATTGAATTGATCAATTTCAGATAAATTATTCAAGAAACATAGAAGGTTTCCATATATGGAATGGTTCAATGAAAGCAATTGATCAACAAAGTAGTCTTAAACAAACCACTATGTTTGCCGCTTCAACACCACAACAACAACCACCACAGCAGCAGCAGTTGGTGGCAGTTTCTTGCAATGGTGGTGGTGGTGGATCTGGATTGTTCAATCAGATTGATCCACGTTTCAAGATTCATGGGGAGACTTTTGATTTCATGGCTGCTTCTCAGCCGTTGGATCAAAGTAAAAACTTGAAGATGGATAATGATCTAAGGGTGAGGGCTGCTGCGGCTGCAAGACAAAGGAGGATATTGAGGATGAAGGAGATTAAGAACTCTTTGTTGTCAAGAGGTTGCAGATGATGGTGGGTTTGATTTTTGTTGATCAAGCTTGATAGGGGTAATATGGTAATATGCAAATATGTCTAGACGATTATTTGGATTATTTTTGCTATTTTTTGGTTTAGTATTGGGGTTGTAATCACCCATTGGTGAATTTTGGTTGAAAGACTTTATTTTTTAAAATTTGTTTTAGGAATTTATTATTTTTTACTAGACTTTATTTTGGTTGAAAGATTTTTTTGTCATAGTAATAATAATTTGAGTAAATTACGCTTTTCGTCCCTGTGGTTTGGTGGTTATAACCATTTTCATCCAATAGTTTAAAAACGCCCGGTTTAACCACCATGGTTTGAGATTCGTCACAATCAAGTCCAAACCGTTAACTCCATCCAATGTCACCGTTAAATATTTTAATAAAGACGATAATGCCCTTGGATTAAAATTGTTACTCTTAAATTAATCACCATACCATCACACCCCAACCCCACCCCAGCATTATCAGACCACCACCATCACACACACATATATATATACCACCACCACCACCTCCACCATAACACCACCACCACGACCACCACCACTGCCACCACACCACCACCGCCGCCGCCGCCACCGCCACCCCAACACCACCACTATCACCACTGCCACCACAACACCACCCACACCACCACCATAACACCACTGCTACCACACCATCACCACCACCACAACACCACCCTCGTCTCCACCACCACCATAACACCACTGCAGCAGCACAACCAACATCACACCATCACCACATACATCGGAACCATAAAAAAATTAGAAACCCTAACCACAACCCAACCAATTTTGAATCCCAAATTCAAATCTCCATCTTCCAGATTCAAACCCTAAACCTATTCACATTCGTACACCCTCAATCGACGCCCTGATTAAAGATCCGGTTCGTGATTTTCAGGTGGTGATCTATGCGATGCTTCTTTGCTTTCTACTGTTGATCCTCTTGAGAACATACATTTCAAGAAGATGAAAGAACTCACCGTTGGAAGATCCGGCGGTGGTGTACGGGTCCTCAGGGCACACCCGGGTATTTGGACAAAGATATGCGGGTTCGGGTCGGGGATTTCAGGTTATCACGGCTGTTGGATCCGGGTTGTGTGTGGACGGGTCCTCAGGGCACACCCGGGTATTTGGATCCGGATTATTATCGGTCGTTTCGGCTGACGGAGAAGAGTGATATCTACAGCTACGACGTCGTTTTGCTGGAGTTGATCACCGGAATGAGGGCGGTGGATGTGAAGAGGGATAAAAGGGAGATGACGCTGGCGGAGATGGATGTGGGGAAGATACAGATGGGGTTGTTGTCGGAGGTGATTGACCCGCGGTTAGCGACGGTGGACGGTGGCGCTGTGGCGGGGGTGGCGGAGCTGTCGTTCCGGTGTGTGGCGGCGGATAGGGATGATCGGCCGGATGCGAGGGAGGTGGTGGCGGAGCTGCGGAGGATTAAGGGGCGGAGCCGCGGCGGTGGTGCGACGGTGATCAGGGCGGCGAATTCGAGTAATGTGGTGGTTCTGGATGGTGGTCCGGTGATGGTGGACTGAGTTCCGGTGACTCGCTGGACTGAGTTCACCGGAAAACGAGAGAGAGAGAATAGAGATAGAGAGAGTGTGTGTGTGTATATATATATATTATTAATATTTTATACATAGATATTGAAGTAACAGTTTAAGTCCAAGGGTATTTTTGTTTTTTTACATACACTTAACGGAAAAAATGGATGGGGGTTAGTGTCCTGGACTTAATTGTGACCGATTTTAAACTACAGTGGTTAAACCGGGCGTTTTTAAACTATTGGATGAAAATGGTTATAACCACCAAACCACAGGGACGAAAAGCGTAATTTACTCTAATAATTTTTACTTTATATTAGAGGTGAAATTGAAAAAATTAGCCAAGAAAATAGCAAATTAGCGTGCAAGGTGAAATAAACGATACAGTCAAAGCATGCTCATACCAAAACATACCTGTTAGAAAAAACAACTTTTAGTTGATCAAGGGGATTATAACATAGATTCATGAGTAATTTTGTCAAATACATTGTTTTAACAATGACCTGCAAGTTGCTATTGCTCTACCTGTTGTAAAAATTTAAGGTTTTTAACCCTACTCAACATACATTGATTGTCTTTTAAGAATACATGCATAATTTAGTCTAGTATCAATAGTATCTCAAATAATAAGATATTTTAACCATCATAGTATATGTGTGTGCATACAACTAAAGCAATTATAATGTTTGAGTTGGATGTGAATTGTGTTTTAACTTTATCATATCTTTGTGTGAATTAAAATGTTGTGTGTTTAATTTTTTACAAGTCTAAGGTTAGTTTTAATAGTAAACAAAAATGTTATTTAAATAATAAATCCATTGTTTTAACTTATCATATACCCACCATCCACGAGCATCCCAACATCCGCCATCATTATCACCACGAGGATCTATTATTAGGATGTGTTATACTGGTATGAGAGGAGGTATGGATGCAACTAAGTCGTCACGGATGTGAAACACCATGTGAAACACCACCCTCTAGGGGCGTGAACGTGGGCATGTACTTTGGTTGTGACCATGGTTACGAGCAGGGGGCACTATGTGTGTGTGAACAAGCCGATCACCGACAGTTATGACCAATTTAATTTTTCCTTGAAATCCTGTAAATATATCGTACATATAATTTATCATACATTTTACTCGTATTAATTATACTCTCAACCTTGAAATCCAAAATTACTTTAAATAACTTGAATTTATCAAGTTTGTCACGTTGTTATCTGAGGCAGATGAGATTTGCGCTAGTGCAGCATGATCTATCTCATACATCATCATATCGATGGTTCACGGCCTCTTACAAGACGTGCTCAAATCAACCGGGATCATGAGGCGGTTAACACACGTCTTAAAAAATATCTATCATATTAATTAAGTAAATAACAAGTATTAAGCCCCTCGTGTTGTGGCGGGGGTATAAAACCGTGCCAAATAGCATCAATTTCACACCATCATCAACGATCACCAACACCGGAAAAAATTAAAATCGAACGAAATGTAGACGTAAAAATGTTGAACCACGTACGTGAAATGTTAAACACCAAACAATAACTTAGTCAATCAAGGGCCCGCATGTTGTGACGGGGTCGTTAAATGGGGAAAAAATAGGCGTAACAAAGTTGAACCATACACGCATGTTACGACGTGTAACTCTCAAATTTAGACCGAAATGTGAAACAAAAATTTATAAAAGATGAAAAGTATAGGTGAACAAAGTTGAAAGTAAAAAATTATAAAAGATGTAAAAGTATTTGGTTTAAAATAAAAATAATAGATGGTTGTATCTATTAACATAACTATATTATTGGAATAAATATTTGTATTGATTAGATAAATATGATAGTTAGGAAAGTCAATCATCTCCATATAGTGGAGATCTTGTTAGGCATGGTTGGTTATATATATTCTTATCATGTATTATTTGAAATTCAAGAAATCAAGATACCATAAACACTTTTACGATATCAGAGCCTAAAACCCAATAGCCATGGAAGAAACCCATAACCCTTCATCGTCCAAATCATCAGATACGTCCGATGCGAAGCCTCTTCATCCAGTTTACTTGGTAGCCAATATACAAAACAAGATTCGAGTTCTTGATGGCACGAAAGTGACCTATTCGGCATGGGTTAAACTCTTCAAGTTGCATGCACGAGGATACGATGCTTTGTCTCGTATTGATGGGTCTGCACCACCAGAGAAGAAGGACCCGACTTACGAATCTTGGTCGAAAATAGATGCCATTGTGCTTCAATGGATCTATGGTTCCCTTTCTGATGAACTCATGGCGAGAGTTCTTGACACTGATATCACAACACAACAAGCATGGGATCGAATCCATTAAATCTTTCTTAACAATAAATCCTCACGAGCCGCTACTTTAGAGCATGAGTTCACTACACTCACCCTTGCCTCATGCTTATCTATGGATGAGTATTGTCAAAAGTTAAAATATTTAGCCGAACAACTTGGAGATGTGGATCACCCGGTAAGCGACTCACGACTTGTTCTTCAACTCGTTTGAGGATTACCACTAGAATACGATACGGTGGCTTCTTTTATCAACCAATCCAAGACTAATTGGGACAACGCTCGTAGCATGATTCAGTTGGAGTAACATCGCCAATCATCATGACAGAATCGGGTCCATTTCGCTCTCACGGCACCACGCAACAACCCACTCGATACACCAACGGGGCAAGGTCACTTTGCACCTTCGCCCTCACCACCCTCAGCTTAATATGATCACTAAGGACGAGGATCTTCTCACAGACGAGGACGTGGTAGAAACAACTTTCATGGAAGTCGTGGTCATGGCGAGAATGGTGGCTCCCACTATGGGCCTTGGCACACGCAAGGAGGTCCGCCTAGTTGGCCAAATTAGAATACCCCACCTTGTCCACATCCAACCCAACCCAATTGGCCTTCTCCTTGGCATCACAGGCTATCGACCTAACAACATACTTCGGCCTAGGTTGCGTACAACCCAGCCCACTACTCTGGCCCACCAACTTTCCCAACCCAACCATCCCCACACCCGCCTTACGGCCCACCAAGTCATATTGACCAGATGGACCCGACCAAGCTTGGCATTGCCCTCTCCTCGATGAACCTTAGTCAACCGGATCAAGCATGGTACATGGACATCGGGCCCTCCTCTCACATCACTTCTAATTCGGGTAAAATTCAAACTCCTAATACTAGTTCTTTTAATGGTAATATATTTGTTGGTAATGGTACTTCATTAACAATTTCGGGCTCGGGTAATGGCGTTCACCAAACCACTACTCACACTTTCCACCTAAACAATATCCTTTTATCCCCTCATATAATTAATAACCTTATTTTGGTTCGTCAATTCACTCGGGATAACCAAGTTTCTAATGAAATTCATCCTAATAGTTTTTCTTTGAAGGATCTCAAGACTGGAAGACTTCTTTCACGCCATGCTAGTACTGGGGATCTTTACCCTTTCACACTACCTCAACACGATTTCCTCACATCTTTAATCAAGTGGCATGATCGGCTTGGCCACCCCGGCTCTCAAGTTTTAGAAACACTTTTTAATCGTTCTTTTATTTCTTGTAATAAGGATATTTCCAAGTTCTTTTGTCATTCTTGTCCTTTATCTTATAGTAAAAGATTGTCTTTTGAATGCTCACATTCCTTTACTATTGCTCCTTTTGAAATCATCAATTGTGATTTACGGACATCTCCCATCTTAAGTAACTCATCATACAAGTATTACATGGTACTTATTGATAATTTTACACATTATGTTTGGGTTTATCCTTTAAAATTTAAATCAGAAGCCTTCACCATCTTTGTCAAATTTTACAAACTTATTCAAGCTCAATTAAATAAACCCATCAAATATTTTCAATATGATCTAGGGGAGAGTTTGACAATCTTGAATTTCGTAAATTTGCCACCACCAACGGTCTTGTGTTTCGTTTTTCCTGCCCATAAGCCTCACCACAAAGCGGTAGACTTATGTTGATATTATTTGATAGTTTAATTTGTGTTATTTTGATTTTTTAGGTTTAGGTCAGGATGAAGTCTGGCTTATTGAGATTAATCTAGTCCACATCCTTACTACATGGGCGGGCGTGGCGTTGTTAAAGTAGAATCATCAACAAGTACTATAAATTTTTTAATGCCGTAAATGTAATCATTATAATCAACCACAATGGTCATATAATCATTCTTCCAAGGATTAAAAAGTGAAAAAGGAGTAGCACCCAAATGCTACGTAAGTGTTATAAAATTTCAATGATAATATATGTAGTGAATTGCCGTTTTTCTGTTTAATTTTCAATGATAATATATGAAGTGACTTGTCATTTTTATTTTTATAGTTTGGTCACGTTTATCATTTTAATCCAAATATATATTTATTGCATTTATTTCCCCAATGTTTTAAATATTTTATTATTTCTTTTTTGATGTTTATTTAGTATCAACTACTAATAACATCGAAGCTTTGTGGTGAAGGAAACAGGACTCAGTTTTGAACATAATGCATGTCACTTCGGTGCGTTAAACCGCATAAATGAATAAATGTCATCTGTTGTGGCGAGAGCATTGACAATGTTAGAGACATATATGAATATTGATTATTATTTAGTGACTATATATTTAAATTGGCTTAAATTTATAAGTTATGAAAATTGATTATTATTTTAGTAAAATATTTATTTTTCACTGTGACCTCAACATTCAAGTTAATTTGAAAAATGTTTGTTTATTAATGACTAACAATTATTTTTCATATGGCTCACTTAACTATAAAGAGTTCAAACATTTATAGAATTATTTTATATGATTGAAACATCTAGTTAAAAATAAATAAATTTAAAGGGAAAAAAACTTTAGTGCTGAAATTTCCTTTTATATATATTAGAACATGAGATAAGATTTAGTACTTTAAAGTTTGACAACAAATTTTTTTATAACGGTAAGAAATTAGTTATGGTTTTGACTAATCAAACTTCCTCTTCAAGTTTCTCCTTCACTTTCACTTAACAACCTTCAACAATGAGCTCCATATAGTCCTCATGCTCCTTAGTTGCATTTTACTTCATAGCTTGAAAATTCAAGTGGTACAATATTACTGCATACTATTTGTCAAATAAGCTTCCATCCAACTTGAGGTGCGAAGTCTCGTCCTCTGCTTTTATTTCCATTCTCGTTACACCCATCGCTCGATCTCCTAAACACACCACACATCCCATTACCCTTACCAGCTTGCCACATTCGCGGGCAACTTTGTCATTATCATTTTAGTTTTACTTACCATCATTATCAAGATTTTATATCAATCTGATGTTTTGAAGAATTCTTCTTCTTTGATTTGTTGAGTATTTAATTATGAATGTTAGGTTAATGTTTTTCTTGTTCCTACTTTCCTTATATAGCTTGTGTCCAACATATACTCTCACCAAAATAAATCCCCTTATGTTTCTTTATTCTTTAACTCTATATTTTAACATATCTTGACCTTTTCTCGTATTTTGACAGCATGTTGTAGTTTTCACTATTAAAACCTATTTAATCAATAACCACAATGAAATTAATGGCATTTTATGCTTGTATTGTGTTTATACCAAATTGTCATGTCAATCAAGTCCTTCATCCAAACAATATTTACATGTAGTCATATAAATGTCTCATCATGTATAATTAAAAACTCTTTTATATGACTCGTAAACGTTCATATGATAGTTAATTGTCTCTGTATAACTAAAGATTACTCAATCTTCTCTGTGCTCCCTATCCAATTCGAATGGCTCTTCGGGTGTCTATTAAAGTTCGCTTCTTTGTTTGGAAAGCCCTTCGTATGAAAATTCCTTCTTTAGTGCCCTTGCTAAAATAAATATCGGGGTTCAATAAATGGTATGCAATGGTTGTGATCAACAACCGGAGACGGTGGATCATTTATTAGTTACATGTAACAAAGTTAAGAAGCTAGTTTTTGGAAAAGATACAAGCTTGGTGCAGATGTAATACATTGAATGCTTCATCAGTTTGTGAGATGCTACATATCATTATGAATACCCCTGGGAATGTGTTATTTAAAAATGTTTTTACAACTGATAATATAGGCTGCAATGTGGCATATTAATTTGGAATTGAAGGAATAAAAGATGTTTTGAAGAAGGTGAGAAAAGTCCAGAATTGGTGTTTGAAGAAATTATAGTCTTAATTAATATTCATATGGCTAAAGCATAAGGGTAAAATGTTTATGTTGGTTTGGAGTAATTGGTGTGCTTTTAATGTTACATGTGTTATTATGTAAGTGTTATCTTTAGCTTGCTATTTCAATATAATCATTATTTTGTTATTAAAAAAAGAAAGAAAGAAAAAACCAGAGATTACTATATTTACAAGAATCTAGTGCACTCGAAAACAAAAAAAATCATAAATTGGTGGAGCGTTAGATTTAGTTGAGGATGTTTGTGTTATAACATTCGTTTACAATGATTATAAAACAAAAAAATCCTAGTATTATTGTTCATGCCATATACTTTTAGGGGGTGGGGGCGTCTACGTCGGAGAGACGGGGTGGGGGCCGGCGCCGTGCGGAAACACTGCTGCTGGTCCCCATGCCACAACTTTTGCTCGTCACAACGAGTTCGCATCGAGCTACATCACCCCGGCGCTACTTTTTGACCGTTCAAATGGTCATTTTTTCGACTGTTACCCAGTGGCGGAACTGTAGGAGTGTCCAGGGGGTCTAGTGACCCTCCGACCAGTCTGATTTCATGTTAACCGGTGTACACAAATAGAGAAGATTTATTGTAACTTGAGCCTCAAGATTGACTTGATTGGACTATGACGTATTAAGGTGAAAAGAAGAAACGAAGTGTAAAGATGAACTACGTTTTCCAGCAGGTGGAGATTGCCGGCTAAGAGCTCTGTTATTGCGTGAGAGATGTAATTTGAAATGTGAAGATTAATGGATGAAATGATGAGTTTTGGCTTACCAAACCATAATATTTTAATTATATTTATAACTTCTTTTTCATTTCCAAGTGCTAAAAGAGTAAATAAATAAAGAGAAAACAAGATTTTTCCTAAAAGAGTGTTATGGGTAAAAATATTTATTAAAATGGGTGATTTAAAAAATATTTATTAAAATGGGTGTTTTTCTTACTTTTTTTTACACTTATTATATTCTTTTCATTTAATTTTTTTATTCAGTCAACTTATTGTTGTTTTTATATATTTTTTTCTCAATTAAGTCATTTAATTTTTTATAATTAATAAATCTATTAGAGACTTTACAACTACAGTAAGAGGATCATAAATATAATTAAAATTTTCAAAATACATAAATAGAATTAAATTTAATATTTATTTCTAGAAAATGGTATATTGCTTCTATTTCATCCGCATTTATAATTTTACTAAGATGACACTTCAAAATTATGAGTTATATATTTTAGTAAGTTTCCTCCCAAACATATCTTGTCATGACCTGCAAAATTTAAAAGCCTATTTTATTATTTTAATAAACCTTTTAAGTATTAAAGTGACTATAATAAAATTTAAAGTACCATTTTAATTAAAAAGACTCTATTTGGTCAACTGAATTAATTAAAAATAGCAACCATATAATTTTTATATGTTTAAAATAATCGTAGTGTTTACTAGTAAATTTTGTTCCTATGAGGATATAAAGGTACGAATTAAGAAAAAAACAAATGTTAATCAAACTTATTTTTATTATATTATATGTTTAAATACATATGTGAAAGTTAAAAACATGAATATACTATAACGTGTTGATTGAAGAAAATATAAATAATAATAATAATAATGGTTGATTGAATAAAAACCAAAAGAAAATCATAATTGATTAGTTGAAAATAAATAAGTAATGAAAAAACATCTATTTTGGTAAATACTTTTCAAATAATTTTTTGATAAATATTTTTTCGTCAACACCCTTTTAAGAAAAAACTATGCTTTTATAAGTACACATAAAATGAAATAGGCTATTAAGTCGATATTTTATTTATAATTTACTTATTTTTATAATGTGCTATTTTAAATTTTGGTTTTGTGTTTTGTTTTATTTAGTTTAATGTAGTCTTTTATTTATATTTGTAATTTGTAACTTATTTATATTAAGAGTAAATTACACTTCTAATCATTTAGGTTTATAGCAAATTTCAAGTTTCATTTTAAACTAAATAAATTACAGAAAACATCCTTCATACGTCCTTTACTCAAACGGATGTTAATATTTATTATGAAATCAGGTCATCTACTTGCACGTTATGATAGTTTGTCTTTTTCCTTTATTAGATAAATATACAACTTATTAAATTCAAACCCACCTACCCTAAACATTCTCTCTCTACGCTTCCTCCCTCTCTCTCTACACACACATACAAGGAACACTACTATCCACCACCGCCACTCACCACTTGTCACCACCGTTCCTCTGCCATCATCCACCACCACCCATGTATCACCATCATCTGCACCAGCTTATTCTGTCCATCTTTTCCACCAAACCCTCTCACCAAACGCCTCCCCATCATCCCCATCTTCTCCTTCACATGTTCATTCCCTAACAAATTACAAAACCTATTATCTTGATCAGTACCCATCAGCAATGTAGTTCCCACAACAAATCAATCACAAGAAGCGGTAACAACGTGTCCGCCGCAAGCTTCAGCTCCGATTAGGTCTGCTTTCTCCCGCCGATCAACATCTATTGTCGGGATCTCGTCGGAGATTTTGGTCACGGTCTTGTGGTTTAAGGCATAGACTATGAAGAGTGGTAATCATGTGGTTAATCAGTCATTTTAGGGGATTTTCACTGGTTAGAAGATGCATAGCCATGTGTTTTTCGTGGCGTCATGGGGACGTCTTTGTTGACGACAATTTGCCCGGCCAGAGTTCATCGTTGTCGCCGGTGGCCAGAATTTAGGAGAATTACATTAAGCGAGTGAGTGTTCTATATTCGTTCTTGATTATCTACAGGTGTTCATATGGATTAAACTTTGACATGTTTTTATAATGATTTGATTATGAACAAATTTTGTAGTTGTATTGATGTTAATTTGTGTTTGCAATTTCGATTCAATGAATTTGGTTTGTGAAAGGTTGTGATAAATGGAACGGCATGTGAAATCTTGACACTATGAAAATTGACCATCTTTTGGTGACCGACAATAGCGGAGGAGCGGTGGTGGTAGTGGCCATTGATGGCAGTGGTGAGCGGTGGATGTTTGATGGGGTGTTTCTTGTGTGTAGAAGGAGAGAGTAGAGAGAGAATATGCCTAGGGTGGGTGGGTTTGGGTTTAATAAATTACATATTTATCTAATAAGATGAAAAATACCAAACTATCCTGACAGTATTAATCTACCTGACTTTTCACCGTTAGATGAAAAGATATAAACTGTTACAAATTTTAATCATAAAATTATATAATATTAAAAATACAAGGTAATAAATAGTGGATCTTGAAATCAGGTCCGTTTAAACTTTATCCAACGGTGGAAATCAAAACTTGCTTTATGGTTTACACATGTCCTGAGACATCTTTCGTGGTATCACATGTGTCCCTAAGACAAATTTTATGACATCATAGATATCAAAACAAAGAGAGATATATATACTCGGTGAAAAATCGCCGAGAGAAAGCCAGATAGGTAGATTAACGCAAATCAGGTGGCGATTCCACAAAGGTAGCTACGGCGTGGCCAATATAGGGTTCCGTTGAAGTGAGTGTCGTTAATCACCACTGTGGCATAGGCCAAATCGCCATTGCGATAACTTCCTGGCATACTGTTCTTCGATCTGCACCGCCTCTGCCGTAGAAGGAACAGTCGGTTTACCGGCCAACGACTGTATTTGTCATGCGTTGATGGTGGCTGGCGTATATGCCGGTGGTGCTTCCGGTAGTCGCTACAGTAGTTGTATGTATGTCGGCCGTTGGTTTAGCAGTAACTCTCCACGCCAAACATTCTTGTTAGATAATGTTGTGCTGATTTCTCATAATAATAATAAGAGTTACAGGGACTGCAGTTGTAATTGTTAATAATGCAGGGACTGTTTGTGTCAAGTTTAGTTTACAGTTTGTTAAATGGTTGTTAATGCTAATTGGGGGGAATTAACGACATTCTCAATTAGCTATATATAACCAGTTCTTGATTAGTTGTATGATTCATTCATTGTAATCATTTTTCTTTCATAATTCATCACTCTCAACACGAGAGTATTCAAGATCAATTTTCGAGTGAGTGTTCGCTGTACTTTTGTTGTTCTTCTTTTGATTCATTGGTGTGTTTATCACAATTGGTATCAGAGCCTCGTTTACGGCTCATTTCAGTGAATCAAATAGAAAGGTGTTATCGATTGAAGCATTGAACATCATTTCTGTGATCGATTGAAGACCTAATCACTCTGCAATCAATCAGGTGGAGCGATGGTGTCAACAAAATTTGAAATCGAGAAATTCGATGGTAAGAACGACTTTGGTTTGTGGCATGTGAAGATGCGTGCACTGTTAGTGCATCAAGGAGTGGTTTCTGCACTAGCCGGAGTGGCACCAGTTCCACGCGCAGGGGCAACCGATAAAGAGAAGACTGATCTTGAGACTAAGTGGAAAGATACAAAGGACAAGGCTCATAGTGCGATCATCCTAAGTTTGGGGGATCGTGTCTTGAGGGAGGTTTCGAAAGAAACAACAGCAGCAGGGATTTGGTCTAAGCTGGAAGGGCTGTACATGACCAAATCGTTAGGTAACAGGCTATACCTGAAGAAGAGGTTACACACATTCCACATGTCTGCTGGTAAGAATCTTGAAGATCATATTGATGAATTCAATAAGCTTGTTCTAGATCTTGAAAACATAGATGTAACTTTAGATGAGGAGGATCAGGCAGTTATATTTCTGACTTCTCTTCCTCAATCATTTGAACACTTTATTGATACCCTGATGTATGGAAGAGAAACCTGAATAATGGAAGAGGTTTTGGCTGCCCTAAATTTTAAAGAATTAAAGAAACGGTCAGATGATAGAGATGAATCAGGAGATGGACTGTTTGTGAGGGGTAGATCAGATCAAAGAAATACAAGTTTCAAAGGTAAAATGGGATCAAGATCTAAGTCAAGAACTAAGAGAAGGTGTTACATTTGTAACTCTGAGAAACATCTAAAAAGAGTCTGTCCAGAGAAAAGAAAGAAGAAGGGTGATGCATATACCTTCAAAGGACAAGGAAATATGTCACGAGAAGAAACTAATGATGGGTATGAAAGTGCTGATGTGCTGGTCGTATCAAGAACAAGAGCAGGTAATCATAATGATTGGATTCTTGACTCGGGGTGCTCATACCATATGACACCTTATAAAGAGCACTTTAAGAATATCAAGTTTGATAATTTTGGAGTGGTTCAGTTGGGTGATGATAGACCATGTGAAATCCTTGGTTTGGGTAATGTTTCATTGAAACTGGATAATGGAACATGTGTTGAACTAGAGAATGTAAGGTACATAACTAAGTTGACTAGAAATCTGATCTCATTGGGCATATTTGAGAAAGAAGGGTATGGTGTTAGCCTTAAGAATGGAAAGGCCAAGGTGATAAAGGGGTCATTGGTGGTGATCACAGGAACCAGGAGAGATAACAACATCTACTTGTTAGATGGTAGTGTCACAGATGCAGTCAATACATCTGTAAGTTCAAACAACAAACAGGAAGCTGTCCAATAACATAGAAGATTGGGCCACATCAGTAATCAAGGGCTAATGGAGCTTGTAAAGCAGCAATTGATTGACATTAAAGATGTTGATGTAGGATTCTGTAAGCATTGTGTAATGGGAAAAGCTCATAGAGTGAAGTTTACAAGAAGTATACATACCACTAAAGGTATATTAGACTATATACACTCTGATCTGTGGGGACTAGCCAAACCAGAAACACTTGGAGGTGCAAGGTATTTCTTATCCCTTATTGATGATCATTCCAGGAGGGTTTGGGTTTATGTGCTTAAAAATAAAGTTAAAGCATTTGATAAATTCAAAGAATGGAAGTCAATGGTAGAAAATCAAACTGACAGGAAAATTAAGAAACTTAGAACAGACAATGGACTTGAGTTTTGCAATAATCAATTTAATCAATTTTGTAAAACTCATGGGATAACAAGACACCTAACTGTTCCTGGCACCCCTCAGCAAAATAGGTTAGCTGAGAGGATGAATATGACTTTATTAAACAAAGTTAGGTGTATGTTACTGAGTTCTGGGTTACCTAAGTCATTTTGGGGAGAAGCTGTGTCAACAGTTGCTTATTGATGCGTGCGGATAGTATATATATTTTGATAAAGGTTTTTCGCACAAATTCAGTTTTAAATGGTTATTACTAATACTAACTACACACACAAAATGCAAGTGTACCTATCGTGAGGTAATATAGTGTTGGAAAGAACCGAGTATCAATCCGTGGACACACTAAGCCTACTCAACAACCCTCATAATTGACTATCAGTTTTAATTTAGAAAATGATAAGTTAAATAAAATAACAATAAATAAAGATAGATAAAAAATAGATTAAGACTTTTGGTGATTCTTTCAGTGAAGTGAGGCTGTTATCCTAATTTAGATTACACTTATACAACTATGATACATTGGTGGTGTGATTAAAGATATTGAATAAAGTAATTGTGTTAACGTTTATAAAGATGAGCTGGCGTGATTTCTCGTCTATCCGCTCTGTAGTGACCAGGACCACGTCAGGTTGAGATTTACTGCTTAGGTCAAGGCCCTAGTAATGTAGGTAAATCTTTTGTGTCCTTTTCGACATACGATTTCTGAAAACATAACTTAATGTTAGAAGAGAGTTGATCAAGTTCCTTTTCAACATACCATTAATTTTAAAAAACCATCACAATTACTGTAGATTTCTCAGACTAATAAAAGGGAACCCGTAAATGATCAGAAAGTTAAGGTCTTATGATTTCTAATAACCATCTCTAGTTAATTAGCCATAGTTTGTTATGAATAAAAGTTGATCATACGTTTTTCAACCATGTATGACAATCACAATTACAAACCATAAACTTATAACCCCCCGTTCAAATGTAGGTGCTACCCATCGAAAGTTTTCCCAAGACCACCATAACATTAACACAATATTTATCACACCATTAGTTCATCACAAATTACATAAGTGTTCACTAAATAGGATAACAAATGAAGTTTAGCTCATAATGAGCTTGAACCTAATAACAAAGATAGAAGATAGTAATGAAATCATCGATAAATTAGAACAATCAAACCGGTGATTCACTATGGATGATGTTAAATGATCTCGAGCTTCTTCTAAGTGTTGAATGGACCTCCAAAACCTTCTAAGGACCTCCAAAGGCTGGGTTCCCGAGAGGGAACACCAGCACTTCACCTCCCAAAAGCTCCCCTTCAAAGTTGCAAATGAAGTCCTATTTATAGGCTTTCTGGAGTGTTTAAGCACGGCCTCGTGCCTAAAAGGCACGGCCTCGTGATAGTACAATGTACGTTAAAGTTGGTCGGTTCGTACGCTCAGATGTTGTCGGGCACGACCCCGTGTTAAATGGGGCACGGCCCCGTGTTTGTGGTGGGGCGCGACCCCGTGCCTCCTGGGGCACGCCCCCGTGCCTCGGGTCGGGGAACCGTACTTTTTGTCCTGTCGGACCAACAAACACGGGGGTGTGTTGATTTAAGCACGGGGTGTGTTTCAGGCTGGGCATGGGGGCGTGCCTCATGAAGCACGGCCCCATGCTTGAATTCCAAAACTTAGTTTCTTCATTTTCTTCTTATTTATGCTCCTTTTGTTCATCTTGGTCTTTTCCAAGCCTGAAAACACAATATGAACGATTTAGGTATCAAATCATCATTTTCAGTAAGAGTTGATAGAATAATAGATGTGCAATTGATATGTTTTATATGTATAATTTGAAGCACATCAAATATCCCCATACTTAAACTTTGCTTGTCCTCAAGCAAAATCACTCAAAATAGCAACACCATCAAAAACGAAATAACTCAAGATATAAATATGTTTTTCGAGAACTATACAAGCAAACTTGGTTGACCCAAATATAAATAGTTAAGCACATGTGGAATGATATCCTTTCAAGTAATAGAATGGTTTGTAAATACTTTTAACATGTAAAAGTTCACACCTCTAATAAGGTGCACTCACACTCGGCTATATATATGGAATCATACATAAGATGAAGTATGACTAATACGCTCAATTGCCTAGTATGAATACGTGTAAAATCATATGCTTGGTAAGGGATCAAATCTCCATATATGTTAGGTATTTACTTGCACAAATCATTAGGTCTTTGATAGGTTGTAATTTGGCTTAGGTTTAGGGTATGGATTATTTGGGGAAAAGTGGCTAAATGCTAAAATAATGGTCTTGGTTTATTTCATAAACTAAAGGGAAACCAATAAATGGTTCTTTATACAATTCTCAAGATGGAAGGGATATGCTAACTTGAGGACTCGTTTATGGTCAGATTGTCAAGACCGTATTGCATTTTCAAAAAACCGCACCTCCTCCTTAACCCAAAGATATACGTAGCTATCCTTTTTAAGGGTCGTTCGGCTTGGAGCCTTAAAGCACCCAACGGATTCGGATGTCGAATTTTTGGATTCGGTTTGGCTTTTGCTGCATTTTCCTTTGTGAAAACAGTTCTCCACAAGTTGGGCATTTTTCATATCATTTTTTTTCCTTTCTTGATCACATATATTGAAATAACATAAAATGACGGAACTAGTTTTCATCTTCCTTCTTTTTTTTTCTCTCTCTCTTTTTTTTCTTCTTTTTTCTTCTTTTTTTTTTGAAATAAGCCAAAACATATCTTTATCGAAAAAGGGTTTTGTTCAAGGCTTTTTGGTTTAGTGACTTCATGGTTCGGGTGATTAAAAATGAAAAACGTTTAAGCTCAACGGGGCTAACTAGGGATAATGTTTGGGTAAGGATATTTGAAAATGGTAGAGGCTCGAATCTTGGGTTTCCTAATTGCCTAAATCCTTTTATGCAAGAAATAATTATAAGGTTTTGAAATGTATACCCAAAACAAGTTCTAATTCACATGCAACATAAGGCACCCTCAATATATCTGTAATGAAAGCAAAATTGCATAAATGCAAAAGCTTTTTAAGGCTAAAAAATAAGCTCACACATAGGATGGAATTGAGTATAAGTGTTTCATTTTACATGTTTGAATATTTTTATCAACTCGTTTGCTTTTCAGGATATCACAAAAAACATTTTTTAAAGTTATTTGTGTTTGCTTTATTTGCTTATTTATTTCTCGAAAACGTATATTTATATTTTGTTTTATCAATAATTGTTTCATATTTCCTGTGTTGTTGCCACAAACATTAAAACTAGAGTGACTTTTTGCAAAAGATTTAATTATAACTTGGACCTATTTATAAGCAAAGTATCAAGCATAGATACCATTCCCCACACTTAAACTTCACATTGTCCTCAATGTGATTAATAATAAATATTAAGTAGAGAAAGGCAAACGAAAACTCCCCTAAAATGATGAGTCAAATGCGTGCGATCATTTTCCACAGCCGCCTTGAATGAGCTCAAAAGAATACATCGGGATTAATCTAAAACATCATCAAATCATTTAATCATAAAGTTAAAGTCCTAAGCACACAAAATAAAAATAAACAGACTGAAAGTAACATAGAGCCATGTTTTGGTTACGGGTCCTTGGCTAGACCCTTCCCCACACTTAGTTTTTAATGAGGTGGAGGTTTATCACCTCTGAGAAAATCTTAGTTGGTACATCGATTTGGCCATTAACCGATGACCATTAACTTTGAAGCTTAGTTCCTCATTGTTTTTAACTTTGATAGCTTTATGTGGATAGACTTTTTCTCCAATTTTTTTTGAAATAAATTTTTTTTAAAATAAATTTTTTTTGAAATAATTTTTTTTTGAAATAAATCAAAATAGTCAAAAATTTGGATTGTCTTTCAAACTATCATGTGTCCCCGGCAACGATGCCAAAAACTTGATGCGTGCGGATAGTATATATATCTTGATAAAGGTTTTTCGCATAAATTCAGTTTTAAATGGTTATTACTAATACTAACTACACACACAAAAGGCAAGTGTACCTATCGTGAGGTAATATAGTGTTGGTAAGAACCGAGTATCAATCTGTGGACACACTAAGCCTACTCAACAACCCACATAATTGACTATCAGTTTTAATTCAGAAAATGATAAGTTAAATAAAATAACAATACATAAAGATAGATAAAGAAAGATTGAGACTTTTGGTGATTCTTTCAGTGAAGTGAGGCTGTTATCCTAATTTAGATTACACTTATGCAACTATGATGCATTGGTGGTGTGATTAAAGATATTGAATAAAGTAATTGTGTTAACATTTATAAAGATAAGCTGGCGCGATTTCTCGTCTATCCGCTCCGTAGTGACCAGGACCACGTCAGGTGAGATTTACTGCTTAGGTCAAGGCCCTAGTAATATAGGTAAATCTTGTGTCCTTTTCGACATACGATTTCTGAAAACATAACTTAATGTTAGAAGAGAGTTGATCAAGTTCCTTTCCAACATACCATTAATTTTAAAAAACCATAACAATTACTGTAGATTTCTCAGACTAATAAAAGGGAACCCGTAAATGATCAGAAAGTTAAGGTCTTATGAATTCTAATAACCATCTCTAGTTAATTAGCCGTAGTTTGTTATGAATAAAAGTTGATCATACGTTTTTCAATCGTGTATAACAATCACAATTACAAACCATAAACTTATAACCCCCCGTTCAAATGTAGGTGCTACCCATCGAAAGTTTTCCCAAGACCACCATAACATTAACACAATATTTATCACACCATTAGTTCATCACAACATTAGTTCATCACAAATTACATAAGTGTTCACTAAATAAGATAACAAATGAAGTTTAGCTCATAATGAGCTTGAACCTAACAACAAAGATAGAAGATAGTAATGAAATCATTGATAAATTAGAACAATCAAACCGATGATTCACTATGGATGATGTTAAACGATCCCGAGCTTCTTCTAAGTGTTGAATGGACCTCTAAAACCTTCTAAGGACCTCCAAAGGCCAGGTTCCCGAGAGGGAACACCAGCACTTCACCTCCCAAAAGCTCCCCTTCAAAGTTGCAAATGAAGTCCTATTTATAGGCTTTCTGGAGTGTTTAAGCACGGCCCCGTGCCTAAAAGGCACGGCCCCGTGATAGTACAATGTACGTAAAAGTTGGTCGGCTCGTAAGCTCAGATGTTGTCGGGCACGGCCCCGTGTTAAATGGGGCACGGCCCTGTGTTTGTGGTGGGTCACGGCCCCGTGCCCCTGGGGTACGCCCCCATGCCTCGGGTCGGGGAACCGTACTTTTGTCCTGTTGGACCAACAAACACGGGGGTGTGTTGATTTAAACACGCGGGTGTGTTTCAGGCTGGGCATGGGGCGTGCCTCATGAAGCACGGCCCCATGCTTGAATTCCAAAACTTGGTTTTCTTCATTTTTCTTCTTATTTATGCTCCTTTTGTTCATCTTGGTCTTTTCCAAGCCTGAAAACACAATATGAACGATTTAGGTATCAAATCATCATTTTCAGTAAGAGTTGATAGAATAATTGATGTGCAATTGATATGTTTTATATGTATAACTTGAAGCACATCACTTATCTAGTGAATAGATCTCCTTCTAGTGCCCTGAATATGAAAACACCTATGGAAGTTTGGTCAGGAAAGAGGACAGATTATTCTGGCCTTAGGGTGTTTTGCACTCTAGCTTATGCTCATATAAAGCTAGGACAACTAGATGCCAGAGCACAAAAATGTATAGTGGTTGGCTATCCTGAAAGGACAAAGGGGTACAGGTTATGGAGGTTTGGGAATGTAAGTCCCAAAGTGATAAGCAGTAGGGATATCACATTTGTAGAAGGCACTTACTACAAAGATGTGATTGGTAAGAGTCCTGAAAGTGATATGGAGAAAATTGGTGGTGAGAAGGAAGTTCAACTTGAGGTAGAGCTTTACAGTAATGAACATCAAGGTTCTCACCCTGCATAGCCTGATAATGACCAATCAGGTGATAGTTCTGATGGCCATGCCGAAGGAACTATACAGCAGGAGTCTTCTAGTACCAGTTCATATAGCCTTGCTAAGAACAGGACTAGAAGACAAGTCAAGCCACCAGTAAGGTTTAGAGATACTGAAGATGAAAGTTCAGCAAACTTGTCTGCATTTGCATTTATAACTGCTGAACATGAAGATACAAATGAACCACTCGGTTTTTATGAAGCTATTACATCAACTGATAAAGAAAAATGGATAGCTGCTATGAAAGAAGAGATAAATTCTTTGTATAAAATGAAACCTGGATCTTGGTAGACAGACCTAAAGATTATAAGGTAGTTCCTTGTAAATGGTTGTATAAATTGAAGGAAGAAATACCTGGAGTTGAAAAGCCTAGGTATAAAGCAAGGTTAGTGGTTAAAGGGTTTAAACGAAGAGAGGGGATAGACTATCATGAGATCTTTTCACCTGTAGTGAGACATACATCTATAAGGGTATTATTATCATTAACTGCTTCTATGAACATGGAGTTAGAACAGTTAGATGTTAAGACAGCCTTTCTGCATGGAAGATTAGATGAAAAGATCTATATGTCTCAACCTCTTGGATTTGAAGAATCTGGAAATAAAGTGTGTCTATTGCAGAGATCATTATATGGTTTGAAACAATGACCAAGACAGTGGTATAAGAGATTTGATGATTTCATCTTATCTCATGGGTTCTGCAGAAGTGATTATGACTCTTGTGTGTATATGAGAAAGGGAAATACAGAAAATCATCTTTATCTTTTACTCTATGTGGATGACATGTTGTTAGCATGTCAAGACATGAGAGAGATAAGAGATGTTAAAGACCTTCTCATGAGTGAATTTGAAATGAAAGAGTTAGGACCTGCTAAAAAGATCCTAGGTATGGAGATTAACAGGGTAAGGGAGTTGAGAGGATTCAGATTGACTCAAACATCATATATAAAGAAGATACTTACTAAGTTTGGTATGATGGAATGTAAGTCTGTTAATACTCCATTGGTATCTCACATCAAATTGTTTGCACAAGATAGTCCTAAGACTGAGCATGAAGTTGAATATATGAGGAAGGTTCCTTATGCTAATGCAGTAGGAAGCCTCATGTATTTAATGGTGTGCACACGCCCAGATATCAGTTATGGGGTAAGTTTGGTTAGTAGGTATATTGCCAATCCAGGAAAAGGTCATTGGGATGCAGTGAAATGGATATTTAGATATCTTAAAGGATCAATGGAAACTGGATTAAGATTTGAAGGCAATATAGTTGATAGTCATATGATTCAAGGTTATGTTGATGCTGACTTGCTAAAGACATGGACAGGGGAAGGTCTATTATTGGGTATTTGTTCAAAGTGATGAGAAGTTTGGTAAGTTGGAAAGCTTCACTTCAACCTGTTGTAGCTTTGTCAAGCATAGGAGCAGAATCCATTGCTTTGACTGAATCAGTCAAGGAAGCATTGTGGTTAAGAGGATTTGCTGATGAACTTGAATTTGATACTAGTAATACTTGTGTGTTTTGTGATAATACTGGTGCTATACAGTTAGCTAAACACGGTGCATTTTATGAACGAACAAAACACATAAGAGTTAAATTTCATTTTATTCGTGATGTTGTGAACACTAAAGAAGTCAAAATTGAGTATGTTTGTACTGAAGATAATGCTGATGATGTTTTGACTAAAACCTTACCGGTTGGAAAGTTTCAAAAGTGTTTGAAGATTATGAAGGTTGGTTAATCTTGGTTAACTGATTTTGAAAGAGAAATGCAGCCCAAAGGTGGATATTGTTAGATAATGTTGTGCTGATTTCTCTACTGTTGTTGGTGTTATTGTTGAAGTTGAGAGAATTAAAGTCAAATTAGGCAAGTTTCTTGATTGCTTAAGATGTATAGTTGGGTTTCTTTATTTTGATGTCGGTAGGTATGGAAATTGCTTCTTCTGTAACATAATTTTATGAAGATGTTGATATTTGCATGACAAATTTTAAGGTGTGGGTATTGCTACTTTAATATCATCACTTTGCATGGTACTATGATATTGTGATTATGTGGATCATAAATATGTTCGTAATTACTTAACATTCCTATTTACGTTATTAGTTTCATTCCACACGATCTGAATTCTAGGCCTCAGCATTGTTAGTTTCATTGCTAAACACATTCATCTATGTTGTTAGCATTCTCAGGTTCTTTCAAATTTTGCGACGCGGCAATAAAAAATTGAAGAGAAGAAGGGCTTGGCACATAAGGTGGGTTTCGGGCTAGATGGTTGAGCATCTCGGTTCCGCTTGGATCTGGGTTTTTCCTTCTTTTTTTTTGTTTTTAATGGTGATTTTATACATCCTAATTTACTGGTTGTGTTGACAAAATCTAAATCAGCTTACGCTTTGAATTTATGATGAAAACGGATGCATCTGACCCACTTTGGTTTACTCAATTGTTAAGTTGGTGTGTCTCGCCACGAAGCGCGAGTGGAAAAATCGCTAGTAATCTTAATTTAGGATTGGGTAAACACAAACACCTCCGTCTCATCCGAATTCCCATTTTACCATTTGAAAATATCATATTAAAAGAATATTTCTATTATCTTTTAACTAAAAAAAAAGAAAATTATTATTGTAAATCGTCACATGTGTTTATCACTTAATACGAATTAAGAAGAAATTATAACACAAAAAATGTGTTTAACACTTAACACACAACTCGTGATTTATATATATCATCACATGTATCTAACATAATTTAACTATCATTTATCTAAACCCTGAATTACCGTTATTCTGTTATCTAACATAAAATGCCTATAACAAAACAAAATAACTTCCATATATACTACCCATATAACAATCAAATCGGTCAAGATACGAATCATCTAAGTTAAGTTAACAAGATTTTAAATATTTCCTTAGATAGATCAAATATAATCATCATACAATTATACTACTAACATCCCAACATACCTCTGTTAAGTTAACAATAATTTCATAAAAATGATTTTTTCTTTAAATGTTGGAAGCTCACTTGCAATTGGTTTTATAATACATGTAATTACATTGTTTTGTCAAATGCAACATTAGGTTTCTAAAGACACATGCTACAAGCGCTCAAATGTTCCATGTTATTTGTGTTACCGATATAAGAGGCGAAATCATCTTAGAGAGTATGGGGTCAACTGACATTTTTTTTGTTCCAAGTATAACGTAAAATATGGAAATTTCGAATGACACCAAACATTTAGTGATTGACAATTGACATCATTGTTTTCTTTAAGTTTTTAACACCAATTGCCCATTGGATTAAAAAAATTAAATAAGTTTTTTTATAAGTTGTAAAAGTAAGGGCTATTTGGCAACATCTGATTGAACAAGTGCTAAACCAGTAAGAGCTCTGAACCAGTAAGAGGTCTGAACCAATAAATGGTCTGAACCAATAAGTGTGTTTGGTTGTAAAAAGAAAAAATAATAAAATAAAATAAAACAAAATAAAAACATTACCCCCAAACCACTCCTCCTTCATTCACTGCATCTCCCTCACCCCACAACCCCAAATCCTAAACCCACCACCACCCCCAATCAAGAGAGATAGAGAGCTTGTGAATCACCGTCGCGAACCACCCTCGGCAACCACGTCGTGAACCACCGCCGTCAACCACGTCGCGAACCACCACCGTGAACCACGTCGCGAACTACCACCATGAGGTATGTTTGATCATCTTCTTCCTTAACCACCATCGCGAACCACCACCGTGAACCACATCGCGAACCACCACCATGAGGTATGTTTGGTCATCTTCTACCTCAACCGTCGTCGCAAACCACCACTGTGAAACACATCTGACTCTGGTCAGATGTGGGTTTAGATCTGACCGAATAAGGGGTTCGGTCAGACTTATTCTCCTGTAAGATGCAAGTAACCAAACAAGACACATCTCACCGAGTCAGACGACCGAGTCAGACGTGGACGTCTGACCGGGGTCGGTCAGACCCAACCAAACAGCCCCTAATTGAAAAGTTATATAAAATTTTAAATAAATATTGTTTTGTTAGTTCTATAAACTGTAGAATACTAAAATTGAAAACTCAAAACCTTAGTCAATTTTCATTTTCTATTACCCGTTTATTAATTCAAAACCCCAAAATAGAGCATTGTTTGCATTTAAAGAAGAATTTCCGTAACCAAATTAGTGATAAGTATATGAACAATGCTTGCGTTTGCTATATTGAAAAATAGTTCTTCGCAAATGTTCCCATTGACAATGTGATAGATCGGTTTCAAAATATGAAAAGTTATCGTGAACAACTATAAACCATATTTTCTTATATTTAATTGGCATTGTATTGTTGTTATGTTTTTTTATCTGATGATAATGTATTTTTATTTTTTGACCTTGACTGAACCAATCCTTATAGATCCAAAAACTATGATGACCGGATTGTTACAATTTAAGATTTGAAAAATATAGACACTATAGGAAAATAATTCTTGGTTTCGAGAATAACTACTTACTAGTTTTAATAAATTCATGTACTACATGAGTTTAATAAAAAAATATCAAATAAAAAATATTATTAATTAAATGATGATATTAAAATAAAATATGATTGAAATAACTTGGTTGTGACCATGGTTACAAGCAGGGGGCACTATGTGTGTGTGCACAAGCCGATCACCGACAATTATGACCAATTTAATTTTTCCTTGAAATCCTGTAAATATATCTTACATACAATTTATCATACATTTTACTCGTATTAATTATACTCTCAACCTTGAAATCCAAAATTACTTTAAATAACTTGAATTTATCAAGTTTGTCACGTCATTATCTGAGGCAGATGAGATTTGCGCTAGTGCGGCATGATCTATCTCATACATCATCACATCAATGGTTCACGGCCTCTTACAAGACGTGCTCAAATCAACCGGGATCATGAGACGGTTAACACACATCTTAAAAAATATCAATCATATTATTTAAGTAAATAACAAGTATTAAGCCCCTCGTGTTGTGGCGGGGGTATAAAACCGTGCCAAATAGCATCAATATCACACCATCGTCAACGATCACCAACACCGGAAAAAATTAAAATCGAACGAAATGTAGACGTAACAACGTTGAACCACGCACGTGAAATGTTAAACACCAAACAATAACTTAGTCAATCAAGGGCCCGCACGTTATGACGGGACTGTTAAATGGGAAAAAATAGGCGTAACAACGTTGAACTATACACACATGTTACGACGTGTAACTCTCAAATTTAGACCGAAATGTGAAACAAAAAATTATAAAAGATGAAAAGTATAGGTGAACAAAGTTAAAAGTAAAAAATTATAAAAGATGTAAAAGTATTTGGTTTAAAATAAAAATAATAGATGGTTGTATCTATTAACATAACTATATTATTGGAATAAATACATTTGTATTGATTAGATAAATATGATAGTTAGGAAAGTCAATCATCTCCATATAGTGGAGATCTTGTTAGGCATGGTTGGTTATATATATTCCTATCATGTATTATTTGAAATTCAAGAAATCAAGATACCATAAACATTTTTACGGTATCAGAGCCTAAAACCCAATAGCCATGGCAGAAACCCATAACCCTTCATCGTCCAAATCATCAGATACGTCCAATGCAAAGCCTCTTCATCCAGTTTACTTGGTAGCCAACATACAAAACAAGATTCGAGTTCTTGATGGCACGAAAGTGACCTATTCTGCATGGGTTAAACTCTTCAAGTTGCATGCACGAGGATACGATGTTTTGTCTCGTATTGATGGGTTTGCACCACCAGAGAAGAAGGACCCGACTTACGAATCATGGTCGAAAATAGATGCCATTGTGCTTTAATAGATCTATGGTTCCCTATCTGATGAACTCATGGCGAGAGTTCTTGACACGGATATCACAACACAACAAGCATGGGATCGAATCCATGAAATCTTTCTCAATAATAAATCCTCACGAGCCGCTACTTTAGAGCATGAGTTCACTACACTCACCCTTGCCTCATGCTTATCTATGGATGAGTATTGTCAAAAGTTAAAATATTTAGCCGCACAACTTGGAGATGTGGATCACCCGGTAAGCGACTCACGACTTGTTCTTCAACTCGTTCGAGGATTACCGCCAAAATACGATACGGTGGCTTCTTTTATCAACCAATCCAAGACTACTTGGGATAACACTCATAGCATGATTCAGTTGGAGTAACATCGCCAGTCATCATGACAGAATCCGGTCCATTCCGCCCTCACGGCACCAAGCAACAACCCACCCGATACACCAACGAGGCAAGGACACTTTGCACCTTCGCCCTCACCACCCTCAGCTTAATATGATCACAAGGATGAGGATTTTCTCATAGACGAGGACGTGGTAGAAACAACTTTCATGGCAGCCGCGGTCGTGGCCAGAATGGTGGCTCCCACTATGGGCCTTGGCATACGTAAGGAGGTCAGCCCAGTTGGCCAAATTAGAATACCCCACCATGTCCACATCCAACCCAACCCAATAGGCCTTCTCCTTGGCATCACAAGCTATCGACCCAACAGCATACTTCGGCCTAGGTTGTGTACAACCCAACCCACTACTCTGGCCCACCAACTTTCCCAACCCAACCATCCCCACACCCGCCTTGCGGCCCACCAAGCCATATTGACCCGATGGACCCGACCGAGCTTGGCACTGCCCTCTCCTCGATGAACCTTAGTCAACCAGATCAAGCATGGTACATGGACACCGGGCCCTCCTCTCACATCACTTCCAATCCGGGTAAAATTCAAACTCCTAATACTAGTTCTTTAATGGTAATATATTTGTTGGTAATGGTACTTCATTAACAATTTCGGGCTCGGGTAATGGCATTCACCAAACCTTTACTCACACTTTCCACCTAAACAATATCCTTTTATCCCCTCATATAATTAAAAACCATATTTTGGCTCGTCAGTTCACTCGGGATAACCAAGTTTCTATTGAAATTGATCCTAATGGTTTTTCTTTGAAGGATCTCAAGACTGGAAGACTTCTTTCACGCCATGCTAGTACCGGGGACCTTTACCCTTTCACACCACCTCAACACGATTTCCTCACATCTTTAATCAAGTGGCATGATCGGCTTGGCCACCCCGACTCTCAAGTTTTAGAAACACTTTTTAATCTTTCTTTTATTTCTTGTAATAAGGATATTTCCAAGTTTTTTTGTCATTCTTGTCCTTTATCTAATAGTAAAAGATTGTCTTTTAATGACTCACATTCCTTTACTATTACTCCTTTTAATATCATCTATTGTGATTTACGGACATCTCCCATCTTAAGTAACTCATCATACAAGTATTACATGGTACTTATTGATAATTTTACACATTATGTTTGGGTTTATCCTTTAAAATTTAAATCAGAAGCCTTCACCACCTTTGTCAAATTTCACAAACTTATTCAAGCTTAATTTAATAAACCCACCAAATCTTTTCAATATGATCTAGGGGAGAGTTTGACAATCTTGAATTTTGTAAATTTGCCACCACCAACGGTCTTGTGTTTCGTTTTTCCTGCCTATAAACCTCACCACAAAACGGTAGACTTATGTTGATATTATTTGATAGTTTAATTTGTGTTATTTTGATTTTTTTGGGTTTAGGTCAGGATGAAGTCTGGCTTATTGAGATTAATCTAGTCCACATCCTTACTACATGAGTACATGTTCCCTACTAACCTCTCTACATTTTGTGTACGAACATACCTTAGAGCATACATATTGCTTAGAGCATACCTATTTGGTCATATACGATGTTGGCTTAATCGTCGTAGGGTGATCTCAAAGTTATGACCTTAAAAATCCTTCTAGTTAGTTTTCTTCATTTTGCAACTCCATCTCAGAGGAAGGGCGTGGCGTTGTTAAAGTAGAATCATCAACAAGTACTATAAATTTTTCAATGCCGTAAATGTAATCTTTACAATCAACCACAATGGTCATATAATCATTCTTCCAAGGATTAAAAAGTGAAAAAGGAGTAGCACCTAAATACGACGTAAATGTTATAAATTTTCAATGATTATATATGAAGTGAATTGCGGTTTTTCTTTTTAATTTTCAATGATAATATATGAAGTGAATTGTCGTTTTTATTTTTATAGTTTGGTCACGTTTATCATTTTAATCCCAAATATATATTTATTGCATTTATTTCCCCAATGTTTTAAATTTTTATTATTTCTTTTTTGTTGTTTATTTAGTATCAACTACTAATAACACCGAAGCTTTGTGGTGAAGGAAACAGGACTCAGTTTTGAACATAATGCATGTCACTTCGGTGCGTTAAACCGCATAAATGAATAAATGTCATATGTTGTGGCGAGAGCATTGACAATGTTAGAGACATATATGAATATTGATTATTATTTAGTGACTATATTTTTTAAATTGGCTTAAATTTATAAGTTATGAAAATTGATTATTATTTTAGTAAAATATTTATTTTTCACTATGACCTCAACATTCAAGTTAATTTGAAAAATGTTTGTTTATTAATGACTAACAATTATTTTTCATATGGCTCACTTAATTATAAAGAGTTCAAACATTTATAGAATTATTGTATATGATTGAAACATCTAGTGAAAAATAAGTAAATTTGAAGGGAAAAAAACTTTAGTGCTGAAGTTTCCTCTTATATATATTAGAACATAAGATAAGATTTAGTACTTTAAAGTTTAGTACTTTAAAGTTTGACAACAAATTTTTTTATAACGGTAAGAAATTAGTTATGGTTTTGACTAATCAAACTTCCTCTTCAAGTTTCTCCTTCACTTTCACTTAACAACCTTCAACAATGAGCTCCATATAGTCCTCATGCTCCTTAGTTGCATTTTACTTCATAGCTCGAAAATTCAAATGGTACAATATTACTGCATACTATTTGTCAAATAAGCTTCCATCCAACTTGAGGTGCGAAGTCTCGTCCCTCCGATTTTATTTCCATTCTCGTTACACCCATCGCTCGATCTCCGAAACACACCACACATCCCATTACCCTTACCAGCTTGCCACCTTCGCGGGCAACTTTGTCATTACCATTTTAGTTTTACTTACCATCATTATCAAGATTTTATATCAATCTGATGTTTTGAAGAATTCTTCTTCTTTGATTTGTTGAGTATTAATTATGAATGCTAGGTTAATGTTTTTCTTGTTCCTATTTTCCTTATATAGCTTGTGTCCAACATATACTCTCACCAAAATGAATCCCCTTATGTTTCTTTATTCTTTAACTCTATATTATAACATATCTTTACCTTGTCTCGTATTTAGACAGCATGTTGTAGTTTTCACTATTAAAACCTATTTAATCAATAACCACAATGAAATTAATGGCATTTTATGCTTGTATTGTGTTTATACCAAATTGTCATGTCAATCAAGTCCTTCATCCAAGCAATATTACATGTAGTCATATAAATGTCTCATCATGTATAATTAAAAACTCTTTTATATGACTTGTAAACGTTCATATGATAGTTAATTGTCTCTGTATAACTAAAGATTACTCAATCTTCTCTGTGCTCCCTATCCAATTCGAATGGCTCTTCGGGTGTCTATTAAAGTTCGCTTCTTTGTTTGGAAAGCCCTTCGTATGAAATTCCTTCTTTAGTGCCCTTGCTAAAATAAATATCGGGGTTCAATCAACGGTATGCAATGGTTGTGATCAACAACCGGAGATGGTGGATCATTTATTAGTTACGTGTAACAAAGTTAAGAAGTTTTAGGAAAAGATACAAGCTTGGTGCACATGTAATACATTGAATGCTTCATCAGTTTGTGAGATGCTACATATCATCATGAATACCCCTGGGAATGTGTTATTTAAAAATATTTTTACAACTAATAATAAAGGCTGCAATGTGGCATATTAATTTGGAATTGAAGGAATAAAAGATGTTTTGAAGAATGTGAGAAAAGTCCAGAATTGGTGTTTGAAGAAATTATAGTCTTAATTAATATTCATATGGTTAAAGCATAAGGGTAAAATGTTTATGTTGGTTTTTGGAGTAATTGGTGTGCTTTTAATGTTACATGTGTTATTATGTAAGTGTTATCTTTAGCTTGCTATTTTAATATAATCATTATTTTGTTATTCAAAAAAAAGAAAGAACAAACCAGAGATTACTATATTTACAAGAATCTAGTGCACTCGAAAACAAATAAAAAATCATAAATTATAAATACAAGTGGTGGAGCGTTAGATTTAGTTGAGGACGTTTGTCTTATAACATTCGTTTACAATGATTATAAAAAAAAAATCCTAGTATTATTGTTCATGCCATATACTTTTAGGGGGTGGGGGCGTCTACGTCGGAGAGACGGGGTGGGGGCCGGCGCCGTGCGGAAACACTGATGCTGGTCCCCATGCCACAACTTTTGCTCGTCACAACGAGTTCGCATCGAGCTACATCACCCCAGCGCTACTTTTTGACCGTTCAAACAGTCATTTTTTCTACCGTTACCCAGTGGCGGAACTGTAGGAGGGTCCAGGGGGTCTAGTGACCCTCCGACCAGTCTGATTTCATGTTAACCGGTGTACACAAACAGAGAAGATTTATTGTAACTTGAGCCTCAAGATTGTCTTGATTGGACTATGACGTATTAAGGTGAAAATAAGAAACGAAGTGTAAAGATGAACTACGTTTTCCACCAGGTGGAGATTGCCGGCTAAGAGCTCTGCAATTGCGTGAGAGATGTAATTTGAAATGTGAAGATTAATGGATGACATGACAAGTTTTGGCTTACCAAACCATAATATTTTAATTATATTTATAACTTCTTTTTCATTTTCAAGTGCTAAAAGAGTAAATAAATAAAGAGAAAACAAGTTTTTTTCCTAAAAGTGTGTTGTGGGTAAAAATATTTATCAAAATAGGTGATTTAAAAATATTTATTAAAATGAGTGTTTTTCTTACTTTTTTTTTATTTTTTACAAACTTATTATATTCTTTTCATTTAATTTTTTTATTCAATCAAATTATTGTTGTTTTTATATATTTTTTTCTCAATTAACTCATTTAATTTTTTATAATTAATAAATCTATTAGAGACTTTACAACTACAGTAAGAGGATCAAATATATAATTAAAATTGAAAAAATACGTAAATAGAACCAAATTTAATATTTATTACTAGAAAATGGTATATTGCTTCTATTTCATCTGTAGGATCTTATATGCCCAAGAGACATACAAGATTGACGTGGTTAGTACGTTATGATCCAAGTCAGGTCATACAACAAGATATACAAACACCAACAAACATTTATTTATTGATGAGATCATACAATGAATGTTTGACACCTATTCAGAAAATTGGTTTTCTAAATATTGCTTTTGTGATAGAGCAACATTATATGGATAACTTGTTCATGAGAATTTTATTTGTTTCATTATTTAAGATTGGTTAAATAATGACATAAAATGTGTTATGTTATAAAATTAAACTAGGCTTTAATTTTATAATTCAAATGATTTGGAGAGTGTGATTTTTTATAAAAACAAATGGGTGGGAAACCCATTTGAATACCCAACCCTTCGCCCGCCCAAGGGCCTTGGGAATACCCAAGTTTCTCTTGTTTCTTGCAAGACCACATGCAACCAACACTCATCCATCATTCTTGCCTAACACTCTCTCTCACACACACTAGCAAATCCTCTCTACATGGCTGCCATTTTCGTTTTTGAAGCTAAAAATTAGGGCTGAAATTTCGGGTTTTAGAGGAGCACGAAGAAGAGGTTCTTTTTGATGTTGCACCCTAACAAGCAAGGTGTTTGAAGAGCTTATGGGTATCAAGATTTGAGGTCCTCCACCTTGAGGGATTGCTGCTTAAAAACATCATCACCTTCAAAGATCTCGACCCCTTTTGAGCTGCTGAAAGGTAGTTTATGGCAGCCTCTATATGGCTGTCCATAATGCTCGTTTTATGCTTTTATAGCTTGTCTATTCACATAAGAATGATCCTTTGCAACATGGGTTTGGTTTATGCACATGTTTATCACCTAAAGAACATGTTTTTCTGTTTTGTAATCATGTTTAAACATATATATATCCGCTGCGTTTTTCAGAAAGTTTAAATGGTTAAACTTCGATTTTGTGCTCTATCAAACCCATCAATGGCATCAAGAGCCGGTTATGTGGATAGCTTGCTTGTTCTTATCCTTTAAAATCAGTTTTAAAGGATGATTATCAACTCATAATAGGCTGATTTTGGTTGATTCAATAAACCCCATGTCTTTCAAAGTTATATCTTCATGCTTATGATTAAACTTTGAAAGATAGGAATGTCAATTGGTTGATATATTTGGATGTTGTTTGTTTGGACAAACAAACCCTAATTTTCAGTTTATGTTGGCTGAAAATTTGGGTTTGATGGGGTTTATTTAGTTTGTTGAATGATGTTTATGATTGTTATTTTGATAGTGCATAACCTAGCTTTTGGCCTTGTGTTGTTTGGATGATTAGAATGGTTGTTTTTATTCATTTAATTGGGTTGTAATATTTATGTTTATTATTTGGGTTGTAATTATTTATTCATTTGGTTATGTAATTAATAGATTAGGTGCATTTCTTTTATTAAAAAAAATGTATTAGGATATAATTTTTGTAAAAGGAAGATGCACAAGATCAAGACCCAAAGATGGACATCAAAGACATGGACCTTGAAGTATTTGGATATGGATTCAAGTGGGAGTCCATGGACACATATTATGTGTCATTACAAACCCTTAGGAGAGACCTTATGACAACACTTATGATGGCAAACAAGTGTTGTCATGTAACGCCCGGAAATTTCGACTTGAAGTGTCATGCGACTGGAGCGTCCAATCGCATGGGATACATGCGATTGAAGCTCAACCGCACGACTGGAACTCAATCGTGCGACTGGAGTGTTCAATCGCATGGAGCCGGGACGACTGGAGGTCCAGTCGCATGGAGACCTCGGGCGACTGGACGGTAGTATTTAAGGAAGAGGGCAGCCCACACTCCTTCCCATAGTCGCGAAACCAGAGAGAAAGAAGGAGACAGTTCGGTCCAGGCGGGTTCGTGAGCCAAGATCAACGTATAGCGGGTCAAATTGAATCCCTAACCGAGGAGGCTACTAAGGTGAGTTCTAAGACCCCTCTTTTACACGATTTTGAATGATTTTGGGGCTGGAACACATTTGAAACCCTATTTTTCGAGTTTTGGGTGTTTAACCCGTGTGTGTACGTATGTGTATGTGTATGGTACGTTTAGGGCTTGATTCCGGACTAGGATAGGCTTGTATGAGGTCGAGGTATGTTTCCCTATGGATTAGAGGGGCTAATTTGAGCTCAAACGAGGTCTGGAGGAGTTTGGAAGCCGAATGTCGCGGCTGCTGTTCGTGATGAACTCCAGTCGCTGCCCAGTTAGGGCTATGCGACTGAAGGGCCAGTCGCACGACTGAGGGAAAACTGATGTTAAATCGTACGATTGAGGCTCAGTCGTACGAATGGGGCTCAATCGCCCGACAGGCCATGCGATTGAGGGATTCAGTCGCATGGGCCCATTCGCATAGTAGTTCAATCGCACGGTTGAGAGTTCAGTCGCATAGAAGCCCATACGTATAGTGTTCAGTCGCACGATAGGGAGTCCATTCGTACGGTTGGATGTTCATCCGCATGGATACTCATCCGCATTGGTCCAATCGCACAGTGTTCAGTCGCATGGAGG
Source organism: Flaveria linearis (assembly GCA_024085815.1). Taxonomy (NCBI): domain Eukaryota; kingdom Viridiplantae; phylum Streptophyta; class Magnoliopsida; order Asterales; family Asteraceae; genus Flaveria; species Flaveria linearis. The sequence continues at coordinate 50,854,615 of CM044015.1, read as the reverse complement.
TTATGCGACTGAAGGGTGCCCAATCGCCCAAGTAGGGCCGTTGTGTACGAGGAGGGACATAGTGTAATTACTGGCCTTCGGGAAGAGAGCTAGTGTAGGTAATGATGTGATAGCTCCCATAGGTATACGTGTGATATCTATCGAGGCTTAGAAGTTACGTGGGACACGATGATGATAGTAATTGCATGTACATGTATGATGTATGTATGTTAAGTATGATGTAGCCTTATATGATGGTAATGACTGATGACTTGGAAGTGTCGATGTTCCTTGATTCGATGTATGTTTATCTTTCCGTATCTTTACGTGAATTGTTTATGAACGAATGAAAAGTATTAATAACGTAAAGTGAAAGATAATGAAAGAGGAATGTAACGAACGAGTGCATGCACTAATGAACGAACGAACGAACGTAAAGCTAGTGAGCGTGCGTATGAGGTGAGCGACTTTGTGTCGCAACAGACTCGGATGGAGTTCAATCTTTGTGATTGACTCGTATGGGATCTTTGTCGCGTATCCCGGTGCTGTGTCAGTCTACGGACATGAGTCGGGGGTTTGTGAGCAGGCCCCGGCACAGCATCAGCTTTCGAGCATGAGTCGGGGATATTGCATGAGACAGGATCTAGTTGGATGAGTAGAGGATCGCATGCTCCGGTACTGTGTCAGTCTTCGGACATGAGTCGGGGGTTTGTGAGCAAGCCCCGACACAGTATCAATCTTCGGACATGAGTCGGGAGTAGTGCGTGAGAGTGAGATAAGACGAATGAGGAATGTATCGCGTGCTCCGGTACTGTGTCAGTCTTCGGACATGAGTCGGGGGTTTGTGAGCAGGCCCCGGCACAGTATCAATCTTCGGACATGAGTCGGGAGTATCGCGTGAGTTGATGAATGAGAGAGAGATAACTGTGAAAGAAAGAAAGTATGAAACGAACGAAAGGTAATGAACGTAACGAAAGCTAAAGAACGAACGAATGACGATAATGAACAGAAGAAACATAGTGATAACGCATGAAACGGGGTCCCTGTCACTCGACCTCAGTAATCATGGCTGTGTGCCATGAAGAGGGTAAAGTGTGACCGGACCTAGATGGAAGTGAAAGGTAGAGGATGCATGAAAGTAATGAACATACGAATGAATGAAATGAACGTAAGAATGAAAGTAATGTACGTACGAACGAATGTAACGAATGTAACGAATGTATGAATGAAAGTAAGGAACGTACGAACGAAAGAAAGAGTTAAGAAAAAACGTGAACGTTAACGATGCATGATACACGAACGAAAGCTAATGAATGAATGATGAGATAATAATAATATTATCTACGTGTACGTATGTTGTATGATCGTATGTATGTAAGAACGGTTTTGATGGAAAGTAAAGTATGTTTTAATATAAAACTAGAACTCACTCAGCAACGCTGACTTTGATGTGTTTCCAGTTGGCAGGTATGTTGCTGAGGATGGCACAGGGCGACTACTCACTTATTAAGGCTGGCATCCATATTTTCACATGTCATTGTATTTGAGAAGAAAACGAATGTTGTAAAGTTATGAAATGACATGTTTTAGTTACTAATGAAAATTTAAATTCCGCTGCAAGATAAATGTACGTTTTAAAATGTTTATGTGCGATGAATGACCAACCGTAAGGTGTCCGGGAATAGGGCCTTACATGTCAACTTAGTGGCTATGGTTATGCACTCATGTTTATATGTTTATGCTTGTTTGATTGTTTGTTGTTTGATTGTTTGGTTGATATTTAGTCATACATTACAAACTTATTAACAAACTTAACAAGCTAAAAATTGATGGTTCTTAATCATTAAAAGTTAATAAAAGGTTATTAAAATGATTTAATTATTTTAAAGATTAAAAGTAGGTTTTAATCAAAGGACCATAGGGTATCTTGTATTTGAAAGCATGCAAATACAAGTACATAGAGTTTTCTAAACTAGAATTATGAAACCTCTAAATATTCTAAAACAAGATCAACACCGTCCTTTTACACAACACTTAAGTCACTTGGGAATTCTTAGTGGGATAAAGTTCACCTAACCACTTTGACGGAACTTATGACTTAATGTGAGAATGCCATATTCGTGGGATAAAGGTCACCTAACCACTCATTTTGGCAAACTCACACGTATGTGTAAGTAGGATGTCTTGATTTGCAAACCATATTAAATGGATCACCTACAATATGGTTTCCAAATGGTGTTGATGGGATTAACATGCCGACTTTACATATGATGTTTAAATTCGATCCCATACCTCTAGAAGTTGCAAATGGTTGCAACCATCAATCGTTGACCACCTTATTAATTTAAATCGTGGGATAAAGGTCACCTAACCACAATTTAAATGTAATGTTAGGTTCTAGATTTTAATATAAAAATGACCTTAAAAGGCATTAATTATTAAAATTGGCAATATCGAAAATACTAAAATAGATCTTTGTTAAATTTTGTAGATGGCCACCAATAATGACAATCATGATAACTCATCCGCGTCTACCCAATCATTATGAGCGATCCTCCAAAAGGAACGTCTAAATCATAACAACTTTATTGATTGGTATCGAAACTTGAGAATCGTTCTCAAGCAAGAGAGAAGATCATATGTTTTAGACGACCCTATCCCCGACCAACCTACTGAGGATGATGAGGAGGCCTATAACGATTGGCTGAAATACACTAAGGATTTCGTCCAAGTGTCTTGTCTCATGCTAGCGAGCATGACTCCGGATCTCCAAAAGGAGTATGAACATCACGGAGCTTATGACATGATAACCCAGCTGAAGGAAACGTTCCAACAGCAAGCAAGGGTTGAGCGCTTTGAAACGGTTCGAGCACTCCATGCATGTCGTATGGACAACAACCAATCGGTTTTATCTTATGTACTTAAGATGAAAAGTCATATTGACCGCCTCGAGAGGCTTAATTGTCCCGTCTCGAAGGAATTGGCCACGGATTTGATCCTAAAAGGCCTTACCAAGAAGTTCGAGACATTTGTGTTGAATTACAACATGAATGCATGGGACAAGAGCATTGGTGAGCTTCACTCAATGCTTAAAACAGCCGAAGCAGCCATGGGTAAAAGGGTTTTACCCGTTCTCACCATCAATGAAGGTGGGAACAAGAAAAGGTCTTATCACGCACCCAAGGCAAAGGTTGCCAAGGGTAAGGGAACCGTTTAGGGAAAGGGGAAGGGGGTGGTAAGGGTGCCACCCAAACCACAAGAGAAGAAGCAAAAGGTTGCTAACAATGACCCATGCTTCAAGTGTGGGGAGATTGGACATTGGGCAAGGAATTGTCCTGTCCATCTCCAAGAGTTGAAAGCAAAGAGGGATGCCGGGCAGACCTCAGGTAAAATATACATGATTCATATTGATCTTAATGTTACATCTTCCAACACATGGGTATTGGATACCGGATGTGGAACTCATATTTGCAACTTGTTGCAGGGGTTCACAAGAAGTAGGGACTTCAATCAAGGGGATGTTAGTCTCTTCATGGGCAATGGAACCAAAGTCCAAGTTGAAGCTCGTGGGGACTACATCCTAAAACTTCCAAGTGGCTTGGATGTTATTTTGAAGAATGTTTTGTATGCTCCTAGTTTGACTAGGAACATTATTTCTGTATCCCAATTAAGACATTATGATTATGTATTATCTTTTGTTGAAAATGATATTCATGTTTCTTAAAATGATATGTTCTATTTTAAAGCTATTCCCATTAATGGTATTTATGAATTGGTTCATGAAAATGCTTTAAATAGTTCATTGTACCAAACTAACACCAAGAAACTCAAGTTGGATTTGAGTGATACCTATCTTTGGCATTGTCGTCTTGGTCATATAAACAAGAAACGTATACAAACACTTCAAAAGAATGGTCTTTTAAAAACAAATGAATGTGATTCATTTGATGTATGTGAATCTTGTTTACAAGGAAAAATGACTAAGGCGCCCTTTAGTGGAACTAATGAAAGGGCAAAAGATTTATTAGGAATCATACATTCGGATGTATGTGGTCCTTTTAAGCCAATGGCTAGGAATGGTGAAAAATACTTCATTAACTTTACCGACGATTATAGTCGCTATGGGTATGTGTACTTACTAAGGCACAAAGATGAAGCTTTTTAAATGTTCAAAATCTTCAAGAATGAAGTAGAAAATCAACTCAACAAGTCAATTAAAGTTCTTCGCACCGATAGAGGAGGTGAATACCTAAGTGATGCTTTTCAAGATCATCTTAGGAGTTGTGGGATTGTCTCACAACTCACTCCACCTGGAACACCACAACATAATGGTGTGTCTGAGAGGAGGAATCGAACCCTATTGGATATGGTGCGATCTATGATGGCTAGAAGCTTATTGCCTCTATCGTTTTGGGGTTTCACTTTGCTCTCCGCGACCCGTATACTAAATATGGCCCCAACCAAAAAGGTGGAAAGGACACCTTTTGAGATATGGCATGGAAGAGTTCCATCCCTATCATACTTAAAGGTCTGGGGTTGTGAGGCTTATGTTAAGACTCCCACCCCAAACAAATTGGAAGTCCGATCCACCAAGTGTATCTTTATTGGATATCCTAGAGATTCTATGGGATATTATTTCTATGATCCACTGGAACAAAAGGTGTTTGTTGCCAGAAAGGGTGAGTTCTTAGAAGCAAAGTTCCTTATGGAAGGAGCTAGCAGTAGAACAGTGGATCTTAAAGAGGATCAAGAACCATAACCCGATGCACGTTTGGTTGAAACCAGCACTCAGCATGAGGATGTTGAGGATGATCAAGGGGTTGATCAATACACACAAGACGTTCACAGAAGTGGTAGAACTAGTAATCCACCTGAAAGATACGGATTTTTCATGGATGGATATTATGTGGTAGATTCAGATGAACCAACCACATACCATAATGCAGTGTCCAATTCGGATTGTGACAAATGGCTTGAAGCCATGAACGTTGAGATACAATCCATGTATGACAATCAAGTTTGGGAACTTGTTGTACCACCTCTTAATTCCAAGGTAGTTGGAAGTAAGTGGGTTTTCAAGAAGAAAACCGATATGCATGGAAACTTGGATACTTATAAAGCTAGACTTATAGCAAAGGGTTTCACTCAAACTCAAGGGGTTGATTATGATGAAACCTTCTCACCTGTTGCGATGCTAAAGTCTATAAGGATACTGTTTGCCATAGCTGCTCATTATGATTATGAGATTTGGCAAATGGATGTCAAAACCGCCTTCCTAAATGGATATCTTGTGGAAGATGTCTATATGGTTCAGCCTGAAGGTTTTGTCGATCCAAAACATCCTAATAAAGTATGCAAGTTAAAGAAATCAATCTATGGATTGAAACAAGCATCGAGAAGCTGGAATCACCGTTTTAATGAGGAGGTAAAGAAATTTCGCTTCATCAAAAACGTTGATGAGGCTTGTGTGTATAAGAAGGCTAGTGGGAGCACAATAACTTTCCTAGTATTGTATGTTGATGACATACTACTATTTGGAAATGACATTCCAACCTTGGAAGGTGTAAAAACCTGGCTTGGAAGTTGTTTTTCCATTAAGGATCTTGGTGAAGCCACCTATATTCTAGGAATAAAGATTTATAGAGATAGATCAAGGCGGTTGATTGGTTTAAATCAAAGTGCATGCATTGATAAAATCTTGAAAAGGTTCAAGATGGAGAACTCTAAGAAAGGTACGGTACCTATTCAAAGAGGAACAATATTGAGTACGACTCAATGTCCCAGCTCAAAGGATGAGCAACATAGCATGAAGGCAATCTCATACGCATCTGCTATTGGATCCATCATGTATGCAATGATATGCACTCGACCGGACGTTTCGTGCGCATTAAGCATGACAAGCCGATGCCAGCAAAATCCTGAAAATAGTCATTGGATGGCTGTTAAGAACATACTTAAGTACCTAAGGAGGACGAAAGATATGTTCCTAATCTATGGATCTGGTGATGAGGAACTCATTGTAAAAGGTTACACGGATACGAGTTTCCAAACCGATCGTGATGATTCACGGTCACAATCGGGATACATTTTCATTCTGAATGGAGGAGCCGTCTCTTGGAAGAGCTCTAAACAGGATGTGGTGGCCTTATCAACTACAGAATCTGAATACATCGCCGCCTCATTGGCAGCTCAAGAAGCTGCATGGTTGAAGAAATTCATTGACGATCTAGGGGTAGTCCCTTCCATTCAGGACCCCCTAGAGATCTTTTGTGATAACAAGGGTACGATTGCTCAAATCAAGGAACCTCGTGCTCATCAAAAGACTAGGCACATTGAGCGGAGATTTAACTACATACGAGATGAATTGAAAAGGGAAAGATATGTATTCGCAAAGTTCACACGGATCAAAACATTGGGGATCCTCTCACGAAGCTCCTTGAAAAGGCAAAGCATGAAGGTCATACTTGTGCCATGAGACTTCGATATTCTAGTGACTGGATTTGATCTGTAAATTTTATATTTGGATATGTGGAACTATTTATTATTTGAATAAAATTATTTGGTTATAATGTTTCAATTAATGTTCCAATTTAGCATGTTTAATCCATGGGTAAATTGTTTACTCTAAATGTCCGTAGTCGTTCATACTTGTGGGAACAAGTATGAGGGTAAGATTATTATGAATTTGGATTGGTAGATATTCATATGGATGAATATAGAGCAAAAGGTTACTGCCAAGGTTCATAGATATTTGTGGGATGCAAATATTGGACTGACATGCATCTCAAATATTACTACATAGAATCTTCATGATTGATCATAAGTAATTTTGAGTAAAGGCGAACATCATTTGGTATCCTCTGACCTGAGATACATATTGGGTCTTGATATTTACCAAATATTATACTTTGGCTCAGTTCTTCGCTGTTCTGAAACATGGCAGTACATAAGTCTGAGTTCAGGTTTGATATGAGGTAGTTCTGAGAGACGTATATAGTCAAGATGGGATTTGTCCCTCTTATTTGTTGAGAGTAAGATGTCTAAGGCCTGATAAAGTTAAATCAATGGAGAATGATCAGTCTGTGTCTCTAGGATTTAACATGACATCTGAGACAAAAGGATAGATGATTGATTCACCTAAACATTTCAAGTATGATACTTGAAGAGGATGATGTTATTGAATGGCACTTAGTCATACGTATTGAGGGTAGTAAACTGTTGTTAGGCGGTATTTACTGCTTGCATCAATCTTCTATGAATCTTGTGCAAGTGGGAGATTGTAGGATCTTATATGCCCAAGACACATACAAGATTGATATGGTTAGTACCTTATGATCCAAGTCAGGTCATCCCCAATAACAAGCTATACAAACACCAACAAACATTTATCTATTGATGAGATCATACAATGAATGTTTGACACCTATTTAGAAAATTGGTTTTCTAAATATTGCTTTTGTGATAGAGCAACGTTATATGGATAACTTGTTCATGAGAATTTTATTTATTTCATTATTTAAGATTGGTTAAAAATGACATATAAAATGTGTTATGTTATAAAATTAAACTAGGCTTTAATTTTATAATTCAAATGATTTGGAGAGTATGATTTTTTATAAAAACAAATGGGTGGGAAACCCATTTGAATACCCAACCCTTCGGTCGCCCAAGGGCCTTGGGAATACCCAAGTTTCTCTTGTTTCTTGCAAGACCACATGCAACCAACACTCATCCATTATTCTTGCCTAACACTCTCTCTCACACACACTAGCAAATCCTCTCCACTTGGCTACCATTTTCGTTTTTGACGCTAAAAATTGGGGATGAAATTTCGGGTTTTAGAGGAGCAAGAAAAAGAGGTTCTTTTTGGTGTTGCACCCTAACAAGCAAGGTGTTTGAAGAGCTTGTGGGTATCAAGATTTGAGGTCCTCCACCTTGAAGGATTGCTGCTCAAAAACATCATCACCTTCAAAGATCTCGACCCCTTTTGAGCTGCTGAAAGGTAGTTTATTGCAGCCTCTATATGGCTGTCCATAATGCTCGTTTTATGCTTTCATAGCTTGTCTATTCACATAAGAATGATCCTTTGCAATATGGGTTTGGTTTATGCACATGTTTATCACCTAAAGAACATGTTTTTCTGTTTTGTAATCATGTTTAAACATATATATATCCGCTGTGTTTTTCAGAAAGTTTAAATGGTTAAACTTCGATTTTGTGTTCTATCAAACCCATCATCATCCGCGTTTATAATTTTACTAAGATGACACTTCAAAATTATGAGTTATATATTTTAATAAATTTCCTCCCAAACATATCTTGCCATGACCTTTAAAATTTAAAAGCCTATTTTATTATTTTAATAAACCTTTTAAGTATAAATTTGACTATAATAAAATTTAAAGTACCATTTTAATTAAAAAGACTCTATTTGATCAACTGAACTAATTAAAAATAGCAACCATATAATTTTATATATGTTTAAAACAATCGTAATGTTTACTAGTAAATTTTGTTCCTATGAGGATATAAAGGTACGAATTAAGAAAAAAACAAATGTTAATTAAACTTATTTTTATTATATTATATGTTTAAATACATATGTGAAAGTTAAAAACATGAATATACTATAACGTGCTGATTGAAGAAAATATAAATAATAATAATAATGGTTGATTGAATAAAAATCAAAAGAAAATTATAATTGATTAGTTGAAAATAAATAAGTAATAAAAAACATCTATTTTAGTAAATACTTTTCAAATAATATTTTTTATAAATATTTTTTCCTTCAACACCCTTTTAAGAAAAAACTGTGCTTTTATAAGTACACATAAAATGAAATAGGCTATTAAGTCTATATTTTATTTATAATTTATTTATTTTTATAATGTGCTATTTTAAATTTTGGTTTTGTGTTTTGTTTTATTTAGTTTAATGTAGTCTTTTATTTATATTTGTAATTTGCAACTTATTTATATTAAGAGTAAATTACACTTTTAATCATTTAGGTTTATAGCAAATTTCAAGTTTCATCTTTAAACTACATAAATTACAGAAAACATCCTTCATACGTCCTTTACTCAATCGGAGGTTAATATTGATTATGAAATCAGGTCATCTACTTGCACGTTATGATAGTTTGTCTTTTTTCTTTATTAGATAAATATATAATTTATTAAATTCAAACCCACCTGCCGTACACATTCTCTCTCTACGTTCCCTCCCTCTATCTCTCTCTCTACACACACACACAAGGAACACTACTATCCGCCACCACCACTCACCACTTGTCACCACCGCTCCCCCGCCATCATCCACCACCACCCATGTATCACCATCATCTGCACCAGCTCATTCTGTCCATCTTTCCACCAAAATCTCTCACCAAATGCCTCCCCATCATCCCCATCTTCTCCTTCACATGTTCATTCCCCAACAAATTACAAAACCTATTATCTTGATCAGTACCCATCAGCAACGTAGTTCCCACAACAAATCAATCACCAGAAACGGTAACAACGTGTCCACCGCAAGCTTCAGCTTCGATTAGGTCTGCTTTCTCCCACCGATCAACGGCTATTGTAGGGATCTCGTCGGAGATTTTGGTCACGGTCTCGTGGTTTAAGGCATCGAATATGAAGAGTGGTAATCATGTGGTTAATCAGTCATTTTAGGGGATTTTCGCTGGTTAGAAGATGCATAGCGATGTGTATTTTGTGACGTCAATTTGCCTGGCCAGAGGTCATCGTTGTCGCCGGTGGCCAGAATTTAGGGGAATTACTTTGACATGTTTTTATAATGATTTGATTATGAACAAATTTTGGAGTTGTATTGATGTTGATTTGTGTTTGCAATTTCGATTAATGAATTTGGTTTGTGAAAGGTTGTGATAAATGGAACGGCACGTGAAATCTTGACACTATGAAAATTGACCATCTTTTGGTGACCGACAATGGCGGAGGAGCGGTGGTGGTAGTGGCCATTGATGGCAGTGGTGAGCGGTGGATGTTTGATGGGGTGTTTCTTGTGTGTAGAAGCAGAGAGTAGAGAGAGAATATGCTTAGGGTGGGTGGGTTTGGGTTTAATAAATTACATATTTATCTAATAAGATGAAAAATACCAAACTATCCTGACAATATTAATCTACCTGACTTTTCACCGTTAGATGAAAAGATGTAAACTGTTATAAATTTAATCATAAAATTATATAATATTAAAAGTACAAGGTAATAAATAGTGGATCTTGAAATCAGGTCCGTTTAAACTTTATCCAACGGTGGAAATCAAAACTTGATTTATGGTTTACACATGTCTTGAGACATCTTTCGTGGTATCACACGTGTCCCTAAGACAACTTTTGTGACATCATAGATATTAAAACGAAGAGAGATATATATACTCGGTGAAGAATCGCCGAGAGAAAGCCACATTAGGTAGATTAACGCAAATCAATTGGCGGTTCCACAAAGGTAGCTACGGCGTGGCCGATATGGGGTTCCGTTGAAGTGAGTGTCGTTAATCACCACTGTGGCATAGGCCAAATCGCCATTGCGATAACTTCTTGGCATAATGTTCTTCGATCTGCACCGCCTCCGCCGTAGAAGGAACAGTCGGTTTACCAGCCAACGATTGTATTTGTCATGCGTTGATGGTGGCTGGCGTATATGTCGGTGGTGCTTCCGGTAGTCGCTACAGTAGTTGTATGTCGGTCGTTGGTTTAGCAGTAACTCTCCACGCCAAACATTCTGTTTTCTAAAATTGATCACCCGCCATAATGCAATTCACTCCGTACACTCAGAGATATATAGGAATAGAGAGAGAAAGAAGGGTGTGAGATTGATCGAGAGTAGAGTCATGTCGTTCATCAGTCGTCTCCATTTCAACGTCTTCGCTACCGGAGGGTCGTTCATGGGCTTCTAATCGGTGTATAACCGCTTTTTGTTAACTTTATAACTTTAGGGTTGAGATTAAGTTTGGTTTTGTTTGCAGTAACTCACCACGCCAAATATTTTTATGGACTTTGATCGTCAATTGATTATAGAGCCTGTTCTATTTCAACGATCTTCTCCTTCATCGATTTTCTTCTGGACCTTCACAATTACCATACCATAAAAACCAACGCTCAAGTCTTCTAGGTCTATTTTTGGTGTTGCCATTGTTGAAGCTGAGACAAGTAATATGAAACTAGGTAAGTTTCTTGATTTCATAAGATTCTTGGTTGGGTTTCTTTATTTTGATTCGGGGTGTGGGTAGGTTCGTATATGGTTTCTTTGGTTTTGATTGTATCCATCCAATATATCACTTTAGCAATCGAATTGAAGATGGCCGACAAGAAATTGTATTCTTGGCAGATTAAGCTGTAATTGAGTGCAAAAATTAGTAATTGTTAAGGATGCTTATGGTTATGGGTGGCATGCCAGGTGAGCCTCTTTTCTAATTAACATCAGACTTTTTTTTCCTTCGTTTGAATTTTCACACGTAACTATACTTACAAACTATATAAAGATTGTATTATTTGATGATTTAGGGACATGATTAACGTGTGTGGTTTGAGTTACTTACAAACTATATAAAGATTGTATTTGATGATTTAGGGACATGATTAACGTGCTTGGTTTGCTGATTCGGATTATTTAAAGTATTTAAATTGTTTGAAAATTAAAAGGTTTTTCATTTGTGATTCTTTTAACCATTTTCAAGGGTTAAGATTTAATTGATTTACCTTGCTTAAAGCAAATGCTAATAAATTTAGCTAATACCCTCAATCTAAATGCAAAAAGGGTTCTGTTCCAAGAGTGATCTTTGGTGCTTACTAAAATTCATTAAAATGTATTAAGTTATAGGTAATTATGTACACCTTTAAGAATACAAATTTGGGTGCATTATTATCTAATAGAAATCAAAGAAAACAAATTGTGATTTCCTTGTTAAGATTTGATGATTATACTGTTATAAATTTGCATTCATCTGTTTATGTATTTGGTTAACTTTCTTTTCAATTTATTCCGGGTTAACAACCGGTGGGACTAAGCTTTCTTCACCGTCACTGACATGCTTATGGGCAACCATCATCATACCATTAAGAACAGCAATGCGCATGACTTCTAAGTCTACTGTTGTTGGTGTTATTGTTGAAGTTGAGAGAATTAAAGTCAAATTAGGCAAGTTTCTTGATTGCTTAAGATTTATTGTTGGGTTTCTTTATTTTGATGTCGGTAGGTATGGAAATTGCTTCTTCTGTATCATAATTTTATAAAGATGTTGATATTTGCATGACAAATTTTAAGGTGTGGGTATTGCTACTTTAATATCATCACTTTGCATGGTACTATGATATTGTGATTATGTGGACCATAAATATGTTCCTAGTTACTTAACATTCCTATTTACGTTATTAGTTTCATTCCACACGATCTGAATTCTAGGCCTCAGCATTGTTAGTTTCATTGCTAAACACATTCATCTATTTTGTTAGCATTCTCAGGTTCTTTCAAATTTTGTGACGCGGCAATAAAAAATTGAAGAGAAGAAGGGCTAGGCACATAAGGTGGGTTTCGGGCCAGATGGTTGAGCTTCTCGATTCCGCTTGGATCTGGGTTTTTCCTTCATTTTTTTTGTTTTTAATGATGATTTCATACATCCTAATATACTGGTTGTGTTGATAAAATCTAAATCAGCTTACGCTTAAAATTTATGATGAAAACGGATGCATTTGACCCACTTTGATTTACTCAATTGTTAAGTTGGTGTGCCTCGCCACGAGGCGCGAGTGGAAAAATCGCTAGTAATCTTAATTTAGGATTGGGTAAACACAAACACTTCCGTCTCCTCCGAATTCCCATTTTACCTTTTGAAAATATCATATTAAAAGAATATTTCTATTATCTTTTAACTAAAAATAAGAAAATTATCATTGTATATCATCACATGTGTTTATCACTTAACACAAATTAAGAAGAAATTATAACACAAAAAATGTGTTTAACACTTAACACACAACTCGTGATTTATATATATCATCACATGTATCTAACATAATTTAACTATCATTTATCTAAACCCGACCTGAATTACCATTATTCTGTTATCTAACATAAAATGCCTATAACAAAACAAAATAACTTCCATATATACTACCCATATAGCAATCAAATCGATCAAGATACGAATCATCTAAGTTAACAAGATTTTAAATCTTTCCTTAGATAGATCAAATATAATCATCATACAATTATACTACTAACATCCCAACATACCTCTATTAAGTTAACAATAATTTCATAAAAAATGACTTTTTCTTTAAATGATGGAAGCTCACTTGCAATTGATTTTATAATAATGTTACATTGTTTTGTCAAATGCAACATTAGGTTTATAAAGACACACGCTACAAGCGCTCAAATGTTCCATGTTATTTGTGTTACCGATATCAGAGGCGAAATCACCTTGGAGAATATGGGATCAACTGACATTTTTTTTGTTCCATGTATAACGTAAAATATGCAAATTTCAAATGACACCAAACATTTAGTGATTGACAATTGACATCATTGTTTTCTTTAAAAGTTTTTTAAGACCTATTGCCGATTGGATTAAAAACAATAAATAAGTTTTTTTATAAGTTATAAAAGTAACTAGAAAGTTATATAAAATTTTAAATAAATATTGTTTTGTTAGTTCTATAAACTGTAGAATACTAAAATTAAAAACTCAAAACCTTAGTCAATTTTCATTTTCTATTACCCGTTTATTAATTCAAAACCCCAAGATAGAGCATTGTTTACATTTAAAGAAGAATTTCCGTAACCAAATTAGTGATAAGTATATGAACAATGCTTGCGTTTGCTATATTGAAAAATAGTTCTTCGCAAATGTTACCATTGACAATGTGATAGATCGGTTTCAAAATATGAAAAGTTATCGTGAACAACTATAAACCATATTTTCTTATATTTAATTGGCATTGTATTGTTGTTATGTTTTTTTATCTGATGATAATGTATTTTTATTTTTTGACCTTGACTGAACCAATCCTTATAGATCCAAAAACTATGATGACCGGATTGTTACAATTTAAGATTTGAAAAATATAGACACTATAGGAAAATAATTCTTGGTTTCGAGAATAACTACTTACTAGTTTTAATAAATTCATGTACTACATGAGTTTAATAAAAAAATATCAAATAAAAAAATATTATTAATTATATGATGATATTAAAATAAAATATGATTGAAATTAAGTAATAAAACAATGATATAACTAAAATTACAACCACATCATGGAAATTACCAAGAAGGACAATCCAAATAATTCATAGACCCTTACTTTTGTTCAAAAGAGAATAATTAAAATTTTACAAACACAAATACCTCTGTCTCCTTAAAATTTCCTTCTCAACTCTTGAAAACATCATATTAAAAATGTGTCTTTTCTCTTTTAACTTGAAAATAAGAAAATATCATTAATACAACAAATTAAAGGAGACGGTACAAAAAATAATATGTTTAACAAAAACAAAATAACTTCCATATATACTACCCAATAACAATCAAATCACAAGATACGAATCATTTAAAGATAAGTTCACAAGATTCAAAATCTTTCCTTAAACCCTAACAAAATCTCTACGAATTGGACACGTGGCAACAACCCTCTTCATCCCCTTTATATACCCACACAAATCTTCCATTATTTTTCATCCTCAACATACATACTACTCATATCTCCCTCAAATCCCCAAATTGTTCCATCTTTCGTTGTTAATCTGATATTTCATCCACTCATTCGCCATTATCGACTTGTTGTTGACATGGGTTGTGATCCTTTTTCGCCGGAGAATCGCGCATTGAGGCGGAGTGTAACCACCACCGGCGGTGGTTGGTGGGTGTTTACGATGAAAGATGATGTTGAAGTTGCTGAAATTCTAGTGAGTTTGCCGGAATTGTGGGAAAATTCGGTGGTGACTAGTGAGTCTTGTGGCGATTGGGGTCGGAAGAAGAAAAGATCTGCGGTGGAATCGCCTCCGTCGCCGGTGATTCGACGGAGAATCAGTGAGGGTTCGCCGGAGAACGTCGCGGCGGAGGAAGCTCGTAAGAGCCCCACAACCCCGCTGTGTTTCTTGCCCCGTGGTGGTGGAATCGACGGTGGTAATGGTGGTGGTGATGAGTGTAAACCACCGTTGTCTGTGAGGAGAACGTTGAAGGGAAAGGTATGAATTTCTGTGAATAATCCGACGATTTTGTGATTTTTTTTGCAGATATGAGTTGTGGCTGTGTTTGATATTCGAATTTGACATATGGGTTTGATGTAAATTGTGTAATTTTGCATGACATTTTTCTCCTCAATTCTAATGTTCTTGCTCTGTTTATCATCAATTATTGTTGATTTTGACTTTGTGGATCAATTTCATGATTAATTTATACTTAATTATACCTAAGATTTACTTTATTTTACAGGAAACGGATTATTTAAAGGAGATGTACAATAGAATGCGGGCTGAGAACGAAGTTCTCATGAAGGTATGCGATACTGAATGAATAATCTCATACACAGATTCACTAATTTTGACTTTTTGTTTCTTGAAATTGATTTTGACCATGAAGTTTATTGATCATCTGTTTGAACTTTGAACAGAAATTAAAAGAGATAAAAGCCCTGCATCAGAAACGTACTACTGGAAATCTTGAACTAAAGGCAAGAGGACAAAAGGTAATTTGGTGTCATAAATTTCTGCTACTAATAATAATAATCTTGATTAGTTTTAATCTTGAACTAAAGGCAAGAGGACAAAAGTTAGATACTAAATGTATTGAATTGATCAATTTCAGATAAATTATTCAAGAAACATAGAAGGTTTCCATATATGGAATGGTTCAATGAAAGCAATTGATCAACAAAGTAGTCTTAAACAAACCACTATGTTTGCCGCTTCAACACCACAACAACAACCACCACAGCAGCAGCAGTTGGTGGCAGTTTCTTGCAATGGTGGTGGTGGTGGATCTGGATTGTTCAATCAGATTGATCCACGTTTCAAGATTCATGGGGAGACTTTTGATTTCATGGCTGCTTCTCAGCCGTTGGATCAAAGTAAAAACTTGAAGATGGATAATGATCTAAGGGTGAGGGCTGCTGCGGCTGCAAGACAAAGGAGGATATTGAGGATGAAGGAGATTAAGAACTCTTTGTTGTCAAGAGGTTGCAGATGATGGTGGGTTTGATTTTTGTTGATCAAGCTTGATAGGGGTAATATGGTAATATGCAAATATGTCTAGACGATTATTTGGATTATTTTTGCTATTTTTTTGGTTTAGTATTGGGGTTGTAATCACCCATTGGTGAATTTTGGTTGAAAGACTTTGTTTTTTAAAATTTGTTTGAGGAATTCATTATTTTTTACTAGAAATTTAATAATTTACTTGATCTTTTTGTCATAATAATAATAATAATTTTTATTTTATATTAGAGGTGAAATTGAAAAAATTAGCCAAGAAAATAGCAAATTAGCGTGCAATAAACGATACGATCAAAGCATGCTCATACCAAAACATACATGTTAGAAAAAACAACTTTTAGTTGATCAGGGGGATTATAACATAGATTCATGAGTAATTTTGTCAAATACATTGTTTTAACAATAACCTGCAAGTTGCTATTGCTCTACCTGTTGTAAAAATTTAAGGTTTTTAACCCTAATCAACGTACATTGATTGTCTTTTAAGAATACATGCATAATTTAGTCTAGTATCAATAGTATCTCAAATAATAAGATATTTTAACCATCATAGTATATGGGGCATACAACTAAAGCAATTATAATGTTTGAGTTGGATGTGAATTATGTTTTAACTTTATCATATCTTTGTGTGAATTTAAATGTTGTGTTTAAATTTTTACAAGTCTAAGGTTAGTTTTAATAGTAAACAAAAATGTTATTTAAATAATAAATCCATTGTTTTAACTTATCATATACCCACCATCAACTAGCATCCCAACATCCGCCATCATTATCACCACGAGGATCTTTTATTAGGATGTGTTATACTGGTATGAGAGGAGGCGTGGATGCAACTTAGTCCTCACGAATGTGAAACACCACCCTCTAGGGACGTGAACGTAATGCTTCTTTGGGAAAGAACTCCTTGCTAACATTCTTCTCCTTATTCGTTTTCAATTACTTAGACGATAGCAGTTACAGTCACCCAATGGACTTTTGGAATGAAGATGGATGTGTTATACTGGTATGAGAGGAGGTATGGATGCAACTTAGTCCTCACGGATGTGAAACACCACCCTCTAGGGGCGTGAACGTGGGCATGTACTTGGTTGTGACCATGGTTACGAGTAGGGGGCACTATGTGTGTGCGCACAAGCCGTTCACCGACAGTTGTGACGAATTTAATTTTTTCCTTGAAATTCTGTAAATATATCTTACATACAATTTATCATACATTTTACTCATATTAATTATACTCTCAACCTTTATACCTTTCCAAAATTACTTTTAATAACTTGAATTTATCAAGTTTTCACGTCGTTGTCTGAGGTAGATGAGATTTGCGCTAGTCCGGCATGATCTATCTCATACATCATCATATCAATGGTTCACGGCCTCTTACAAGACGTGCTCAAATCAACCGGGATCATGAGGCGGTTAACACACGTCTTAAAAAATATCAATCATATCAATTAAGTAAATAACAAGTATTAAGCCCTCGTGTTGTGACGGGGGTATAAAATCGTGCCAAATAGCATCAATGTCACACCATCGTCAATGATCACCAACACCAGAAAAAATTAAAATCAAACGAAATGTTGACGTAAAAATGTTGAAGCACGCACGAGAAATGTTAAACATCAAACAATAACTTAGTCAATCAAGGGCCCGCATGTTGTGACGGGGCCGTTAAATGGGGAAAAAATAGGCGTAACAACGTTGAACCATACACGCATGTTACAACGTGTAATTCTCAAAATTTAGACCGAAATGTGAAACGAAAAAATTGTAAAAGATGAAAAGTATAGGTGAACAAATTGAAAGTAAAAATTATAAAAGATCTAAAAGTATTTGAAGATCAAGAATAGGTTGAACTCACCTTAGATTAGTATTTGTTTATCTTACTTTGTAATTATGTTAGTTTCCTTTTGTAAGTTGTTTAGTTTAATTTGTACATATAGCAGTCCAGCGAAACTGTGAGCGAAACTATAGTTTCGCTCACAGTAAGCTGCAAGTTCTCACGGCGAAACTAACAGTTTCTGCCGGGCGAAACTATAGTTTCGCCAGCACAGTTTCGCCATCGGCGAAACTGTCTGCGAAACTGAGACTGCTATATATAGATTTCATTTTGTTCATTGTTAGCGATCCTTGCAAAAACCCTAATCGAATATTTGTGTTGCAAGAGGCTATTGTAAGCTGGAGTTTATTGAATATATTGAGCTTATTTCATTTCTTTATGTATTGGTGCTTATTGGTTCATCTTTGAATACTTTTTGATCTTCTTGAGTTCATCAAATCTTCGTGTGAGTTGTTTGTGATTGGTATTGAACGATTCAAACTGTTTTCTGCACTGAAAAACTGATCAATGGACCAACAATATGGTATCAGAGCCATAGTGCTCTTGATTGTTTGAGGTTTTTGGTCATTTTTGTTCAATACCAAGTTTTCTTCATTTTTATATCAAAACAGAGTGTTTTTATCATGGAAACTGATTGAATCTTGCTTGTTTCTGTTTGGGAAAGTCTCGTGAATCATTCCACTTCAAATTCATTGAGATTTGGGTGATTTCAGATCGTTTTTGGGTTTAAAGGGTTTTCTGGTTCATCCAGCGAAACTGCGTGTTCTTCAGCAAAACTACTGAATCTTCCAGCGAAACTATTACTTTCAATACAACTACTTTCTTGCGAAACTAGATATTTTTGAATGAAAGTTCCTCAGTTTGAGCCTGACTTACTAGCGAAATTGCTGCTGAAAGTATTTTGAACGAAAGTTCAAGCTTGTTTCCTGCGAAATTCACGGCGAAACTAAGCAATTCACTGCTTCTGGCTAGCGAAAGTGCTGACGAAATTGTCAGCGAAAGTAGTCCTCTTCTTGTGAAACTAAGCAATTTACTTTCGCCCTCCAGCGAAACTAAGCACTTTCGCCCGAGCGAAACTGCAACTCAGCGAAACTATTCCAGCGAATTTACAGAAAGTCAGCGAAACTATTCCACTTAAAAAATGATGACTTCAACAAATATCACCATGACTGATTTGGAGAGTATTCAACCTAACAGGCCACCGAGGCTTGTAAATGGTGAGAATTTTGAGGACTGGAAAAGATGTTTGAGGGCTTTCTTCTTCTACACAGATCACAGTCAGTGGGAATCAATTGTAAATGGACCTCACAAACCAACAACTACTGTTGGTGCTGTCACCTCTCCAAACAATGACCCAAGTACTTATACTGAGTCTGACATCAAGTTACTTGACCGGGACTAGAAAGCTCTTGGAGCACTGACTCTTTGTTTGCATCAGAACATTTACAACAGATTCGCAGAACATACAACTGCTAAGGATCTGTATGATGCATTGTGTGAGTTTTATGATGGTAATGAAGATTTGAAGAAGGACAAGAAAGCTCAAGTTGTGAAGGAGTTTAATTCATTTGTAGGATACATGCATGAGAACCTCACTGATATAACAAATCATTTCTTATTAGTTTCAAGCACTCTTAACAAGTACGATGAGCAGTTGGGAAACCATGAGCAAGTTACTAAGCTACTTGATTCACTTCCTCCAGAGTGGAGTATCCAAATCAAGTTGCTCAAGTAAGAGAGGAACTTTGCTGATTACAAGCTCATGGATGTAATCAACAAACTTAAGTCATTTGATCTTGATCTCAAAAGAAGAGAATATAACCAGGGAATGATGCCGGGGATAATCCAACCTCAGAACGCTGCATTAATTTCATCCGCTGCAAACTCTCAGTATTATGGTGCAGCCAGTGGAGGTTATGGAGGATCAGCTGGTCATGTCAGTTCAGATAAGTCGGTTTGTGGTACATCACACGTGGGTTCGAGCTCAAAGGCATTAGTCAATACTCAGATTTCATCTTACACTATGTCTTTGTTCGGGTTGTTTGTTCAAAGCTATGAAGCTCTGGTTGCAGGTGAATTGAAAGGTAAAGGTATGACTGTTGAAGACATGTATCAGGTAGATCCTGATGATCTTGAGGAGACAGACATTCAGTGGCAAATGGCAATGCTCACTCTTCGTGCTAGAAGGTTTATGAGAGAACCAACAGAAGAAATTTTGGGAATCAAGGTCAGAACAACAAGCTTGGGTATGATAAATCTAAGCTCAGATGTTTCAACTGCAAACAGCTAGGTCACTTCAAGAGAGAATGTCCTTCTCCAGTTGTTTCAGAACCAGTCAATTCTGGTAACTCTAAGGTCATTCCAATCGCAGAAAAGGTTGAAGAGGTCAAGCCAAAGAAAGAAACTGCTCTACTCACAAACTTTGACTGGAGTGCTGAAATTGAAGAATCAAAGGAAGAAATTAACCAGGCTTTAATTGCAGAGGTAGTGGAGGTGCCTGATACTGATAGTGACTACATTGATTGTTTTGATCCTTTTAGAGAATTCAGAGATAAAGCTTGTGATGATATTATTAATGGTGATTCAAGTGGAGAGGCTTGTGTTGATGTAATTCAAGAGAATGATGACGATGCTGCTGATAACAAAGCCGGTGAAGACAAAAAGGTAAAGGAAAGTGAAGCTGAAGTTCAAGAGGGAGTTAATTTGGTTCAGGAGGACATCGTTCATGAAGGTCTGGTTTGCAAAACTGTGGATGTCAATGATAAAGTTAAGGAGGTGCTAGGAAAAGTTGATGAGGAGCAGGTTGATGCTGTGGAAATTGGGAAAGCTGCTGATGATTCAAAGACTGCAGATGCTGAAGCTAATCAATCAGGGAAATCAGAACCAAACATGGAAGAAATGATTCAAGCAGCCAAGCAAGCAGCTGTGGAGGAATACAAAAGAACCACTCCTGCATGCCAATATGATCGAGCTCTCGCGGCTGAAAAACTGGTAATGGGTCTTCCTTATGATATTGTAGAAGATATGTGTTCCTCTGCTTGTAAAATACGTTTAATTGGCATATACAAAGCTAATAGATTATTAATGAATAATGAAAATGAATTAAAAAGGCTAAACAAGGAACTTAAGGTGAATGAATCAAAATATTTTGTTAAATTAAGAGAAGCTTTAAAAAAATGAACATTTAAAAAGAACTCTTTTGGAAAAGAACTGTGAAGTCAATTACTTGACTGAACAAGTTACACTTGCTGAGTTTGAAACAAGAAAGCTTAAAAATAAGTTGGAAAAATGGACTCTTTCAGGTATGAAACAGGAGGAATTATGCAAAAGACAAAAGGGGGCTAAAATCAAGACCAGGTTGGGTCATGAGGATAATGTATGTGTCTATCCTCCACCTAGTACTTTTTGTTATTCTCCTACACCCACTCCTCATCCTTCCAATGAGTTGATACAAGAGATTATACAGAATGATACTAACAGTCTTTTTGCAGGTTTAGTTGGAGTAAGCCATAAGGAGTGCGAGAGGAATATGATTATGGTGGCAGTAGTGGTCTTGGCAGCTCTAGTAACTCTAGTTTAAATTCCAAGAAGTCTTTTGTAGACAATAGTTTAAGTAGATTTGTCATGCCAAGTACTATTTTAAATTCAGACAATAGTTCATGTAATAGTAATTCAGGATATTCTGTTTCTGACTGTGATGATTCAAGTGATGACGTTGCTAATGATGCTTGTGTGGATGATAAACCTCAACTTTCAGGTCATGTCTCTGAAAGTCAAACAAAAACAAACTACTTTAACAAATTCTTCTCTCATCCAATTCCATCTTTTACACCGATAAGGATTTCAAAACCAAAAGATAAAGAAATGTCTTCTTCCACTGAGAATAATAAGGATAAAATTGAACAAAAATAAGTTAAAGTGGAAATCATCACAGGGAAGTCAAAAGAGCCATATAACTCGTACAGTGATTCAGATTCAAAATTGTCTGAATGTGATGAAGAAATATCTATTGATAGAATTCCTTCATCAAATTGTTCCAAACCAAGGTTGAGATCTCATTGTTTTAGATGTGGAAAGGATGATCACTTAATAAAGTAATGTCCTGAATCAGGTGGTAGTAGTATGCAGACTAAACTTTTCGGAACTAGATTGACAGATTTTGTGAATGGTTTCTTTTGCAGAAGATCTGTTACTCCAAGACCTAAGTACACTAAGACTTGGGTCCCAATTTCCAAAGTCTAACCATTTTTTTAAATGTCAGGAATCATCCAGAGCCGCTGTAAATAGTGTTTGGCATGTAGATAGTGGATGTTCCAGACATATGACTGGATTGAAGGATCTGTTGTCAAATTACAGAATTATTAATGGAGGATATGTGGCCTTTGCTGGAGACAAGAAGGGTGGAAAGATGATTGGCCAATGAGATGTCTCAAATGGATCACTGACCTTAGAGAAAGTTAACTATGTTCCTGAGTTGGCGTTCAATCTTCTTACTGTATCACAAATCTGTGATAAAGATATTCCAGTGCTATTTCTTGCAAACGAATGCCTATTCATGAAGCCCGAGTTTTCTATCCCTGAGGAGTTGGTGATAATGCGAGCTCCAAGGCGAAATGATACATATTTGCTAAATATAGGATCAAATGAATCAACTTCTACCGTGACTTGTTTTCTGTCTAAAGCTTTATCTCATGAATCTTTTCAGGGGCATAGACGTTTAGGACATATTAACTTTAAAATTTTAAATAAGTTGGTTAAGAACAATTTAATAAGAGGACTACCACTGAAAGATTATTCAGTGGTAGAGAAGTGCATGGCTTGTGCTAAAGGAAAGCAACACAAAAAGCCACACAAAATTAAAATTCAAAACTCAATTTCTCATCCCCTTGAATTGTTACACACTGACTTATTTGGCCAATAAGTGTAAAGTCAATTGCTAAGAAATCTTATTGTTTGGTTGTCACAGATGATTATTCAAGATACTCATGGGTGAGATTTCTTGCACACAAAAATAAAACAGCTAAAGAGCTAATGAAGTTGATTCCATTGATTGAGGTTCTGGGGAAGAGGAAGGTTCAAGCCATCAGAAGTGATAACGGAACTGAGTTCCGAAATCATATCTTCAATTCTTTCTGTGAGCAAAGAGGTATTCTCAGACAGTTCAGCGCTGCAAGGACACCACAACAGAATGGTGTCGCCCAAAGGAAAAACAGAACTCTCGTGGAAGCAGCCAGGACTATGCTGATTGAGTCAAAGCTTCCAATTATCTTCTGGGCAGAAGCAATAAATTGTGCACCTTACGTTCTAAATCGAGTACTAATCGTCAAAGACAAGATGAAGACATCATATCAGCCGTTTCGTAGTATCAAACCCTTGATTGATTTTATGCGCCCATTTGGATGCTCTTGTACTCTGCTGAATACTCAAGATCAGAAGACGAAGTTTGGAGCAGTTTCTGATGAATGTTTCTTTGTGGGATACTCAGAGACACAAAAAGCTTATTGTGTGTACAATAAACGGACGCGGATTGTGCAAGAATCATATTATGTTGATTGGCAGGAATCAAACTCCACAAGCATTGGCAGTGAACCAGCATGGTTTTTCGATTCTACCACCGTCTTTAAATCATTCAATCTCCCAAATCCTGATGATGATGACATTACTCCTCACACATCTGTTAATCCAATTCCACTACAACCGCAGCCAGACATCACTTCATTACCTCACGTATCATTTGATATTCCATCCTCTCCATCACCACCACCTAATCCTTCATCTTCATCCAACCCAATCTTCCCATCAGATGTACCATCCTCATCAAATTTCAATCCAATTCCCATTACCAACCCAATTCCACTTTCTGATTCCATCTCCCAGACAAGCTCATCCATTCTATCTCAACCATCCAATCCCACATCTACACCCCAATCCAATCCCTCAACGCTTAACACAAACTTTAAGACCTTGAAAGACCATCCACATGATTACATCATTGGATCAATTACTGATGGTGTGAGGACTCGAAGTCAAAGTGGGTTGATCAATGAGTGTCTCTATTCTGCTTTCTTATCTCAAATTGTTCCAAAGAACTATAAACAGGCACTTGAAGATCCAAGTTGGGTCGAGTCTATGCAAATGGAGTTGCAACAATTCAGAAAGCTGAAGGTTTGGGAATTAGTTGACCTTCCTCCAAACAAATGTCCTATTGGTACCAAATGGGTGTTTCAGAACAAGCCGGACGATCGTGGCATAATTATTAGAAACAAGGCACGCTTAGTCGTTCAAGGTTGGAAGGAATAGACTATACTGAAGTGTTCGCTCCAGTTGCACACATTAAAGCCATCAGAATCTTTCTGGCACACGCAGCCCACAAGAACTTCAAAGTTTTTCAGATGGATGTTAAATGTGCCTTTCTATATGGAGCCATTGATAAGGAGATCTATGTATGTCAACCACCGGGTTTCGAGGATCCAGGTCATCCAGCCAAAGTGTACAAGTTAGACAAATCATTATATGGGTTGCATCAAGCACCACGTATCTGGTATGAAACCCTGACACAGTATCTGCTCAGCAAAGGTTTCTCTAGTGGGACTATAGATATGACATTGTTCAAGAAAGAGGTTGATGGTGAAATGCTAATAGTTCAAGTGTATGTTGATGATATTATCTTTGGATCATCAAATGAGAAGCTGTGTAGAGAATTTGAAAAAGTGATGAAAGATCAATTCGAAATGAGCATGATGGGGGAGATGTGCTTCTTCTTAGGCTTACAGGTGGAACAGCAATCTGAAGGCATTCTTATTCACCAAGAGAAGTACATCAAAGAAATCCTCACAAAGTTCCAAATGGACAACTCATCCACAGAACTGACCCCCTTCACTGCTCAAACATGCTTGACGCCAGATGAAATGGGAAGTCTGTGGATGCTCATCGTTACCGCTCGATGATCGGATCTCTCATGTACCTTACCGCCAGTCGTCCAGACATTACATTTGCTGTGTGCTACTGTGCTCGTTTCCAGGCTAACCCAAAAGAATCTCATGAAAAAGCTGTTAAACGCATTTTTCATTACCTTAAGGGTTCCTCCCGCTTGGGTCTTTGGTACCCAAAAGGTGGGAACTTTGATTTACATGCTTTTTTCTGATAGTGATCATGGTGGCTGCAGGATTAACAGGAAATCAGTCACTGGTGGATGTCAATATCTGAGTGATTGTCTTGTTTCATGGCAAAGCAAGAAGCAAACAACAGTCTCCTTATCCACAGGGGAAGCTGAATACATCGCTGCATCAAGCTGCTGCTGCCAAGTGCTCTGGATCCAACATCAGATGATGGATTATGGCATCAACTTTCTTCATACACCATTGTTTTGTGATAATGAAGCTGCAGTTGGAATTGCCAAGAATCCTATTCATCATACTCGAACCAAGCACATCGAAACAAGAATTCATGCCATCCGTGACGCCCAGGAAAAGGGGTTCATTGATATCATTCCTATTGAAACAAGAAAACAAAAGGCTGATCTGTTCACAAAAACTTTTGATAAACCATGTTTTTATGAACTGATCTCCATGTTGGGATTGATATCTTTCTGACAAATCTTTTCCTGAAAAATAAAATTTGTTTAACCTGTATATATGTACATATTTTCTTTCTGGTCTTGTTTTGATTATCTACCTTGAGAACTCCTATGTCCCATATCTCTTTACTTTTTTTTCTTTTTCGTTTACTTTATTTGTTAAGAAATCATGAAAAACGGAAATTTTCTATTAGATTAGCTATTAAATGAAAATTTCGGGGGAGATTAATGATAATAATAAGTTTTTAAATTTCTATTCTCACAGGAATTCAGGAAAATCAAGTAAGAAAGAGGGGAACATCTTATGCTGGGATATGCATGGTAGACTCATCCCAAAAACAAGTAAACAAGTGATCATGCAGCCAAATTAAAGATCATAACTCAGTAATAAGGATTATCCTCATGATATTTTGTTTGCATAAAGATACAAGTCTTGTCTAAAACTTGGTTGAGAGTTGCTAATTGCTGTCTGGTACCTGTACTGAGTTTACTTTTGTGATTAGGTTATTGATGTGAAGCTTATGGTGTTTCCCCACTGGGATGGTGACTCGGTGGTAATGCCCTCTAAGTCAAATGTTAAATAATCTCAATAGCCTATTACAGCTGTCTTACACCGTACTGAGTTTACTTTTGGGATTAGGTTATTGATGTGAAGCTTATGGTGTTTCCCACTGGGATGGTGACTCGGTGGTAATGCCCTCTAAGTCAAACGTTAAATAATCTCAATAGCCCATTATTGTATATACATGCATACACTAGATAGGAAAAGATGTGTGTTTATCTCCTCTGCTATGCAAAAGCATTGACCTGGAGTGATGATCTTCTCTGCTATGCGGTGGCATTGACCTGGAGCTCTCATCAACACGCCTAGATGATCTTCTCTGCTAAGCTAAAGCATTGACCTGAAGCTCTCATCAATTAGTTGTAGGTCTAGTCTGTGTCTGATATGTATACCTTGCATATATGTGTGTTTGCATCTGTACATTATAGTGTCCCATATGTATATTATGCTAGTCATTATGATTGCATTTAAAGTAGACTTCAGTATAGTAATCAGGCAAAATCAATTATTATGCTCAATAAACCTTGATGACGAGACTAGTTCTTTATCAAATATCAGTGGGGACCAAGTTGCTGAGTTTCTAAGACAATTCAGAACATGATAAACAGTTGCAGATCACGAGTTGAAAAGAACAAGGAATGGGTTTAAGCGGACAAACATATCAGCAATCTCGCTAAGTCATGTCCCTCTGAAAAAAACTTCGAGAAAAAGATGATATTATATCTTTTTACCATTTATTTTAAGTTTTTATTATTTTATTTTATTCTATTTTTACTTTTCATTTTATTTTAATTTTATTTTTATTTTATTTTTATTTCAATTTTATTTCATTTTTCATGAGTGTTAATATCGTGGGGCAATAAAGTATTCAAAAGACAATTCTTTTTCTTGTTATTTATTTATTATTATTATTTTATTTTATTTTTATTTTTATTTTATTTTTATTTTATTTTTATTTTATTTTTATTTTTATTTTTATTTTTATTTTATTTTAAATTAGAATTTCTGCGAAACTACAGTTTCGCTAAGCGAAATTGCAGTTTCGTTTAGGAAAAACAGTAGATTTGCCAACACTCCTGTACTATGATTTTTTGACGAATCTATAGTTTCGTCGTGCGGAAACTATAGTTTTGCCTTGCCGAAAATATAGTTTCGCCGAAAATATAGTTTCGCTCTGCCGAAACTATGGTTTTATTCCCTTGCGAAACTTCAATGTACATAAACATCTTTTTGAACCAAGTCACTCACTTTCGCAATCACTTTCGCAAAAAACTCTCTTCGACGAAATTGGTGTTTTTAGGGTTTTAGAGCTACATTTCGGTTTTTCATCTCAAATCGCTAAATCTCCATTATTTTGTCACGATTCCTTTGATTTGGCTTCTAAAGTGAGTTTCGAACTCAGAAATGTAGTTTTCATAGGTTGATTTTAATTGATATTGACTGGATTGAACTGTGACTGTTGGGTAGTCTCGCAGTTCTTTCTGCGAAACTACCCATCTTCTAGCGAAACTGAACGAAAGTTCCTTCAATTTAGCGAAACTGTGTGGTTATGCTGCCCGAGCGAACTTAACAGTTTCGCCAACAAAATTCAGTTTTGCCCGACGAAACTGTTGTTTCGCCCAGTCGAATCTATCTTTATGAAATGCCGAAACTATAGTTTCGTTATTGCGAAACTATAATTTCGTCCCAGCGAAACTATAGTTTCGTCTCTGCGAAACTGTATCTTGTATTTAAAATATATTTACATATATATATATACATATATATATCTGTATTTTTCATATTTTACAATCATTTGTTTATTTTATTATTTCTGTAAATACCTTTAAATTTCAATTTTTGTTTAATTTTTTTTTTAACTTAGTCTGTTTATCTCTCAGCTCATAATGGCAAATCTCAAGTTCGACGTGCGGAACAACATCACAGCCATTCTTGATGATGCTCACCCTAAAGCAGCCGGATTTAGAGACTGCATCAGACGGCTGCAGAGATCCCCGATAGCATATGCCATCTCACACTCTACTACTATCTATGATCTACACATACGAGATTTTTGACGAACCGCAGAGTACAATACAAGGGGAGACTCTGAGAGTATTATCGCTAAAGTTTTGGATCATCAGGTGACTATTACAGAAGAGGTCATTTCATGGGTGCTGAGATTGGACGAAGATACAGGAGGTGATATCGATCTGACTGATCAGGAGGTGTATGACGCCTTCTTGTCCATGGGTTACGAGGGCCCTCCTTTCGGGACCAGAAAGGAGATCAAGAAATCCTTTCTGTCCAAGGAGTGGAGATATATAGCCCATGTCTTCATCATGTGCTTAGATCACCGAAAAGGTGGATCCGATGGGCTAAATTTAGACTGGGCAAAGGCAATGGTTATTTGCTGCAGAGGCGAGAAGGCTAACATAGCCAATCTGATTTTTAGCTGCATGGCAGAAAATGTTATGGCCTTGAAAAATGATAAATGACTGCTTTATCCTAGATTCATCCAAATGATCAAAACCAATCAAATCCCCAACATTCAAAGACACGGAGAAGTCAAGAATCTGGTGTCAATGAATACTAGAATCTTTGCTGACTGTTGTGCCATCAGGCACGACTTCAGTGGACGGATCACGCACTTATGGGAAAACATGTATACTCCAGACCGATGGGCTTACATCAGGAGGGTGATAGAATCTGAGGCCAAACGTACAGAAGAGACTAGACAAAGTCAGTCGGAGGCGGTGAAGAAGAGAAAGAGGTATGCTAAGGAGAAAGATTATAGCTTTGAGGATGAAGTGACTGTGATGGCAAATGAAGCCAGGGTAGAAAAAGAAAGGAGGTCCAAAAAGAAGGCTGATACTGGGGAGCATGAGAGGAGGACAAAACAGAAGCATCAAACATTCTCTGAGCCCCCACAAACTGAGAGACAAACCAGTCTAGACGAGGATGTAATCAGAAACCTCAACACCTCTCTCTCTAACGAACTAAGCATGATGAAGACTAAGCTAATGAATCAGAGATGAGGGAGAAACAAAAAGATGAAGTATTGGAGGGTATGAAGAGGATGTTGGTAGATCAAAATGATCTAATCAAGAGATTATTGAAGGAAGTAAATGATCTAAAAGTTGTTGCCGGCCTGCCCAATCAGCTAATTCCACATGAGTTAGATAATCTGACTGATACTGCTAAATACCCATTTCTGAACGTGGGTACTTCATCCAGGGCAGGAGAGGGCACCTCAGGAGCAGCTACAGAAGAAGCTGGAGGATCTACAAGGAGAGATGAAGAACCCGTAGCTGAGAATATTGAGGAAGCTGATGCTGTATTCGAGGCTGAATTTGTTGATTTAGGGATAAATCTTGGGGATTTTACTAGGGAAGAGCAAATGGGAAAACAAGCTGAAACTACTAAGCAACCTATTGAGAAAGGTCTGGTGGATGAGGAGGTAGAAGAGGAGCAATTGGTTGACTATGATTCAGAGCCCGAATATCATGAAGTGGACGAAAGGCCTTTAACTTATGTGATCCAGAAGGGTGAGGATGAAAATGATATTATTGAGATGGAGAATAGTGATTGGTTTGTGAGGGAGAAGGAACCTGAAGAATTGACCCCTCTATTTCAAAATATGGAGGGATTGAAAAAGAAAGAGGCGAATAAGAGGATTGTGAGTTGGAAGTATAACCCCGACCTCAGGATGTTTAGGATAAAGAGGAGAGGGGGTGGAATTACTTACTTACACAAAAGGAAGGCATTCAAGACCTTGCCTAGGTGGGACTTGAGAAGGTTGGCCTCGTTGCCTCTACTTGAAGCCCATTTGAGTGAACAAGCCAAGTTTCTAGAAAAAGAAATCCAAAATGGGCTCAACGACAACTTCGAGGCTTTTGGATACATGAAAGCAGAGAGAAAGAGATCAAAGAAAGATAAAGACTGGTTACTGGAAAGGGAAAGATTGTGTTAAGTGTGAAGCCGGCAAAGACGGTTCACAGAGTGAGACTGGCAGATCCCTCCCCCTCTCATCTACAAGGGTTTGAGAAGTGGTTCTATGACAATCAGACGGGGGAGGCTGTGATTAGAGTAAAGGGTGGCATCGAATATCGAATCTTTGACCCGATGGAGCTGTTTAGATTTTCTGATGAAGACCTGCTCGTTCTATGTGAGAACCATATAAAAGCAGGAGCTGGAGAGGAGACAAGAAAGGAAGCAAGCCTGTTCATGATTGTGGCGAACAAGCTTAGAGGAGTGAGAGCTGAGGTGAAAGAGCTGGCAGAGAAGGTTAGAATGGAAGATGACTTAAACATGGATATCCGGGATTTAACAAAACAGTTTGCACAAGCTAGTGCTCATCCCGAAGGAGCTAATGAAGCAGGAGGCAACAAAGGAGGATCAAGTGCTGAAGCTCATCAAGGTAAATCTGCAGGAGCTGAAGAAGGAACATCAGGAGCAGGTGCAGGGGATGCTGGAGCTGATTAGAGAAATCAAAAGGAGCGAAGTCGGTGAGGTCCAACCTAGGGGGAGTATTGAAGATCAAGAATAGGTTGGACTCACCTTAGATTAGTATTTGTTTATCTTACTTTGTAATAGGATTTATGTTAGTTTTCTTTTGTAAGTTGTTTAGTTTAATTTGTACATATAGCAGTCCAGCGAAACTGTGAGCGAAACTATAGTTTCGCTCACAGTAAGCTGCAAGTTCTCCCGGCGAAACTAACAGTTTCTGCCGCCAGCACAGTTTCGCCACCAGCGAAACTGTCTGCGAAACTGAGACTGCTATATATAGATTTCATTTTGTTCATTGTTAGCGATCCTTGCAAAAACCCTAATCGAATATTTGTGTTGCAATAGGCTATTGTAAGCTGGAGTTTATTGAATATATTGAGCTTATTTCATTTCTTTGTGTATTGGTGCTTATTGGTTCATCTTTCAATACTTTTTGATATTCTTGAGTTCATCAAATCTTCGTGTGAGTTGTTGGTGATTGGTATTGAACGATTCAAACTGTTTTCTGCACTGAAAAACTGATCAATGGACCAACAGTATTTGGTTTAAAATATAAATAATAGATGGTTGTATCTATTAGCATAACTATATTATTGGAATAGATATATTTGTATTGATTAGATAAATATGATAGTTAGGAAAGTCAATCATCTCCATATAGTGGAGATCTTGTTAGGCATAGTTGGTTATATATATTTCTATCATGTATTATTTGAAATTCAAGAATTCAAGATACCATAAACACTTTTATGGTATCAGAGCCTAAAACCCAATAGCCATGGCAGAAACCCATAACCCGCATCGTCCAAATCATCAGATACGTCCGATGCGAAGCCTCTTCATCCAGTTTACTCGGTAGCCAATATACAAAACAAGATTCGATTTCTTAATGGCACGAAAGTGACCTATCGGCATGGATTAAACCTTCAAGTTGCATGCACGAGGATACGATGTTTTGTCTCATATTGATGGGTCTGCACCACCAGTGAAGAAGGACCCGACTTACGAATCGTGATCGAAAATAGATGCCATTGTGCTTCAATGGATCTATGGTTCCCTATCCGATGAACTCATGGCGAGAGTTCTTGACACGGATATCACAGCACAACAAGCATGGGATCGAATCCATGAAATCTTTCTCAATAACAAATCCTCACGAACCACTACTTTAGAGCATGAGTTCACTACACTCACCCTTGCCTCATGCTTATCTATGGATGAGTATTGTCAAAAGTTAAAAGATTTAGCTGAACAACTTGGAGATGTAGATCACCCGGTAAGCGACTCACGACTTGTTCTTCAACTCGTTCGAGGATTACCGCCAGAATAGATATGGTGGCTTCTTTTATCAACCAATCCAAGACTACTTGGGAAAACACTCGTAGCTTGATTCAGTTTGAGCAACATCGCCAATCATCACGACAGAATCCAGTCCATTCCGTCCTCAGGGCACCACGCAACAACCCACCCGATACACCAACGGGGCAAGGTCACTTTGTACCTTCGCCCTCACCACCCTCAGCTTAATATGATCACCAAGGACGAGGATCTTATCACAGATGAGGATGTGGCATAAACAACTTTCATGGCAGCCGTGGTCATGGCCAGAATGGTGGCTCCCACTATGGGCCTTGGCACACGTAAGGAGGTCGCCCAGTTGGCCAAATTAGAATACCCCACCTTGTCCACATCCAACCCAATCTAGTTGGCTTTCTCCTTGGCATCACAGGCTATCGACCCAACAGCATACTTCGGCCTAGGTTGCGTACAACCCAGCCCACTACTCTGGCCCACCAACTGTCCCAACCCAACCATCCCCACACCCGCCTTATGGCCCACCAAGCCATATTGACCTGATGGACCTGACCGAGCTTGGCACTGCCCTCTCCTTGATGAACCTTAGTCAACCGGATCAAGCATGGTACATGGACACCGGGGCCTCCTCTCACATCACTTCCAATCCGGGTAAAATTCAAAATCCTAATACTAATTCTTTTAATGGTAATATATTTGTTGGTAATGGTACTTCATTAACAATTTCGGGCTCGGGTAATGGCATTCACCAAACCTCTACTCACACTTTCCACCTAAACAATATCCTTTTATCCCCTCATATAATTATAAACCTTATTTTGGTTCGTCAATTCACTCGGGATAACCAAGTTTCTATTGAAATTGATCCTAATGGTTTTTCTTTGAAGAATCTCAAGACTGGAAGACTTCTTTCACGCCATGATAGTACCGGGGACCTTTACCCTTTCGCACCACCTCAACACGATTTTTTCACATCTTTAATCAAGTGGCATGATCGGCTTGGCCACCCCGGCTCTCAAGTTTTAGAAACACTTTTTAATCGTTCTTTTATTTCTTGTAATAAGGATATTTCCAAGTTTTTTTGTCACTCTTGTCCTTTATCTAATAGTAAAAGATTGTCTTTTGATAACTCACATTCCTTTACTATTGCTCCTTTTGATATCATCCATTGTGATTTACGGACATCTCCCATCTTAAGTAACTCATCATACAAGTATTACATGGTACTTATTGATAATTTTACATGTTATGTTTGGGTTTATCCTTTAAAATTTAAATTAGACGCCTTCACCACCTTTGTCAAATTTCACAAACTTATTCAAGCTCAATTTAATAAACCCATCAAATCTTTCAATACGATCTAGGGGGAGAGTTTGACAATCTTGAATTTCGTAAATTTGCCACCACTAATGGTCTTGTGTTTCGTTTTTCCTGCCCATAAACCTCACCACAAAACGGTAGAGCTGAACGTATGATTAGACGCCTCAATAATATAGTTTGTGCTTTTCTAACACATGCCCACTTACCACCCTAATTTTAGGTAGAGGCCATCCATACAGCCGCCTATTTACAGAACATCCTTCCAACTAAACGCCTCAATTTCCTAACCCCAACATTTACTCTCTTCCACCGCCACCCCACTTATGATCACATACGGGTCTTCGGGTGTGCTTGTTACCCTAACATGTCCGCTACCCAACCTCACAAACTCCACCTCCAGTCCACTCAATGCATCTTTCTTGGTTACCCATCTGGCTTCCGTGGGTACCGATGCCTCGATCCTAAAACCAGTAAAGTTCACATATCCCGCATGTCGTCTTTGATGAGTCTTGCTTCCCTTATCATGACCACCCCCACCCATTGCCTACAACTTCCTTAATGACAAACCTACTCCCCTCACTCACTTTCAATTCCCGTCCCACCTCAAACCACCCATACGCAGCCAACCCCCTTATCCCAACCGACCAAACCATCAGCACCCACCCCTTCTCTGGACGTCGAACAACCTCCCACCCCGACACCGGCCCCTCCCCCCAACTCACACTCGATGACAACCAGGGGGAAGGCTGGTATTTCCAAGCCGAATCCCCGCTTCGCCGGGTCAACCTTTCACTCCTCCCCTATCTCTCCGTTTCCAACTTCCTATATTCGTGCATTAGCCGACCCGAATTGGAAACAAGCCATGCTTGATGAATATAGGGCCTTAAAAGATAATAGTACTTGGGAATTAGTGCCCTGACCTAAAACACATCCGGTAATTCAGTGCATGTGGTTGTTTCATCATAAGTTTTAAATCGGATGGATTGTTTAATTGGTATAAAGCAAGGTTGGTTGTAAATGGGAAATCCCAAACAGTGGGGATCGACTGTCTAGACACCTTTAGTCTGGTGGTTAAACCGGATACTATACGCACGGTTCTGTCGCTTGCTCTATCTTGAGATTGGCATATACATCAACTTGATGTAAAAAATGCATTTTTTCATTGACAGTTACAGGAAACCGTTTATATGCATCAACCACCCACCCGTCTCGACCCCAACATGTGTGTCGCCTCACTAAATCCTTATAAGGCCTTAAACAGGCGCCCGGTGCGTGGTTCACGCGGTTTTCTACTTTTCGTTCTATCCATGGGTTCAAGGGTAGTACTTGTGATAATTCATTATTTGTTTATCATTGCGGGACTGACTTGGCTTATCTACTACTTTATGTTGATGACATTATTCTAACAGCTTCCTCTGCAGAGTTACTTGATCGGATAACTAACTCTTTATCAAAAGAGTTTGCTATGACAGATCTGGGCACACTTCATCACTTTCTCGGTATCGATGTCACTCATGATAGCAATGGATTGTTTTTTTCTCAAAGTCAGTATGCCAAAGATATTTTACATCGAGCTAATATGGAATCTTGCAAACCATATGCAACCCCGGTGGACACCTCATCAAAACTCCATGCTACAACCGGCGATCCTCTTCCCGACGAGAGCCTTTATCGCAGTCTAGCAGGGGCTTTACAATACCTCACCTTCACTTGTCCCGACATTACGTATGTTGCCCAGCAAGTCTGTTTATTTATGCATTTTCCACGCGAACCACACTTCGCCTTCCTGAAGTGCATACTTCGTTACATCCAAGGGACTTTACATTATGGAATGCGATTAACTCCAAGTCGGAACACATCGTTGACCGCGTACTCTGATGTTGATTGGGGAGGTTGCTCGGACTCTAGACGATCCACCTCCGGGTATTGTGTATATCTTGGGGACAACCTCGTCTCATGGTTATCCAAACGCCAGCCCATAATCTCTCGATCCAGTGCCAAAGCAGAATATTGGGGAGTGGGCAATGCCGTCGTGGAAACTACTTGGCTGCAAAATTTATTGGTGGAACTTAATGTTCCTACTCAATGGGCAACCATTTTTTATTATGATAATGGTTCCGCAGTTTACTTATCAGAAAATCTGATCCAACGCCAACGAACTATGCATGTAGATATTGACATTCATTTTGTTGGCAAAAAGGTTCGTTTGGGTCATGTCCGAGTGCTGCACGTGTCGTCCTCATACCAATATGCCAATGTCTTTACCAAAGGACTTTCCGACAACTGTTTCAATGCTTTCGTGACAATTTGCGCGTTTGTGTTAACTCCTGCTCCAACTGAGGGGGAATATTAGTATAACTATATTATTGGAATAGATATATTTGTATTGATTAGATAAATATGATAGTTAGGAAAGTCAATCATCTTCATATATGGTGGAGATTTTGTTAGGCATAGTTGGTTATATATATATATTCCTATCATGTATTATTTGGAATTAAGAAATCAAGATACCATAAACACTTTTAGTATATTCATAACATTATATACATATAACAATATATACATAGATGTTGATAATTAGAATATATATAATTGCAAACTAGTCACACTCACTAAACTATAATATAATCTTAGTGAATGTCAGTGTGACTACCCTCGCTGCCTATGTGACGCGTAATTAGTCACATTTATGTGTCAAGATTCAAGGGGAGACTTATGATTTCATGGGTGCTACTCAACCGTTGGATCAAAGTAAATACCTGATGATGGGTAATGAGTTAAGGGTTAGGGCTACGACAACTACAAGAAAGAGAAAAAGGAATATATAAAGAACAAAAAAGTTACCATTTCCCCGCGTTCATTTGTTAGTAGGAGCGGCTCAAGGGGCAACCGCTCATGTTCTAATCTCTTAATGATAGTTTTCATTAAATTATATTTTGTATTAAATGTTAATTAATTTTTCTATGATGTATTTTTTTAATTAAATAAAGTTTATTATATTTTTTATACTTTATTTAATTTGATAATAAAATATTATATGTAAATAAAAATTAAAAAAACTAATTTGACAAAAACGAGGAAACGGGGAAAGATGACATCCCGTAAAATAGAGAAAAATTATGGAAGATGAGAAAAACTAATTTGTCACTGGTGTGTCACCCGAGAAAAAATGGGGAAACCGGAACGACTGCCAATGGCTTTACACACTTTAAAATTATAAATTGTTATGTTCATTGCTATAAAATCTTTGTCTTAATAATTAATTATATATATATTTTTTGTCTCTAAGACCTATTTTCTAGCTCACCCCAAACCTGTAAATCCTTAGCATATGCCTTGTAGCATCTCACACTTTCTACTTTCTAACTAAAAATAGTTGTACATTCATTCAAAAAGAAGCACAATCAAAACTTTCAATCTAAAGAATGCTAAACTTATATTTAATGAAACCAAATAAGCTTCCACCTAAAAAACTATTTATGAGGAAAATTTTATAAAATCCTAAGAAGCAAAGCAGACGAAGCAATACCTTCTCAAGTTAGAGTTCTCTTTTGTGCTATCATCTCTGATGACTCCATCATGATCCTCAGCCACGTTACCAGAGCTTGTATCCTTTCCATCGCAACACTTCGACACTCAAATTCTACTCAGACTTGTCTTCAGAATCATCCTAGGTGGATGAGTTTTGCGTTACCACAAACAGTAAAAGTAAACTCCAAATAAATCAACAGTGTTTTATAATCCACATTCACTCTATTATTTTCGAGTTTCTTTATAGACATTTAATACACTTCTATTAATACGATAGGTTAGTGAGCTATGTCTGTAACACCCCAACCCGGAGAGGCTGACGTGTCACTATTACAGATATCAAATCAAAAACCAAATCCATAATATTAAAGAGATAATTTCAAGCAAACCAGATAATCCGAAAGAACCTAATTAAGTTATTCATTACATCAAATAAAGAAAAATACAATCTTGATCTTCAACCACTCTTCACTGATTTCCCGGAATACCCTGATTACCTACAATCAAATAAGAAAACACCACAAAAGAAAATACGGCTGAGCCAAAAGTTGCTCAGTGACGGAAATAACAATAGTAATGATAAGAAGCGTAACATACTGATATCTGAACTGAACTGATCTACACGACGCGTATATACAAAAAAATAAGTCGTGTAATATAAGAAGTACCCAGAGCCAAAACTGAACTGATAAGTATATAGCTAGCTAGACTATGCAATAATGAGATGGTGTGTGGGGCGTACACACATGATTCCATCCCCCGGAACTGAACTGAACTGAACTAGGATCGATCCATCCGCCTCCCAGATATTATGGCCAAAGTACTACCTGAGTACTAACGTGTTAACGGAGACGCCGTGAACTATTTCCCACACCGTCACGAAAAGTGTCACATCATTGATGCCACAATGATATGTCGGAGAGCTCGGGTAACAGAGTATCAAATCAAATGGTAGTACAACTACCAACATATAACGTATCAATAGAACATTTATAGGAACATGCAATAATGAGCACAAACTTATAAAATATATATTGCATGCTGTAAGCCTTCAACAAGTAAAATTAACAAGTCGAACGAGTCATAGCATAGCAAATAATGTTAGACGACTAGTAAAATACCCAAAAGCCGAATGAGTTATATTAACGGAAACATGGTATCAAAATCTGTACTACAAAGTAACAGAACAGAATTTATACTATGATAAAGGTAACCAAGAATCCATACCTTATACACGAATGATAATAATCAGAAACAAGGTCTAGACTCGGTTAACGCCGCGAGAACCTACGATAACGTAACGCAAATTATAGTTTGAAAAATTCCAGTTCTGCCCCTGTCTTTTCGCACTCGTTAAAAATACTAAACGACGTTTAAAAATTCTAAAAATCTCCAGTTTACTAGATTAGTGGTTTCTAAACAACTTTCCTTTAGAAAAGTTTCTGATTTGGATTACCGAAATATGAGAAAAACGTGGATCTTTACAGCTGCGCAGAACTGCTAGCTGTTACGAAAACGACTGTTTGGAGGTCTAAACGAATGATTTTTTCGATGTTTATATATCAAGGGATTCGTCTTTCGACGAACTTCGTCATGGACACAAGGTTTAACTGATTTGAATCTGTTATGAAGAAGTTATGGCCTTTGTAAGTTGGCTGTAAAATACGAGCTTAATTCAGCAAAATAAACTATTTATAACGTTCGTTAATAATATATATATAAGAATTGTTAAGGTTTTAATAAACTAATTTACAGAAACTAATTAGGTACTTTTATAAAAGAAGTTTTATATTTAATCATATTTTTACCATTTATTTAAAAGAAATCCATAAAAATAATTAAACCAAATGCCTTCGTTATATTGTTTTATAAAGGTTTAAACTTAAAGAAAATTACAGAAATAAGGTTGATGATTTAAAAAAATGATCAGAGTTTATAAAAGAATTTTTATGATTTTTAGTAATTTTACATAATTTTTAAAGGCTAAATAAGGCTTTAAAAAAATATGGCAGGGGCTCGGGTTCGAACCCGTGACCTCCTGCCCATCCCTCTTCCGCTTTAACCAGCAGGCTAGGGCGCCTGTGCCTAGCCTGTATTGGTTTTAATTTCATTTAAACAAAGCCGCACCAAAATCCCCAATTTCAATCCTTATAAACCCTAGAAACGAAATCAATCCAATTGACCACAAATTCGATTATGTTTGTCACACCCTCATTTTCCACATACGGGGTTTTACCGTCAGGCGTGTGACACAACCAGGATCTCAGATAAGCATCAGTTACACCAAACGACTCGATAATTACAAATCATATAAGTCGCTTAATTTTAATGAAATAAACCAAATATATTTAAGTAGTACGGAAGCGAAAACATGAAAACATTTAACAATAGTTTTGGAACACGCAAACACGCGTCCAATCCAATTTATGTAAAGTAAATACAAATTAAATCCTAAAAATAGTTTGAGATGAACGCGGAATGACATGCAGTGGATGCTGTGCTCTTAGACGTGCCACATCAATGTCCTGAGAGAAAACATGCAAAAATCTCAGTACAAGACTGGTGAGTTCACAGGTTTATCAGAAAACAGTAAGTATCAGTAATGAAATCCCCGGATTATGTAATCCGATAAGTATCAGTAATGAAATCCCCGGATTATGTAATCCGATAAGTATCAGTAATGAAATCCCCGGATTATGTAATCCGATAAGTATCAGTAATGAAATCCCCGGATTATGTAATCCGATAAGTATCAGTAATGAAATCCCCGGATTATGTAATCCGTCAAGTATAATGAAATTCCCGGATTATGTAATCCGTCAAGTATAATGAAATTCCCGGATTTTGTAATCCGTCAAGTATAATGAAATTCCCGGATTATGTAATCCGTCAAGTATAATGAAATTCCCGGATTATGTAATCCGTCAAGTATAATGAAATTCCCGGATTATGTAATCCGTCAAATATAATGAAATTCCCGGATTATGTAATCCGTCAAGTATAATGAAATTCCCGGATTTTGTAATCCGTCAAGTATAATGAAATTCCCGGATTATGTAATCCGTCATGTATAATGAAATTTCCGGATTATGTATTAAAGCATATAATGGGTAGCTAATCCATAATGATCACTATGTGTATGAAATCGCGGCCGAGCTGACATGTAATCAAATAAATAAACAGGCCGGATGTGGATCACACACCACAACACTTGTAATTAGGCTAACCGTTCACCCGTTTGACGAACGTTGTGCTAGCGCGACTAGCCCGGGTGGGGTATGTCAATCCCAGTAGTACTACTAACAATTACCTCGCTAAGTCCATATTAACGGTCCGTTGGGCAAGTATAACACCATAGTATCAAGTATATGCAGTATTACAAAAATCCAATGTAATGTAACTTTTATGAAAACAGCATGTTTCTCTCCCCCAAAAAGAGTATAAAGTAAAAGTGGGGCTGTAAACTCACCTCGAGTGCAGAGCAACAAGTAAATGTAAACATAAAAGATCGGGCTTCCAATTAACCTGTGTTTCATTCAGTATATACAATTAATATTAATTATTAATTACAACATAAGAGTCGTACGGTTTCGCGTTTCACGTCTCGGTTACGGTGTCGGTCATTGATATTTTTCTCATTCACAAGAACGCGGTCAAGCACAACTCACACCTAATGTCAGGATCCCGGTGATTACAAATAAATGTATTCATTAATTACGCAATCTGTTTATAATAATACTCATACTTATAAATAGCACATAACCAACTTATATTAACACCAATACATATACATGCACTAATTTTTATTGATAATTCAATCCTATACATGTAATAATATATATATACTCACATCACATATATATATTAAATATTATAAAACACACACCTTTAACCCACCATGAATTCCACTTACCATTAAACATATACAATAACAATTTACAAACACATGCATTTACAAACCATACGACAACAAAGGGCCCATGTGCCCACTAAACCCCCCCTTTCATGCGTCCACTAAGGGCTTCAGCCGCCCAAATTAATATCATGCATAGGCACCCATCATGAAAAGCACACACACATATGCAATGAACCTGCCAAACATAGCCATATGCATCCATGTATAACTTGTATACTAACATTATGATAATACCTCCAAGTGGCAGCACCCACTACCGATTCCACCGAATTAATTACAGTATTCATTCAGCCCACTATTGAAGAAACACAAAAATAATAATGCATATACGCAACAGAAACATACACCCATGAGCACCCATATATACATACATACATATCACCATGCATGCGTATGCATTCCAAAACCCCCTCACATACAGCAGCCCTCACCTATGATCTTACATCAAACATATATTTACATACATAATTTCGCAGGAATACACATACGTCCATACACATAGTCAACCAAACTCTCGGCCAAAACAATACATACATGTTTCTACACGCACCTTACTGCAACCCACGCATGAGAACTTATACACACACATACAATGCATCAATACATATATTCTGTCACACACAGCTTCATATACATATATATACATACGCAGACATACATATACATACTCATATAACTACCCGCACACAGCAGCCTTCGGCTGCTGTGTTTGTGTCCTTCTACCCGCGCACGCACACACCTATACATACACTGATACACGCACATCAGCACACACAGCACTATATATATACATACAAGCAACACATATACATACATGCACAGCAGATATACATATACACTCAACATATACATACACACCCAACCATAGCAGCCTTCGGCTGTTGTGGTTGGGCTGCCCCGACCGCACAACCAGGCAACCACGAGGCTCTCGTAATCGTCGAGATCGAACCATACCGACACTGAAACAAGAAGCATAACGAAGGAACTTACTGTGTCGGGCCGCACGATTAAGGCTTGCGGTTGTCGTAACTCGCGCTTCGCGGAGGGAGAGGAGACCGAGACTGCTTGGTCGCCGGACTACGAAAGAGAGAAGGAGAAGATCGGGAAGGGTTGCGGTCGCAAGAGAGGAAGGGGCTGCTGTTAGGTGCTTGTTCGCTCGGCGGGTGTAGTTCTCGAGTTCTCGAGGGTTTGAAATGGAGAAGAAAAGGTGTATGGTGGGGTGGTGATTTGAATGGAAATGATGATAGAAGAAAAGGGGTGGGTTGGTTATGGGTTAGCAGAGAACAAGGAGTAGTGGGTTTCCTCAACTTTCTCCACAATGTCCCCCATAATATAATATTAGCTATTCTTTTACTAAACGAATTTGAACTAAACGTATTAAAGATAATTTGACAGGAATAATATTATTTGGTATGAATTTTTAAATTATTTTAAGAATATGATCATTTTGTATACAAGGTTTATTAACGTGTTCTGAAATATGGCAGATTTATTACCTTTGGAATTATCTTATTTTCAATAGTTGTTTAAAGAAGGTGATAAAATATATCCGTAATTTACGCATGATACAGAATAGTAAGACTTGTGTTTGTTGAAATAAAGTAAAACTCCAACTTAGAAAATTTTAATAATTGTTAGAGTCTAAAGGATAATAATAATTATTAAAACTTGTAATTAATAAGAGTTGAATAAATTCTGATATATATTTAATTAATTAATTAAATAACATTAAGATGTTGTAATAACGAAGGTTGAATTGACGGCGTTAACCTGAACTGTCACATTATCCCCTTGTTGAAGAAATTTTCGTCCCGAAAATTAGAACATTAGGTTCAGTTAACTACATGAGATTCAACGATTTATAACGTGTGAGTTGTAAGGTTTTGACAGAGTTATGACAATGTTAATGCTTAAATTCATAGGGCTTTTAATCCCCATCTAAAATCAAGCTAATAGGTGTGTTCAATTACCTGTTAACCAATCCCGAATCCAAAATCCCCAATTTCAACCCGTATAAACCCTAGAAACAATTTTGATTCAATTGAACATCAAATCGATGTTAATAGCCAAATCAATGTTGGGGCTTTCATTCATAGACTAAAATCGAGTATATGTATAGTTTTAATTTACCAGAATGAAGTCGATTCGATGATGAACCCACGAAGAACAGGTCGCGGTTGAGGTGGACTTGATTCGATGCCCAAATCACGATGATAATCAAATTCCTTTCGTATGAAGCTTCAAAGGGTGTTTATGATTCAAAACCCTCAATCAATTGCAGTTCCAAGTGTGCAGAAGGTGTAGTTCGGGTGGTTGCAGGTCCGCGACCGAGGATGTGAATTGAACAGGATGAATTCGTGGATTGCAGGTGAAATTGAAAGCGTAGGTAGATTAGGAATTCGTATATGATTGATTAGGTAGCTTTAATTCAATTATTATAGATGTTTAGTGCGGTTTATTGACTGTAAAGTGGCCGAAAGTTTCATGTGGGTCGGTTGGATCAATT
Organism: Flaveria linearis; assembly: GCA_024085815.1. Lineage (NCBI taxonomy): Eukaryota > Viridiplantae > Streptophyta > Magnoliopsida > Asterales > Asteraceae > Flaveria > Flaveria linearis. The sequence goes on along the minus strand of CM044015.1, from coordinate 50,811,339 downwards.
ACACTCCAATTTTTCAATTGAATTGAGGCATAGGGTTCGAATCTTGCATAGAATGTTGTCGGGGATCAATGATTGAGTCAAAACCGCGTTATTTTGGCTGTGGAGGCTCGCCGGATGGCCGCCGGTGTTTGGCCGGTTATGTAATCGGAAAACGACGGGGGAAAAGGTGGTTTAAACCAAATTACAGAAATGGTCCCTGTGTTTTAAACTTTTGTTACTTGGTGTTCAAAACTTCTAATTAAGTTTTCAAAATGGCAACTAACCCCCCCTGAACTTTTATTATTATTATTATTATTATTATTATTATTATTATTATTATTATTATTATTATTATTATTATTATTATTATTATTAATATGGGTATTATAATTCTACCCCCCTTAAAAGAATTTCGTCCACGAAATTGCTAGGTACAGATCGAACAAGATATGGCATAACGTACACGGAGTAGTAAAATCAACCAGTGTACGAAATCACTCACAATTATTCAATTGCTGAAACGGGATCGATTCGATAGACAAAATCGTATAAGAGATAACTAATGTGATGTTCAAGAAGCAGATAACTGATAACTTCATAACTGATAACAGAAACATATAGAAGATAATAACTAAGAGGTAAATAGATACGGATATTGAGAACGGATTTCATCTTCTATCTCCCATGTAGCTTCACGTTCGGAATGGTTTTTCCATAATACCTTAACAAAAGGGATAGTTTTCCTACGCATAATGCGTTCTTGTCGGTCAAGTATGGCCTCGGGTTCCTCCTCGAACGATAAGTCTTCACGAATCAAATAAAGCGGATAATTCACAACATGAAGAGGATGATAATTGTACCCCCTTAAAAGAGATACATGAAAGACGTTATGCACATGTGACAGTTAAGGTGGTAAAGCCAAACGATACGAAACCTCACCAACTCTTTCTAGAATTTCAAAGGGTCCGATAAACTGTGGACTGAGTTTCCCTTTTAGACCAAAACGTTGTACGCCTTTGCAAGGCGAAACCTTCAGGAATACTTTGTCACCGACCTTAAACTCCAAAAGTCGATGGTGTCGGTCTGCATAGCTTTTCTGTCTACTTTGAGCTTCCTTTAACTTTTCTCTAGCAATAGCAACTTTCTCATTCGTGATCTGAACTAACTCGGGTCCTTCGATGACTCTTTCACCGACCTCTTCCCAACAAATAGGTGCTCTACATTTACGACCATACAATAATTCGAAAGGTGCCATGCCAATGCTAGCTTGCCAACTATTGTTGTAAGCAAACTCGACCAAACACAAGTACTCATCCCAGTTCCCAGTCCACTCTAGGGCACATGCTCGAAGCATGTCCTCGAGTGTCTGAATAGTACGCTCTGACTGACCGTCAGTCTGAGGATGGAACGCCGTACTAAACCTCAACTTGGTACCCCATGCAGCTTGCAAACCCTTCCAAAAGCGAGAAGTGTACCTCGGGTCTCGATCAGACACGATAGACACCGGAGTGCCATGAAGTCTAACAATCTCTTGTGTGAAGACTTCAGATATTTTGCTAACCGAAAATCCTTGTTGAATTGGGAGAAAGTGAGCCGACTTTGACAATCTGTCAACTACAACCCATATTGCATCATTTTTCTTAAATGTCCTTGGCAACCCTGTCACAAAATCCATGGAAATATCATCCCATTTCCATACAGGAATAGGTAGTGGCTGAAGCAAACCACTAGCTCTCTGATGCTCAATCTTGACCTGCTGACAAGTAAGACAACGGCTAACATACTTAGTGACATCCTCTTTCATTCCATTCCACCAAAAGTTCTGACGAAGGTCCCGATACATCTTAGTAGATCCAGGATGAATAGAAAACGGAGAACTATGTGCCTCAGCTAATAACGATTCTCGAAGAGAAGAATCATTAGGCACACATAAACGTTTACCACACCAGATTACTCCATGTTCATCTACTCTGAATTCTGATTGTTTACCGATCTCCATATTCTGTAAGATTGCCTAGAGTTCACCATCGTCTTTCTGTGCGTTCTTAATCCGGGATATTAAGTCTGACTGAATCTAGAGTGTAGCGAGATATCCGTTGCTCTTGCCAATATGTAGGCCAATACCCAATCCATCGAGGTCGGTAATGTTCTGAGGCTATAGCTGTAGGGAGGCTAGTGTTCCTGAGCTCTTCCTGCTAAGAGCATCAGCTACCACATTGGCCTTTCCCGGATGATACTGAATATTGGCATCATAATCTTTTAACAACTCTAACCATCTTCTCTGCCTCATGTTTAGTTCCTTTTGTGTGAAGATATATTTCAAGCTCTTGTGATCAGTAAAAATATCACAAGTCTCTCCGTAAAGATAGTGACGCCATATTTTCAACGCGAAAATAACAGCAGCGAGTTCAAGATCATGCGTAGGATAATTAACCTCGTAAGGTTTCAACTGCCGTAAAGCATAAGCAATGACCTTTCCGTGCTGCATTAGCACACATCCAAGTCCCTTTTTAGAGGCATCGCTGTAAATCTGATATCCACTTGTGCCCGATGGAAGTGTGAGAACAGGAGCAGACACCAATCTTTTCTTGAGCTCTTCAAAACTTTTCTCTCGTTCATCATTCCAAGAGTACTTAACCCCTTTCCTTAATAGTTGCGTAAGGGGTAAAGCTATAATAGAAAAACCTTCGACAAATCTACGGTAGTAACCAGCAAGGCCAAGGAAACTACGGACTTCTGTGGCTGAGGTAGGTCTAGGCCACTTAGTGATCGCCTCTATTTTAGCAGGGTCCATCATAATACCATCCGCAGAAACGACATGACCCAAAAAAGCTACCTTGCTCAGCCAAAATTCACACTTTGAAAATTTAGCATAAAGCTTCTTTTCACGTAGTGTTTCGAGCACGATACGAAGATGATTCTCATGCTCCTCCTTACTTTTAGAATAAATTAAGATGTCGTCGATAAATACAATGACGAACTTATCGAGGAACTTGCGAAAGACTCGATTCATTAGGTCCATGAATACGGCCGGGGCATTAGTTAACCCAAACGGCATAACCAGGAACTCATAGTGACCATACCGAGTACGGAAGGCAGATTTAGGGACGTCAGAATCTTTGATCTTTAGCTGATGGTAACCAGACCTCAGATCGATTTTAGAGAAACACTTTGCACCCTGAAGCTGATCAAATAAATCATCAATACGAGGCAGAGGGTAACGATTACGGATAGTGATCTTGTTGAGTTCTCTGTAGTCAATGCAGAGTCTCAAAGAACCATCTTTCTTCTTCACGAATAGGACCGGTGCGCCCCAAGGCGAGACGCTTGGTCTAATAAATCCCAAATCTAGTAATTCCTGTAACTGCTCCTTTAACTCCTTAAGCTCCATAGGTGCCATACGATACGGTGCCTTAGAAATCGGTTCAGCACCTGGAATAAGATCAATAGTGAATTCTACCTCGCGATCTGGTGGAAGTCCGGGTAACTCCTCAGGAAACACGTCAGGAAAATCACATACAATCGGATAATCAGATATGTTCAGCTTTTCATAAGATGTAGCTTTCACTGAAGCTAGGAATCCCATGCAACCATGCGATAAGAGTTTCTGAGCCTTAAACGCAGAGATGATTTTCAACGATTTCCGAGGCTGAGTCCCTTGATAAACGAGTTTAGGGTATTGAGGATTTCCAAATAAAATACGACGAGTCTGGCATTCAATAGTAACGTGATGTCGAGTTAACCAGTCCATACCAAGTATGACATCAAAGCCACTCATTTGCATAGGAAACAAATCAGCTTTACGAATAATAGACTCGATTCTGATCGGACAATCTCTATAGACATGCGAGATGATAGTCGACTCTCCTAATGGAGTTGTAATAGCCAAAGCGTGCTCTAACGCAGTCGGTGCAGTCCTTAAGTACTTAGCAAACAAAAGAGATACGACAGAATGCGTAGCGCCCGTATCGAATAAGACGTAAATATCCCGCTTTCCTATGCAAAGGGTACCGGAGATCATACCTAGGGCGTTTATTATCAGTATCGGATAAGACATATATGTATATAATACGTTGCTAACTAAGGGGTCAGAAATATACCTGGTGCGTTAGCCGCTTCATTTGCAGTGAGTGCAAAAACTCGTCCTCCTGTTGCAGGTTTAGCTTGATTCCCTCCAGCGTTATTACGAGGGTCGCGCTGAGGGCAATCCCTAATCATGTGTCCTGCAGGTCCGCATCTGAAACATAATCCCCCGGCCAGACGACAAGCTCCCTTATGAAGTTTCCCGCATGTGTTACACTGAGGGATAGCATTCCGATCCTGATTAGGGTGCTGCTGATTTGGTGGTTGAGTACGAGTAGGAGCCTGCTGAGTCTGATTATGAGTTGATTTCTGGTTCTGGTTTCGATTCTTCCATGATCGAGAGTTATTGTTGTTGTTGTGATCGAAATGGTTTCGACGGTCTCGTGGTGGTGAAGGCTGATTCTTATTCATATGAGAAGATGACTGATCATGGTCATTCTCTCTAGGCCTCTTGCGGTTATCATCATACAACTTCTTTCCATTCTTCTTATCATTATATAAGTTTTTAACAGCATCAACCACTTCATTAATATCTTTAAACCGATGATTCAATATAAACTTTCAATCTCTTTCATATATGGCCCACTGAAAATTTTCTGTCTGCTCATGCGGTGAGCCTGCAGATGCACCAAGAAAACTCACTAACCGCGTAAATCGTGTCTTGAAATCTGTTATGTGCTCGTCATCCCTCTGTCTAATATTAGCATATTGTCTACGATACTCAGTGCGGTCAGCAGCAGTGAAGTATTCCTCATAAAACATCCCTCGGAATTTATCCCAAGGAAGTGTAGCTGCATATTCATTTCCTCCTCTAGCTTGTTTCACAGTCGTCCACCATCTGTGAGCATCATCTTCTAACTTGTATGTAGCCAACCTTACTTTGTATACGTCCTCAACACCAAGTACCTCAAACAATTTCTCAATATGACTGATCCAGTTTTGCACCTCGACCGGATCATTGGAAGTACTGAAAGACTTAGGCTTTTGCTTCTGAAAATGTTCCAACCAGACATGAATACCATCACGGGGTGGTGGTGTATTATCACCGGAAGGTGCTCCTGTGTTGTTCCCGCCAGAAGGTGGCTCTGAGTTATTTCCACCGGGTGGAGGTCCTGTGTTGTTTCCCTCCGAATTCGCCTGTTGCATCTGCTGGATGACTGTTTGAGCAGTCTGAGTCATAAGATTAGGGAGTATTCCAGAAATAGCAGCGTTTACGGCATTAGCAACGAGGGTTTCAAGAGGAGTATCAGATGAGGGGCCATTCGAGTTATTGCGGTTGTTCACACGTCTCTTAGGAGCCATCTGAAATGAAGATACACGTGTGAACACTGGAATTTAGATTGGGAACAAAATTAGATCCTAACCCAACGTCTACCCATTACCTCACAAGTTTATTATTAATGTTTAAGTTTTCTACAGGAAAGAGCCTTTGCTCTGATACCATAACTGTAACACCCCAACCCGGAGAGGCTGACGTGTCACTATTACGGATATCAAATCAAAAACCAAATCCATAATATTAAAGAGATAATTTCAAGCAAACCAGATAATCCGAAATAACCTAATTAAGTTATTCATTACATCAAATAAAGAAAAATACAATCTTGATCTTCAACCACTCTTCACTGATTTCCCGGAATACCCTGATTACCTACAATCAAATAAGAAAACACCACAAAAGAAAATACGGCTGAGCCAAAAGTTGCTCAGTGACGAAAATAATAATAGTAATGATAAGAAGCGTAACATACTGATATCTGATACTGAACTGATCATATGATATGGAAAACGGAAATCTGAATCTAAACATATAATACTGATACTGAACTGAACATGTAATACTGAACTGAACTGATCTACACGACGCGTATATACAAACAAAATAAGTCATGTAATATAAGAAGTACCCAGAGCCAAAACTGAACTGATAAGTACATAGCTAGCTAGACTATGCACTAATGAGATGGTGTGTGGGGCGTACACACATGATTCCATCCTCCGAAACTGAACTGAACTAAACTGAACTAGGATCGATCCATCCGCCTCCCAGATATTATGGCCAAAGTACTACCTGAGTACTAACGTGTTAACGGAGACGCCGTGAACTATTTATTACACACCGTCACGAAAAGTGTCACATCATTGACGCCACAATGATATGTCGGAGAGCTCGAGTAACAGAGTATCAAATCAAATGGTAGTACAACTACCAACATATAACGTATCAATAGAACATTTATAGGAACATGCAATAATGAGCACAAACTTATAAAATATATATTGCATGCTGTAAGCCTTCAACAAGTAAAATTAACAAGTCGAACGAGTCATAGCATAACAAATAATGTTAGACGACTAGTAAATACCCAAAAGCCGAATGAGTCATATTAACGGAAACATGGTATCAAAATCTGTACTACAAAGTAACAGAACAGAATTTATACTATGATAAAGGTAACCAAGAATCCGTACCTTATACACGAATGATAATAATCAGAAACAAGGTCTAGGCTCGGTTAACGCCGCGAGAACCTACGATAATGTAACGCAAATTATAGTTTGAAAAATTCCAGTTCTGCCCCTGTCTTTTCGCACTCATTAAAAATACTAAACGATGTTTAAAAATTCTGAAAATCTCTAGTTTACTAGATTAGTGGTTTCTAAACAACTTTCCTTTAGAAAAGTTTCTGATTTGGATTACCGAAATATGAGAAAAACGTGGATCTTTACAGCTGCGCAGAACTGCTAGCTGTTACAAAATGACTGTTTGGAGGTCTAAACGAATGAGTTTTTGATGTTTTATATATCAACGGATTCTTCTTTCGACGAACTTCATCATGGACACAAGTTTTAACTGATTTGAATCTGTTATGAAGAAGTTATGGCCTTTGTAAGTTGACTGTAAAATACGAGCTTAATTCAGCAAAATAAACTATTTATAACGTTCGTTAATAATATATATATATAAGAATTGTCAAGGTTTTAATAAACTAATTTACAGAAACTAATTAGGTACTTTTATAAAAGAAGTTTTATATTTAATCATATTTTTACCATTTATTTAAAAGAAATCCATAAAAATAATTAAACCAAATGCCTTCGTTATATTGTTTTATAAAGGTTTAAACTTAAAGAAAATTACAGAAATAAGATTGATGATTTAAAAAATGAACAGAGTTTATAATTTTTTTTTATGATTTTTAGTAATTTTACATAATTTTTAAAGGCTAAATAAGGCTTTAAAAAAAATATGGCAGGGGCTCGGGTTCGAACCCGTGACCTCCTGCCCATCCCTCTTCCGCTTTAACCAGCAGGCTAGGGCGCCTGTGTCTAGCCTGTATTGGTTTAATTTCATTTAAACAAAGCCGCACCAAAATCCCTAATTTCAATCCTTATAAACCCTAGAAACGAAATCAATCCAATTGACCCCAAATTCGATTATGTTAATGCTTAAATTCATAGGGCTTTTAATCCCCATCTAAAATCGAGCTAATAGGTGTGTTCAATTACCTGCTAACCAATCCCGAATCCAAAATCCCCAATTTCAACCCGTATAAACCCTAGAAACAATTTCGATTCAATTGAACATCAAATCGATGTTAATAGCCAAATCAATGTTGGGGCTTTCATTCCTAGACTAAAATCGAGTATGTGTATAGTTTTAATTTGCCAGAATGAAGTCGATTCGATGATGAACCCACGAAGAACAGGTCGCAGTTGAGGTGCACTTGATTTGATGCCCAAATCACGATGATAATCAAATTCCTTTCGTATGAAGCTTCAAAGGGTGTTTATGATTCAAAGCCCTCAATCAATTGCAGTTCCAAGTGTGCAGAAGGTGTAGTTCGGGTGGTTGCAGGTCCGCGACCGAGGATGTGAATTGAACAGGATGAATTCGTGGATTGCAGGTGAAATTGAAAGCGTAGGTAGATTAGGAATTCGTATATGATTGATTAGGTAGCTTTAATTCAATTATTATAGATGTTTAGTGCGGTTTATTGACTGTAAAGTGGCCGAAAGTTTCATGTGGGTCGGTTGGATCAATTACACTCCGATTTTTCAATTGAATCGAGGCATAGGGTTCGAATCTTGCATAGAATGTTGTCGGGGATCAATGATTGAGTCAAAACCGCGTTATTTTGGCTGTGGAGGCTCGCCGGATGGCCGCCGGTGTTTGGCCGGCGATGTAATCGGAAAAATGACGGGGGAAAAGGTGGTTTAAACCAAATTACAGAAATGGTCCCTGTGTTTTAAACTTTTGTTACTTGGTGTTCAAAACTTACTAATTAAGTTTTCAAAATGACAACTAACCCCCCCTGAACTTTTATTGTTATTATTATTATTATTTATTATTTATTATTATTATTATTATATTATTATTATTATTATTATTATTATATTATTATTATTATTATTATTATTAATATGGGTATTATAATGTCTTACTCATGTTGAATAAGAGATAAATTGTTAAAATAAAAAAAAGTTGATAATGTGATCTAATTAACAAATAGAATAAAGTATCTAATGTCAAGATAAAAAAACATAGTATAATGTAACTATATTTAATATTTGTAATATCTAAAAATCATATGATAAATAAACTTTAATAATTGAGTTGTTATTATCAAAAAAATAAATTTTTTAACTATTAAGATATTATTATCATATTAAATGAAAATTTATTTATTCAAAAATATTAACAATTTTGTAAAATTTGATTTAATTGATTTTTTATTTATATGTTCTTTAAAATGGAATTGAAATTTGAGATTAAGTTTGAAAAGTTTAACATGATTGATTTTTATTTAAAATAATAATTTTTTAACATAGAACTGTTTATCTGAGACTATCCCTTGGTCTGTATGTTCTGACACAAGCTTGGAATTTTAGATTTTCAGAGTGGTATCTTACTGATGGCTCAGACCCCCTAGATGCACACCTTAGCAAAAGATTATTTGACACCCAAGTTAATCTTTTATTAATATGTATATACGTAAAGATTAAACCCGCAAACTATAACATGATTTATATAAAGTTTAGAGCAAATTACACTTTTCGTCCTTTTGGTATGTAGTAAATTTCAGGTTTCATTCTTAAACTAAAAAAATTATAATAAACATTATTTATTTTTAAAAAGGTTTGCATTTTTTATTATTTCCTCTAATGGATGTTAATTTATCTGTTAAATACAGTCATATGCCTTGCACATAAAGGTACTATGGTTATTTTACCATTTTCAATAAAAAAAGAAGTGTAACACAAACCTCTCGTTCTCTTTCTTTCCATCTTCCCCCTCCATCCCCACTCACTCATTTGCCCTCTCTTACTCTATCTGTCCATCCCAACCCCACCTCCACAACCACTGCCAGTGGCGGCCATGTTCGCCGACCACCACCATAACTCCATCGCAAACCCACCCAGGTGGATGGCAGATGATGAAGAAAACTATAATATGTAAAGAAAATTAAACCCAACTCACTCTTATATCTCTCTTTTTCTCTACCATTGTTGGTAACATAAGATGTATATCCGGCAACCACCACCACAGCTCTAGTCTGAAGCTGAAATTATCACACCATAACCACTGCATACTCCTTCTCCTAACAGCCTTGAATAACACCATCTAGCACCAACCCGCCATCACCACCACTCGTTCTTCCTCCTATCACCAACCGGCAACCACTGTGTTGCTAGATGTCAATGAGATCGTGTACGTCGTAGCGCTGTTAGTTATATATTTAGTCATTAATTATCGTAATTTTAGAGTATATTTTAATATATATTTTATATTACTTGCATGTATTTTTTGTTTATTTTATAATAGTAGTTTTTTTTAGGATGAAATCTGTTAGGATCTCAGCCTCTAGTTTGATCAATCAGATTGTGTTCGCAGCGGATTTAGCATGATAATTAGCAATTAATGCAAGAACATAAGGAATATTGCATGTAAAGTAAATTGTAGAGAGAGAGAATAATTCTGCCTTAAAAGGAATAATATTCGTTTATTTCACATGTTTCGGCGTGGAATACATTCAGGTCACTGCCCTTTTATAGGCAAATGACCCATACTGTTGTCAGATTCCACTGACATTAAACAATTATTTAACTAAACTACTGATAGAACACAACTACTGAAGATGTCACAACAGCTGACATCTTCTTACAAAATTTCCTAAGTGTTCTACCTATTACAAGTACTGAAAAAGAAACTACTGAAAAGCTACAACGACTGAAGAACAAACTCTTCAGTCGTTTACAACTACTGAACTATAACAGCTAAAGAACAAACTCTTCAGCTGTTGTACAAACTACTGAAATGAAAAACATAAAACTACTGAAAAGAAAATAAACCATCGCAACAACTGAAGAAGACCTTCAGCTGTTGTGACAAACTCTGAAACTTCAGCACTTTGGTCTTCAGACTTTGGTCTTCAGATGATTCATCAGCTGATGACTTCAGTAGTTGTCATCAGCTGATGTCTTCAGTCGTTGTCTTCAGACTTTGTGCATCAGCAGTTGTTCATCAGTTCTTCAGTTCTTCAGACTTTGATCTTCAGCACTTGTCTTCAGTACTTGAAGTCTTCAGTACTTGTGTTTATCAGTACTTTAGACTTCAGTACTTGTCTTTAGTACTTTGGGATCTTCAGCTGTTGTACTTTAGATCTTTGAACTTCAGCTGTTGATTCTTCAGACTTTGTCAGAACAGCTGATGGGAGTCTTCAGCAGTTGTTGTGATGTCATGTGGGACTTAGAGGTTTTCCTGATCTTGGCTCATTGGTTCTTTTGGTCCAACAAAATCTACTTTGGTGTGTTTTAATTGGTTTTTTAGGTTCATGGAACTGGGAGAGAAATAGTGTGTGCGGATAGTATATATATTTTGATAAAGGTTATTCGCACGGATTCAATTTTAAATGGTTATCACTAATACTAAATTACACACATTGACTATCAGTTTTGATTTAGAAAATGATAAACTAAACAAAATAAAGATAAATAAAGATAGATAAAGATAGATTGAGACTTTTGGTGATTTTTCAGTGAAGTAAGGCTATTATCCTAGTTTAGATGACACTTATGTAACTGTGATGAATTGGTGGTGTGATTAAAGATATTGATTAAAATAATTATGTTAATGTTTATAAATGTGAGCTGGTGCAATTTCTCATCTATCCGCTCCGTAGTGACTAAGACCTCATCAGGATGAGACATACTGAATAAATCAAAGCCACTACTGTAACACCCTGTATTATTATTATTATTATTATTATTATTATTATTATTATTATTATTATTAAAATAAATTATACATGAAAAATTATATACTGAATATTAGTAAGCGAGTAATTTAAAAGCTTCGTATAACCTTAATCGAGTACTTATAATTTTAGACGTTTAACCCTAAACCCTAGTTGAGTAAATAATAATATTAAATTATGACATATTTAATTTTTGCTCCGTTTTTAACGAAACTTAGGTAGAAACGTTCAGAATCATTAGTAGATTCTAACGACATTTTCAGATTCTTATAAAACGTTATATTTTAAAAGTTATCAGATAAAAATATATTTATAATTATATGATGGTATTTTAGTAAATAAGTATATATATTATAATAATAGATATATGTGTATCTAAAGATATGTATGGCAAACGATATGGATGAAAAAGAAACCCACGTGGGGTGTGAATTCATCTAAATCACTCTCCTTACTTAACTTTCTAACTATAAATAGAAACATTCTGTTTCAGTTAGTTTTACTTTGCTGCAACGACAACTTTTCAATTCCAAAATACACTCTCACCAAACTCTCAAACAAACACACACATACATACATCGCATATACCCACCCTTTTTATTTTCTTTTAACATCGAAGAACCCGACGAGTTAAACCCAAAGTAATATCAAATATACAACCCAACGGACTGCTAAACGCTAAGTTGTTACTCTGCTTCGTCAAGGTGAATACGTTTATTATTTTTGCAAACTTATAAATGTTTTGTTGTTTTCAAAATGCATGCATATATTAATAGGCTTATACTCATAGAGGGTAATTTATGGGAGCAAGCAGGATATGAGCTTACGTATGGTTTGATCAAATCGTATACGTATTAGATTGCCGTCTAATGCGTCTAATGTAAATTGGGATGAAGTGTCAATCTTAAAAAGGTTACCGATATGGCCTACAAGTCTCAGAACCAATTTATATTAGTGTATAGCAAGAGGATTTCTAGGTTGTATAAATTACTAATTCCAACTGTGATTTAACCTTTATTGATATTAGCATGCTTAAAATTATTTCGTGTCATATAAGCGTTATTCACCAACATATTGTTGACGTTTTATTTTCAAAACTTTTCAGGTAATTAATCTTGATCAGTGGGGTACCCGCTCTAGACCTGGGGCTACCCTACTCTATGGCTAGCATAAAGGATATTGTCAAGATAAATGTCTAAGGCATGGAAATAATCCCGTGGCTCGGGAAGTACTATAAAAAAATAAGGGTTTTGGAATAATAAAGCTTTTTGCTATATATGTAATGGGTGTTTAAATCCCAATGTATATAAAAACCTTTGTAGACTTCCGCTGTGAAAAATATTTTGTTATATTCAAAACAGGTACCAACACGTCACCACGCCCAGGGGTGCCCGGGGTTGGGGTGTGACAGGTTGGTATCAGAGCCACCGGTTTTAGCGAATTAGATATTTGGAACAAATATTTAAGCTTTAACCCAACTGAGAAAAAGATCCTTGTAAATTGGATTTCTATTTATTTCATTCGTATTAGATAAAAATATTTAACATCTTGCAGGATGTCAGACCATAACAATATATACCCCATTATTAACGATGATCTGACGATCACGTATGTACCAAAACCTCTGACATACGGAACATCCCTAGACCCCGTAACCTTTTTAACACCGCTTTCCAGTTTGGTATGCCCGAAGAACATATCGAAGATAATTGGATGACTGATCCACTGGCTAGTACATACGTGCAAGAAACCATGGAACCCATGACTAGTTTTGTGTATGAGGAACCAAACATCTGGAATTATAACACCCCTCCAGTTCCTTTAGAAACTCTGAAAACTATCCCTTTTGGAGAAGGAACTAGTAGGTCACAAAAACCTAGGATGAGGGTACACAGCACATCGGAAGTACTTTGTTATAATTCCAAAGATGTAGAAGAAGCATATAAGGAGGCTGATAAAATGCTGATGATTGAAGAAAAAGAAGAAGACGGCGACGAGGAGGACATTCCATGGTACCGGCTTTTCCAAGACGACGGTAGGGAATTTGCAAAAAATCACCTAGACGTCTGGCCTACAGATTCATGTACCATGAAGTTATCACTGGAAAGAGGCAGCCACCGCCGCGCTACAAACCGACAGAGGAACACGATGGGTCCATACTCGATTTGCTAGATAGGTCGTTTCACGAGAATGATGAGTTGAAGAAGCTACAAGCAATGGAGAGAGAGAAAAAGATAAAAGCAGGTGAAGGGTTGTGTCAAGTAGAAAGTTGGTTGGAACAGAAAGGATGTGAATGGAAGAAGGGTTGATCCGAGGAAGAGTCCATCTATACTAGAAGCATAATAATTATATATGTATTATATATGTACATATACACTAATATGCTTGATGTAGTATACGTGTGGTAGATGTATAATATATGTAGTACGATAGTAACGATGGTAGAATCGATGTAACTGCAAAATCATTTTTGGTTATAAAATAGTTTGATTTTGCAATCCGTGTGTTAAATTCTTTCTATTAAATGGCTGTAGAATGTCGGGACCAATCAATCAAAGTGAAATCCTCCACAATCAAATGGATCATGGAGATACGTCGGCTAAAGATCTAAATGCTAGTGAATCTGTCCTTAATGAAAACAAAGTTATGCAACTAATAGATCAGGAATTTTTAATGCAATTCCAAGATTAGTCGCCGCTATGGAAGAACAGAAAAAGGCAAATAAGGTAGAAAAAGATAAAGAAAAAGTCAAAAACTTAAAAAGAAAATGCTCGAGACTAATAAGGGAAAAGTTATCAAGATTCCCAATGAAAGTAGTAATGAAGATTCTGACACTGAAGAACCCCTGAAAAAGCTAAAAGAAACATACTGTGACTACAAAACGTTTCAGGCATGCAAGCCAGAAGAGTTTTCTGGTTCACAGGGAGCGGCAGTAGCAGTCAGATGGCTGGAGAAGGTAAAGTCAATAATGAAAAGATGTAAGTGTGCTGAAGGTGATAAAGTTCTGTTCGCTTCAGGACTATTTAAAGACGGAGCACTCGAATGGTGGAACTCCCTTGTCGTTACACGAAGTGAGTCGGTTTATGAAATGCCCTGGGAAGACTTTGCAACCCTCGTTACTCGGAAGTTCTGCCCAATGAACGAACGAGAAAAGATTGAGGGCCAGTTTCTGAATTTAAGGATGATTGGTGATGATATTCAAAGTTATAACACAAAAATTCTAGAATACTCGAGGTTTGTTCCACATCTAGTCACCCCTGAATGCAATTTTATAAGTCGATACATTTGGGGACTGGTATGTGAAATCAGGGATACCGTGAAGGCAGCCATGCCTCAAACTATTGAATCGAGCATGGAGTTAGCCGGTTTAATGACAGACGGTATGATAAGAACTAGGAAGGAGGCAAAGAAGAAAGAAATTGTAGCAAAAGGAGAACAAGTGTGGAGGAAGGATACAAGGAACTCGGGAAAGAGGTCGTCTATGACAACCCACCCCGAATGTAGAATTTGCAAGAAGAGACATGCAGGAAAATGTCTTTTCGAGCGGTTTGCATTCTGTCAGAACTGTAAAGCTACAGGACATGCTACTGAGAACTGCCCAAACCCAAAGGCCACTGGAGTTTGTTTTAATTGTGGTGAACGGGGACACTTTCGTTCGAGTTGTCCCAAGTTGAAGTAGGTCGTGAAAGAAATCGCGAAAGATGATGGAGGAGAAAAAAGGAGAACTTGAGCTTTTGTCCTAAATTCTCGAGAAGCCACCGATATACCAGACGTCGTGACTGGTACGTTTCTCGTTAATAACACTTATGCTAGAGTGTTGTTTGATTCAGGAGCAAACCAAAGTTTCATTGATCATAAATTTTGTAAATTATTAAATATACCTCTAGCTAATTTAAGACGGACTATCAAGGTAGAAATGGCTAATTGGGAAACGATTAAGATTACCGAATTATTGGAAGGTTGTGTTATAACCTTGAACGGGCATGATATTCCCGTACGACTTTTACCCATGTCATTGGCTGGATTTGATGTTGTCCTAGGAATGGACTGGTTAGCTAAGAACCAAGCCTGTATAAATTGTAACCTCAAGACAATCATGCTCCGAACCCCGAGTGGGAAACCAGTAACTATTCATGGTGAGAAACAGGCCAATCAGGTCGGCATCATATCGATAATTAGAGCGGCAAAGTGTTTAAAACAAGGTTGCCTAAATTATCTAGCTTCCATTTCGGTCAAGGAAAAAGAAGAATGTAGAATTGAAGATGTGCCAGTAGTTGTTGAATTTACAGATGTATTTTCTGATGAGTTGCCAGGAATACCGCCAGAAAGAGAGGTAGAATTTAAGATTAATCTGGTACCTGGTACTGCACCGATTGCAAAAGCCCCATACCGATTAGCACCAACAGAAATGGCGGAACTAAAGAAACAATTAGAAGAATTATTGGAAAAAGATTTTATTCGACCTAGTTCATCGCTATGGGGAGCTCCAGTTTTATTTGTTAAGAAGAAAGATGGGTCAATGAGAATGTGCATCGATTATAGGGAGTTGAACAAGGTTACAATTAAAAATCGATATCCGCTAGCTCGAATTGACGATTTGTTTGATCAACTCCAAGGAGCCTGTCATTTCTCGAAAATTGATCTTAGATCAGGTTATCACCAATTGAAAGTTCAAGAGGAAGATATTCCGAAAACAGCTTTCAGAACAAGGTATGGACATTATGAGTTCACAGTGATGCCATTTGGACTTACTAATGCCCCAGCCGCATTCATGGATATGATGAACCGAATTTGTAGACCGTATCTGGATAAGTTTGTTATCGTCTTCATTGATGATATACTTATCTATTCCAAAAGTGAAGAAGAGCATAAAACTCATCTTAGAGTACTACTTGAATTGTTAAGACAAGAGAAACTGTACGCCAAATTCTCTAAATATGAATTTTGGTTAACGGAGGTACAATTTCTTGGGCATGTCATCAATGCTAATGGAATTCAAGTAGACCCGACAAAGATAAAAGCCATTTCTAAATGGAAAAATCCAGAAATACCTACAGAAGTACGCAGCTTCTTAGGATTAGCTGGATATTATCGTCGTTTCATAAAAGACTTCTCTCAAATTGCGATCCCTTTAACAAAATTAACTCGAAAGGATGTCAAATTTGAATGGGGACCGGAACAAATCAAAGCTTTCAAAATCCTAAAAGAAAAGTTGACAAATGCGCCAATCTTAGCGTTACCTGAAGGTAACGAAGACTTTGTTGTACACTGTGATGCATCACACACTAGCTTTGGGTGTGTGTTAATGCAGCGAGATAAAGTTATCTCATATGCATCTCGTCAACTTAGAGAGAATGAAATAGGTCATCCAACTCATGACTTAGAGCTTGGTGCCATAATTTTTGCATTAAAGTTATGGAGGCACTATCTCTACGGAGCCAAATTCACTATTTACACTGATCATAAGGGATTGAAATATATCTTTGATCAGAGGGAATTAAACATGAGGCAAAGACGTTGGATAGAAGTCCTAAGTGATTACGATTGTGAAATATGCTATCAAGAGGGAAAAGCCAACGTAGTAGCTGATGCATTAAGCAGAAAAGAGCATGAAAGGCGAAAGCGAGTACGTGCTTTACAACTCAGGTTACAAATTGACTTGATAGATCGGCTTAAGGATGCTCAAGTCTTAGCTTTGAAGAAAGAGAATATTGAAAAGGAATGTATACGAAATATTCTTAATCAACTAACCAAAGGAAATGATGAAATTCTCAGAATGAATAAGCGTATATGGGTACCGATCACCGGCGGTCTTAGGAAAAAGATCCTTGAAGAAGCTCACAAATCCAAATACGCAATGCATCCGGGATGTGACAAAATGTATAAGAATCTGAGAAGTAATTACTGGTGGGTTAGCATGAAGAAAGATATTGCTTTATATGTTACAAAATGCTTAACTTGTTCACAAGTTAAAGCAGAACACCAGAAGCCCTCTGGTTTACTGCAACAGTTAGAACTGCCAGTTTGGAAATGGGAAATGATAACCATGGACTTTATCACTAAATTACCACGAACCAGTCGTGGGAATGATACAATTTGGGTTATTGTTGATAGACTTACAAAGTCTGCCCATTTTCTTCCAATGAAAGAAACGCACTCCATGGATAAGTTGGCATAACTTTATGTCAATAATATCGTGCCGTTACATGGTGTGCCATTGTCCATAGTGTCAGATCGCGACAGTCGATTCACTTCTCGATTTTGGCAAAGTTTCCAAAAACCCTTGGGAACAAAGCTTCATCTTAGTACTGCCTATCATCCACAAACTGATGGGCAAAGTGAGAGAACCATCCAAACTCTTGAAGACATGCTGCGAGCCTGTGTGATTGACATAGGTGGTTGTTGGGATGATCATCTGCCATTAATGGAATTTGCTTATAACAATAGTTATCACGCAAGTATCGATGCAGCGCCATTTGAAGCCTTGTATGGTAGAAAATGAAGAACCCCTATATGTTGGTCTGAGGTTGGAGACAGTCATTTGTCAGGACCTGAAGTTGTTCAAGAAACTACTGACAAAATTCTGCAAATACGTGAGCGTTTGAAATTAGCAAGGGAACGACAAAAGAAATATGCTAATCATAGAAGGAAACCACTAGAGTTCGCTGTAGGCGAAAAAGTATTATTAAAAGTTTCACCTAGAAAAGGTGTGATTCGATTCGGAAAGAAAGGAAAGTTAAGCCCACGTTTTGTCGGACCCTTCGAAATTCTAGAACAAATTGGGCCAGTGGCATATCGATTAAGGTTACCAGAAGAGATGAGTGGAATACACGATGTATTTCATGTATTCAATCTGTGTAAATGCTTAGCCGACGAAACTCTAAAAATGCCACTAAAAGATGTAGAAATAGATAAAAAGTTGAAATTCGTCGAGCAACCGTTGCAGATAGAAGATCGTCAAGAAAAGCGACTAAAAAGGAAGAAGCTCGTGTTAGTCAAAGTGAAATGGAACTCTAGGCGTGGTCCTGAATATACATGGGAGCTAGAGTCAGAAATGATGAAGAAATATCCACATCTCTTCCAATAAATCTCGAGGACGAGATTTTTATAAAGGTGGGGAGATTGTAACATCCTGTATTATTATTATTATTATATTATTATTATTATTATTATTATTATTAAAATAAATTATATATAAAAAATTTTATACTGAATATTAGTAAGCGAGTAATTTATAAGCTTCGTATAAGCTTAGTCGAGCACTTATAATTTTAGACGTTTAACCCTAAACCCTAGTTGGGTAAATAATAATATTAAATTATGACATATTTAATTTTTGCTCCGTTTTTAACGAAACTTAGGTAGAAACGTTCAGAATCATTAGTAGATTCTAACGACATTTTCAGATTCTTATAAAACGTCATATTTTAAAAGTTGTCAGATAAAAACATATTTATAATTATATGATGGCATTTTAGTAAATAAGTATATATATTATAATAATAGATATATGTGTATCTAAAGATATGTATGGCAAACGATATGGATGAAAAAGAAACGCACGTGCGGTGTGAATTCATCTAAATCACTCTTCTTACTTAACTTTCTAACTATAAATAGAAATATTCTGTTTCAGTTAGTTTTACTTTGCTGCAACGACAACTTTTCAATTTCAAAATACACTCTCACCAAACTCTCAAACAAACACACACATACATACATCGCATATACCCACCCTTTTTATTTTCTTTTAACATCGAAGAACCCGACGAGTTAAACCCAAAGTAATATCAAATTTACAACCCAACGGACTGCTAAACGCTAAGTTGTTACTCTGCTTCGTCAAGGTGAATACGTTTATTGTAACACCCGTAATTTCTTTTAAAGAAATAAAAGAATAAAATAGAAAGAAAAAGGAAGAAAACGAAAGTCAACTTAAAGATAAAGGGTAAAAAGTGCCAAAGGACAAAATCATTGAAAAGTTGGTGTAAAAGAAGGTATGGCCGCCCATAACCCCTGCACACTTCTTTGCATTCGGTTTTTAGAGAGAGAAACAGCAGGGACTTCGATTCTTAGAGAGAGAAAGAAGAAGAAATCGGATTCAAGGTAAGAATTGGTGTTTTTAAGTTGTGTTTTGGCTAAGAAACCGAGAATGCATGTTCTTATGTGTGTGTGTTTGTGTTCGGGTTGCACTGTGTGTGTGTTTTAGGTGTAGAAACGACTGGGAAGTTAAGAAAGGGTATCCAAAACCCGAAGACAACTAAGGTGAGTTTCTAGACCCCTTTTTACCTGTTTTAAATGTTTTGGGGCTGGAAAATGCATGTAAGTATGTTTTTATAAAATTTGGGTTTTATACCCGTATGATTTGAATGTATGAATGTATGTGTTTATGTTAAGTTTTGCCTAGAATCATGTGAGCATGTTTAGAACTAGGCATTATGATGTTTGGGATTTGGACTTAGAATAATTAAGTATAAGTTAATGAGTCCAATGGTGCTTATACGCCCAAGGAAGTGCCTTAGAAATAGGCTAAGTGGGGTAATGTGTCCAAGCCTGTAATATGTCCAATAGTCCTAAAACGACCAGACTCATAAGTCTGAAAATTTGCTAAGTATGGGGACTTAAAAGTCCCAACAGGACTCATGAGTTCCACAGTACTCATGAGTCTGAAAACTAAGTAAAAGGTGAAAAGTCTGAATTCTGGTCGTATGACCAGAAAATATTTTCTAAGTATGGGATGGTACGACCAACAGGGCTAATACGACCAACAGGGGTCATACGCCCAGAAGTGCTCAAACGCCCAGAAGTGCTCAAACGCCCAGACCCGAGAATTTTCTAAGTATAAGCTTAGAAGTCCAACAGGGCTCATACGCCCAACAGGATCAAACGCCCAACAGGGCTCATACGCCTAACAGGGCTCATACGCCCAGAACACTTAGAATTTTTTTTTACAGAAATTTTCTGGAAAGCTGATTTATGGGATTTTGACCAGAGTTGACTAGGGTTAATAAATGATGATGTTTTATGAATGTAATGATGATAATTAATTAACCCTTTTTATTGTTACTGATTTTATTATCAGTATTTTATTATCGTTAACAATATTATTATTATATTGTTAAGTATGAAAAAGGCATGATAAGGAATGTTTAAGGATTTAACGAAGAGCATAATCATTAATAAGTAAAATATTAATGATAAAGAGAAATGGAACGTACAGTGAAAGATAATGAAAGAGGAACATGATGATGAATGCATGTATTAACGAATGAACGAAAAGAAGAATGATGATGAATACATGCATTAATGAACGAACGAATTATGTCTTGCAAGCATTGAATAACGCGATTGGTCCTTCTTTGTGATCGACCATGGTCATGGTGCCTCTACCGCTTACCTCTAGTACCGTGGCATACGTTTTGTTGTTCATATGTTGACTTCGGCCCGGTAGCTAATAACGATCGGGGTGTAGCATATGGTATTGGTACAATTCACCTTTCAATGTGCAAGTAAGTATGAACGGGATTCTTGTCATTCGACCACAGTAATCATAGCCAAGTTCTATGAAGTGGGTAAAGCCTGACAGAATCCATACGAGAAGTTAAAGATAACGATGTATAACGAATGATGAAGATAATAACGAATATTATCTCTGTGTACGTATGATGTATGAACGCATGCATGAAAGGATACTTTTAAATAAGTAAAAGTATGTTTTATTACAAAACTAGAACTCACTCAGCAACGCTGACTTTTATGTGTTTTCCAGTTGGCAGGTAGTGTTGCTGAGGATGGCACGAGGCGGCTACTCAGCTCTTTTGGGATGGCATTCTTTTGTTAATGTTTTTGTATTGTAATGCAAACAAACGATATTTTGTAATGAGTGTTGTATTACTTTGCAAAAGCATTTATAGTAAATTCAAAGTTTCCGCTGCATGGTTTTTATTAAGTTATATTAAATGTATGTTTTATGGGTGATGACGACCAACTGTGAGGTGCCCGGGAACGGGGCCTTACAAGTTGGTATCAGAGCCAAAGTTTAAGTGAAATGGGTAAATTTTTAAAATAAACCTAAACTTAAACTGAAAATGGGACAGAAAGGAAGAGAATGCCATCTGAGTAGTTGCGTGCCATCAGGTATTTTTATTAAAGTTAATCACGATTTCGTGCGCATGATATGTGTTTATGTGTACTGTTAGACTTAGATACTAATGTAGTCAGGACAGGTAATGCTCGGGGTACGAAGAGTAGAGTAAGTGGCTAATCACAACTGGCCACTGTAATTAGGGACTTACTATACTTGACATAAACTGAGCTATTTCCTTGAATGACCGTGTTGGTGTTTAAATCTTTCAGTGTGATAGAAGATGGTCGGTGGTAGATCATCTAAAGCTTCCCGTGGCGGTGGACGTGGTGATGAACCGCGTAACACGCGAGGAAGACTTAGGACAGAGAAAGTAGTTCATGAGGAAAACGAGACTCCTCATCAGGAGGAGGCAGACGAAAGCGCGAATTTGAGAGCCTCGGTAAAAGAGGCAGTGGTTGAGGAAGTACATCAGGTCATGCAGACGATCTTACCGTCTGTAGTGACCGAAGTGATAAAGGCAGTACATAATGATGAGAGACGAGGGAGGAATCGGTCCTCAGGTAGACAGCAACAGACAGAAGCAGAAACAGTATTATCCGATGATGAAGAGGAAGAGGAAGAAGAGCAGTTACGGGAGACAGCCCGGGGTTGTAACTACGGGGCATTCATGAGGTGCAAGCCCCCAACTTTTGATGGTTCTGGTACTGCTACTGATGCTCACCAATGGGTGATGGAAATGGAAGCTGTCCTCGATATTAGTGATTGCCAGGAGGACAAGAAGGTGAAGTTTGCTACCCACTCTTTCACAGGGCCGGCTTTGTGCTGGTGGAAGAATATAGTCCAAGCCGAGGGTAGCAGGGCTATAGGGAAGATGAAGTGGGCTGAGTTAAAAAGGCTGGTGATTGAGGAATTCAGTCCTCGTCGGGAAATGGACAGAGTTGAGAGAGAGTTCCTGCAGTTGGAGGCGGGGACGATGACCCACCAACAATACACCACCAAGTTTAACGAGTTGGCGCTGTTGGTGCCGGAGCAGGTGATGCCGGTGTCTCGAAAGATCAACCGGTATATTCAGGGGTTGCCAGCTAAAATTCGTTGGCACTTGATTTCTGCCCGACCAAGCACTTTCAGGTCGGCAGTGGATTTGGCGGGAAGGTTATTTGATGAACGGGCTGCGTTGGTAAAGGCTGAGGGTAGCAAGAAGGGAAGTGGAGAGAAGAACTGGCAGGGGAAGAGATTTGGTCGGGGTGATACTTTGACGAGCAACAAGAAGGCAAGGGTGGATGATCACCGTGTGGTCGTGACGGGAGCTGGGGTGAGGAAGTGTGGTAAGTGTGGAAGGGAGCACTCAGGGGAGTGCAAATGGGGATCCAACATCTGCTTTAAGTGTGGGAAGACGGGACATATATCAAAGGATTGCCGGATGGGCAAGTGTTTTAACTGTGGGGAAGGCGGTCATATGAGCAGGGACTGTAAGAAGCCGAGGGCTGAGGCTTCAGGGGTAAAGAAGACGGGAAGTGAAGGTCCGAGAGCAAGCGCCAGGGCTTTCACTATGACGCAGGAAGAGGCTAGGACGGACCCCGATGTGGTGTCAGGTACGTTTCTAGTAAATCAAACTCTTGCTTCTGTGTTATTTGATTCTGGTGCTAGTAAGAGTTTCATTTCTGCTACTTTCTGTGCTAAATTGCCTGTTAGTTGTAAATGCATTGATGAGCCCTTTGAAGTAGAAACCGCTATTGGTAAGTCCACTAGAGTTACTGATATGATAGAGGACTGTGCCATAGAATTAGAAGGTCATAGGTTTGCTGCTAGATTACATGTGATGCCCCTAGGTGGATTTGATGTAGTACTAGGGATGGATTGGTTGGCAACTTATGAAGCGAATATCGTATGTCGAAAGAAGATGATTAGATTGACGGCATCTGACGGAAGTCTGGTGACAATATACGGTGATCGGGTAACGGTGATTCCGAAGGTGATTTCGATGGCGGTGGCGGGGAAGTGCATGAGGCGTGGGTGCAACGCCTACCTATGTTATGTGAAGGATGTGGAGACGCCAACACCACAACTATCCGACGTTCCAGTTGTGTGCGAGTTTCCAGATGTGTTCCCGGAAGACTTATCGGGATTACCACCTGACCGCGAAATTGAATTTCAAATTGACTTAATACCCGGTGCCCAACCTGTCGCCAAGGCACCGTATCGATTAGCTCCTACAGAGATGAAGGAGTTGATGGAGCAACTGCAGGAGTTGCTTGACAAGGGCTTCATTAGACCGAGTATCTCTCCTTGGGGTGCTCCGGTCTTATTTGTGAAAAAGAAGGACGGTAGCATGAGAATGTGTATCGACTACCGTGAATTGAACAAGTTGACCATAAAGAATCGGTATCCGTTACCGAGGATCGATGACTTGTTCGACCAGCTCCAGGGTGCCAGTTGGTTCTCGAGGATAGATCTTCGATCTGGCTACCATCAACTGAAGGTAAATGAGCAGGACATTCCTAAAACAGCTTTTCGTACGCGTTATGGACACTATGAGTTTCTCGTTATGTCATTTGGTCTAACTAACGCGCCAGCTGCTTTTATGGACTTGATGAACCGAGTGTGTCGGCCAATGTTAGATAAATCAGTGATTGTGTTCATCGATGATATCCTGATTTATTCGAGGAGCGAAGAAGAGCATGCCGGTCACATTCGGGAAGTATTGGAGACTTTGAGAAGGGAGAAATTGTATGCTAAGTTCTCCAAATGTGCTTTCTGGCTACGCGAGGTGCAATTTCTGGGTCACGTGGTAAATGCAGAGGGAATCATGGTGGACCCAGCAAAGGTTGAGGCTGTGATGCAATGGAAATCACCAAAGACGCCATCCGAGATTCGTAGCTTCTTGAGATTGGCGGGCTATTATAGGAGATTTATTCAAGACTTTTCAAAGATAGCCTCACCTTTGACAAAATTGACTCGTAAAGACGTGAAATTCGTGTGGGGTCGAGAGCAGGAGACGGCTTTTGAGGAGTTGAAGGCAAGACTAACACAAGCTCCTGTCTTGACATTGCCCGAGGGAAATGAAGACTTGGTGGTCTATTCGGATGCATCCTATTCTGGGCTAGGTTGGGTATTGATGCAACGCGGAAAGGTCATAGCCTATGCATCTCGACAACTGAAGACCCACGAAGTCAATTATCCCACGCACGACCTAGAACTAGCTGCGGTGGTTTTCGCGTTGAGGATTGGCGGCACTACCTATACGGGACGAAGTGCACCATCTTCACAGACCACAAAAGCTTGAAGTACTTCTTCGAGCAAAAAGATCAAAACATGAGGCAAAGGCGATGGTTGGAACTCATAAAGGATTATGACTGCGAAATCCATTACCATCCGGGCAAGGCCAACGTGGTGGCCGATGCCCTTAGCCGAAAGGAACGGCCTGAGCCGATTCGGGTGAAGGCTTATCAGCTGATCATGACCCCCGATGTGATGACACAGGTTAAGGAGTTCCAAGACGAGGCTTTGAATGAAGATCGTCTTAACTCCGAAAGGATGAGAGGCCTAGTTACGGAATTGGGTGAGAACACTCTTGGTGTTAAGACCCGATTTGGGCGAATGTGGATTCCTCGATACGGGGATCTACGTGAAAAGATTATGGACGAGGCCCATAAGACCCGATACTCCATTCACCCCGGTGCTACCAAAATGTACCACGATATGAAGAAAGACTATTGGTGGCCGGGTATGAAACGCGACGTAGTGGAGTACGTAAGTAAGTGCTTGACTTGCTTACAAGTGAAGGCGGAACACCAGAAGCCCTACGGGAAGATCCAACCGTTGGATATACCCGAGTGGAAGTGGGAGCACATCACCATGGACTTCATCACGAAGTTACCACGTACCCCAAAAGGGTATGATGCTATATGGGTGATAGTTGACCGCTTGGCAAATAGTGCCCACTTCCTACCGATCCGCGAAACGTACTCATCCGAGAGATTGGCGGATCTGTTCATCAAAGAAATTGTAGCTCGTCATGGTGTACCGGTGTCTATTGTGTCTGATCGTGACACCCGGTTTACCTCTCAGTTTTGGAAGAGATTTCACGATGCAATGGGGACGAGACTACACATTAGTACAACATATCACCCTCAGACAGACGGTCAGTCTGAGAGGACGATCCAAACCCTCGAAGACATGCTTCGGGCGTGTGTGATCGATTTTGGAGGAAGTTGGGACAACCACCTGCCGTTAGCAGAATTCTCGTACAACAACAGTTATCACGCCAGCATTGGCATGCCACCTTACGAGATGCTATACGGGAGGAGGTGTAGGACGCCCGTATGTTGGGGAGACATTGGGCAGAAAGAGTTGGGAGGTGTTGAGGTGATTGAAGCAACGACTGAGAAATTGGAAAAGATTAAAGCCTTTATGAAGGCGGCGAAAGATAGGCAAAAGTCGTATGCTGACAAGAGGCGAAGGCCGATAGAATTCAAGGTTGGTGACCGAGTAATGTTGAAGGTCTCGCCCTGGAAGGGGATCATTAGATTCAGAAAACAAGGTAAGCTAAGCCCGAGGTACATAGGACCTTTCCGAATTATCGCACGAGCAGGAGAGGTGGCCTATCGACTTGAATTGCCAGATGAGTTAAGTGGAATTCATCCCACATTCCATGTATCTCATCTGAGGAAGTGCTTAGCTAATGAAGACATGATTGTACCACTGGAGGATATTGAAGTAGACGAACGGCTCAACTACGTGGAGCAACCAGTGGCAATCATTGATCGTAAGGAGAAAAGGTTAAGGAATAAAGTGGTTCCTCTTGTGCGTGTACAGTGGAAGCACAGGAAGGGATCCGAGTCTACGTGGGAGACTGAAGAAGAAATGAGACAACACTACCCACATCTGTTTGAGGAATAACAGGTTTTGGGGACGAAACCTATATAAGGGGGGTGGACTTGTAACACCCGTAATTTCTTTTAAAGAAATAAAAGAATAAAATAGAAAGAAAAAGGAAGAAAACGAAAGTCAACTTAAAGATAAAGGGTAAAAAGTGCCAAAAGGACAAAATCATTGAAAAGTTGGTGTAAAAGAAGGTATGGCCGCCCATAACCCCTGCACACTTCTTTGCATTCGGTTTTTAGAGAGAGAAACAGCAGGGACTTCGATTCTTAGAGAGAGAAAGAAGAAGAAATCGGATTCAAGGTAAGAATTGGTGTTTTTAAGTTGTGTTTTGGCTAAGAAACCGAGAATGCATGTTCTTATGTGTGTGTGTTTGTGTTTGGGTTGCACTGTGTGTGTGTGCTTTAGGTGTAGAAACGACTGGGAAGTTAAGAAAGGGTATCCAAAACCCGAAGACAACTAAGGTGAGTTTCTAGACCCCTTTTTACCTGTTTTAAATGTTTTGGGGCTGGAAAATGCATGTAAGTATGTTTTTATAAAATTTGGGTTTTATACCCGTATGATTTGAATGTATGAATGTATGTGTTTATGTTAAGTTTTGCCTAGAATCATGTGAGTATGTTTAGAACTAGGCATTATGATGTTTGGGATTTGGACTTAGAATAATTAAGTATAAGTTAATGAGTCCAATAGTGCTTATACGCCCAAGGAAGTGCCTTAGAAATAGGCTAAGTGGGGTAATGTGTCCAAGCCTGTAATATGTCCAATAGTCCTAAAACGACCAGACTCATAAGTCTGAAAATTTGCTAAGTATGGGGACTTATAGGTCCCAACAGGACTCATGAGTCCCACAGTACTCATGAGTCTGAAAACTAAGTAAAGGGTGAAAAGTCTGAATTCTGGTCGTATGACCAGAAAATATTTTCTAAGTATGGGATGGTACGACCAACAGGGGTCATACGCCCAGCAGTGCTCAAACGCCCAGACCCGAGAATTTTCTAAGTATAAGCTTAGAAGTCCAACAGGGCTCATACGCCCAACAGGATCAAACGCCCAACAGGGCTCATACGCCTAACAGGGCTCATACGCCCAGAACACTTAGAATTTTTTTTTACAGAAATTTTCTGGAAAGCTGATTTATGGGATTTTGACCAGAGTTGACTAGGGTTAATAAATGATGATGTTTTATGAATGTAATGATGATAATTAATTAACCCTTTTTATTGTTACTGATTTTATTATCAGTATTTTATTATCGTTAACAATATTATTATTATATTGTTAAGTATGAAAAAGGCATGATAAGGAATGTTTAAGGATTTAACGAAGAGCATAATCATTAATAAGTAAAATATTAATGATAAAGAGAAATGGAACGTACAGTGAAAGATAATGAAAGAGGAACATGATGATGAATGCATGTATTAACGAATGAACGAAAAGAAGAATGATGATGAATACATGCATTAATGAACGAACGAATTATGTCTTGCAAGCATTGAATAACGCGATTGGTCCTTCTCTGTGATCGACCATGGTCATGGTGCCTCTACCGCTTACCTCTAGTACCGTGGCATACGTTTTGTTGTTCATATGTTGACTTCGGCCCGGTAGCTAATAACGATCGGGGTGTAGCATATGGTATTGGTACAATTCACCTTTCAATGTGCAAGTAAGTATGAACGGGATTCTTGTCATTCGACCACAGTAATCATAGCCAAGTGCTATGAAGTGGGTAAAGCCTGACAGAATCCATACGAGAAGTTAAAGATAACGATGTATAACGAATGATGAAGATAATAACGAATATTATCTCTATGTACGTATGATGTATGAACGCATGCATGAAAGGATACTTTTAAATAAGTAAAAGTATGTTTTATTACAAAACTAGAACTCACTCAGCAACGCTGACTTTTATGTGTTTTCCAGTTGGCAGGTAGTGTTGCTGAGGATGGCACGAGGCGGCTACTCAGCTCTTTTGGGATGGCATTCTTTTGTTAATGTTTTTGTATTGTAATGCAAACAAACGATATTTTGTAATGAGTGTTGTATTACTTTGCAAAAGCATTTATAGTAAATTCAAAGTTTCCGCTGCATGGTTTTTATTAAGTTATATTAAATGTATGTTTTATTGGTGATGACGACCAACTGTGAGGTGCCCGGGAACGGGGCCTTACATTTATTATTTTTGCAAACTTATAAATGTTTTGTTGTTTTCAAAATGCATGCATATATTAATAGGCTTATACTCATAGAGGGTATTTATAGGAGCAAGCAGGATATGAGCTTACATATGGTTTGATCAAATCGTATACGTATTAGATTGCGGTCTAATGCGTCTAATGTAAATTGGGATGAAGTGTCAATCTTAAAAAGGTTACCGATAGGGCCTACAAGTCTCAAAACCAACTTATATTAGTGTATAGCAAGAGGATTTCTGGATTGTATAAATTACTAATTCCAACTGTGATTTAACCTTTATTGATATTAGCATGCTTAAAATTATTTCGTGTCATATAAGCGTTATTCACCACCATATTGTTGTCTTTTTATTTTCAAAACTTTTCAGGTAATTAATCTTGATCAGTGGGGTACCCGCTCTAGACCTGGGGCTACCCTACTCTATGGCTAGCATAAAGGCTATTGTCAAGATAAATGTCTAAGGCATGGAAATAATCCTTTGGCTCGGGAAGTACTATAAAAAAATAAGGGTTTTTGGAATAATAAAGCTTTTGGCTATATATGTAATGGGTGTTTAAATCCCAATGTATATAAAAACCTTTGTAGACTTCCGCTGTAAAAAATATTTTGTTATATTCAAAACAGGTACCAACACGTCACCACGCCCCAGGGGTGCCCGGGGTCGGGGTGTGACAACTACTAATGTAGCTAAATCTCCCGTAACCTTTTGACATACGATTTCTGAATACATAACTTAATGTTAAAAAGAGAGTTGATCGGGTTTCTTTCTAACATACTGTTAATTTTAGAAAACCATAGCAATTACTATAGATTTCTCAGACTAATAAAAGAGAACCCTCAAATGATTAGAAAGTTAAGGTGATACGATTTCTAATAACCATTGCTAGTTCATTAGCCATGGCTTTATTATGAAGATCGGTTTCGTGAATAAAAGTTAGTTCATATGTTTTTCAACCTTGTATGACTTTCACAATTACAAATCACAAGTTTATAACTCCCGTTCAAATATAGATGCTACCCATCAAAAGTTTTCCCAAGATTATCATAACATTAACATAATATAAATCACACCATTAGTTCATCATACATTACATAAGTTTCAACCAATTAGGATAATAATGAGAGTTTTGCTCATAATGAGCTTGAACATAACAACAAAGATAGAAGATAGTAATGAATTCATTGGCAAATTAGAACAATCAAAACTGTGATCCACTATGGATGATGTTAAACGATCCCGAGCTTCTTCTAAGTATTGAATGAACCTCCAAAACCTTCTAAGGACCTCCAAAGGCTGGGTTCCTGAGAGGGAACACAACACTTCACCTTCCAAAAGTTACTCTCAAAGTTGTAAATGAAGTCCTATTTATAGGTTTTCTGGAGTGTTTAAGCATGGCCTCATCCTAAAAGGCACGACCCCGTGGCTAAAAGGCACGACCCTGTGCTAGTACAATGTACGTAAAACTTGGTCGGCTCGTATGCTCAGATCTTGTCAGGCACGACCCCGTGTTCAACAAGGCACGACCCTATGTATGTGGTGGGGAACGCCCCCGTGCCTCCTGGGCACGCCCCCGTGCCTCCTGGGCACGCCCCCGTGCCTCCTGGGCACGCCCCCGTGCCTCCTGGGCACGCCCCCGTGCCTCCTGGGCACGCCCCCGTGCCTCCTGGGCACGCCCCCGTGCCTCCTGGGCACGCCCCCGTGCCTCCTGGGCACGCCCCCGTGCCTCCTGGGCACGCCCCCGTGCCTCCTGGGCACGCCCCCGTGCCTCCTGGGCACGCCCCCGTGCCTCGGGTTGAGGAACCATACTTTTTGTCCTGTCGGACTGACAAACATGGGGGTGTATTGATTTTAGCATCGGGGTGTGTTTCAGGCTAGGCATGGGGTGTGCCTCATGAGGCACGACCCCATGCTTGAATTCCGGAACTTGGATTTCTTTAAGCTCCTTTTGTTCATCTTGGTCTTTTCCAAGCCTAAAAACACAATATAAACGATTTAAGTATCAAAATCATTTTCAGTAAGAGTTTCTGAGATAATTGAGGTGCAATTGATGTGTAATTGAGGTGTTTTATATGAATAATTTGGAGCATATCAGATATCCCCACACTTAAACTTTGTTTGTCCTCAAACAAAATCACTCAAAATAGCAACACCACCAAAAACTAAATAAATCAAGATATAAATATGAGAATCGATAAACTTACGGGGAGTATGCTAGAACTTGGTCGTCGGAAAAGAAGAAAATGCGATGTTTTCAAGGGTAACATGGTTAGGTGGGGTGGTGTTGTTGGGTAATGAAGGAGATAAAGAGTTTTTTAATTTACTAAAAAAGTAGAATATATAATTACATAAATAGTCCTTTAGATCAAAAGACTATTTTGCCCTCGCGTGAGGAGCACATTACTTCATTTAACGTCTAAAAGACACGTTCGTTAGAAAAAACGACGAAACATGCAAATTTTTTAAAACATAAAAACGTTTGCGGTAATTACTTTAGTCTAATAACGATGACATAAAATTTACTACAAACATAAATTACCTAAAAGTTTACTTGAACTCCCTCTCATGGGCCATATTCTCAGTTGGGCCTTGCAACTGAAACATTAGGGTTTTGATATCTTAACCTACATTTACATTATCATCATCCATCTTTCTTTTTATATGCCGCTCATCATCAAATCCCCAAACTCAATCTAGGGTTCATAACACGCAGGTATGTTATCATTTCTCTATGTTTACTCTCTAAACTTACACAAGACTTTAAAGCCAAATGAAGATTTTGGATTAAATTTCTCACGACGGTCGTCTGATTATCATACCTTTTCGTACGGTATGATCTATTGATGTATTGATCCAATTGTTCTGATGGTTTTCAAATCTGTAGCTGAATATATTCTTTTCTTAAATCGATCGTTATTTTGCGAGAGATTGAATGTTTGGCGAGCATAATGATGAATGTTTTATCTTCTGATTTACTTCATGATTGATTATTAAACCTCCTACTCATTCTGAATGTTCGCTTTAAAATTTTGATTTTTTTTAATTATGTATACAATTTCTTCATGCTTTTTAATGATGAAATTGAAAGTCTTACAACTTAAAATGTTACAAGCAACCGATGGATTTATCTAGGGTTTAAACTCTGTATCGTAGTGATCTTCAATCTTAAAACTAACGTCTTGTAATAGCTTTGATTAGGCTTTAAAATTACATTTACACACTAGCTTTAAATAAGCTTCAAATCAACCAAAAACAAGTCAAACTTCAAAAAGTAATATTTTTATGCTACGGGTCTTGCTTTAAAAAGTTTTTGATTTTTATGTTTCTTGAGTCTTGGTTTTTGCATTTTGGGTGAGTATTGTGTTTTGACAACTATGGATTTAAATCTACAAAATGCCCAATGATGGAAAATTATGATTATTGATGAGGTTTTTTGGTGCTACAATTTTTCAATGGTTGTTTAATCGCCACGACTTACAAGTTTTTTATACACTAGCACACACAACAACACAAAATGTTTTTTTTTTCATCGTGGTGAGGTTTGATGGCTGTTGATGAATGGCTGCAACTGGATGTAAATCCTTGTATGATTCAATAAGCTATGAGATCTGAGGGCTTGTGTTCCTTTTGTCTTGATTTTGGTTGTTGTATGTGTTGAGAGTTTAAAAGATGATTTGTGATGAGCACATTCGAAGGCTTGACAATCTCATTATGATCAAAGGTTGCTGGGCTCAAAAGTTGTGCAAGAGTTTATGTTGTCATGTTTTGTAATTGTTGTTCATCAGCTTTGTTTGCTTGGTGATTTCTAAAACTGACGAAAATATATCAACACCATTCTTTAATTACTCCTTTTGATCAGTAATTTTTTATAAAGTGTATTTCTTAATTTACGTATGTATAATTTCTAATTTGGGGAAATTACCAAATCGAATATGCGGTGATTAGTAAGCTAAAAATTTTGTTTTAACTATTAAGAACAACATTTATAATTGTTTATGTTGTCATGTTTTGTAATTGTTGTTCATCAGCTTTGTTTGCTTGGTGATTTCTAAAACTGACGAAAATATATCAACACCATTCTTTAATTACTCCTTTTGATCAGTAATTTTTTATAAAGTGTATTTCTTAATTTACGTATGTATAATTTATAATTTGGGGAAATTACCAAATTGAATATGCGGTGATTAGTAAGCTAAAAATTTTGTTTTAACTATTAAGAACAACATTTATAAAATAAAAATCATCAGATATATCAATAATAAAATGAACATATGTAACTTTGACTTCTTAGTTTTTTAAAATAAATATCCATTAATTCATCATAAGTAATATTTTACTAGATATTACTCCTTTAATTACTCCTTTTGATCAGTAATTTTTTATAAAGTGTATTTCTTAATTTACGTATGTATAATTTATAATTTGGGGAAATTACCAAATTGAATATGCGGTGATTAGTAAGCTAAAAATTTTGTTTTAACTATTAAGAACAACATTTATAAAATAAAAATCATCAGATATATCAATAATAAAATGAGCATATGTAACTTTGACTTAGTTTTTTAAAAATAAATATCCATTAATTCATCATAAGTAATATTTTACTAGATAAACGGATAACTTTTCTAACAGATTTAACCTTTAATGATAGATAATTTTTAATATTGTTTACAAATTATCATTTACACCCAACGTATAGTATGGTATTAATTGAAATTTTTGATTTGAAATAACTTATAAGGATAGCTGTAATATGTGTGTCGATAAAAATCTAAGATTAGATAACTCTGTTAAGGGGAAAGGTTCTTGAGGAAAACTACATTAAATTGCAATTTTAAGTCTTTAAAATACAATAAATGAAATTTTTTAATAAAACTAATGATTTTTTAATCTTTGATAAGTATTTATTTAGTTTTTTAATTATGAACGAGTAGTGGCATTTTGATAATTATGAACAATTTTCTCTCATAATATTCAATATGCAAACTTTAAGAAAAATATCATAGAATAGTTTCAAAAGTGTTTTAATTTAGTTATTTACGTATATTTTTGTAAGTAAATAATGTGGAGAAGATTTGTGTGTCAGAATTTTTAATATATTATATTATAAAAGTAAATTAAAAAACATGTTAATTATAAAAAAAATAAAAATGAATAACCTAAAATTTAGGTTAATGTTTCATATCAAAATCAAAACATAGAAAAAACTATTTTCTTAACATGAGTAAATATGTTTATATAGGCGGATACTGTGTGTAGTATGGTGAATAATGAAACGGTTCGATTGGAAATGGTTTATTTTGACTAGATCCAACCTTAGGTTTATTTCTTTTTGGGGTTGAGGTAGGCTTTTTTTTTTTTAAATATATTTGAGTTGAAGAGTAGAAGAAAGTTAAATTTTTTGGTGTAAAAACTTGAAATATGTATGTTAATTAGGTTTGAACCCCGTGGTGGCGGGGTTTTTATTGGTTGTTAGAGGTTATGTAGATTATGTTAAAGTGTTGGTTGTCTGACTGAAAAGCATCTATATTCACATAGCCATTTACTTTTGAGAGTGTTGGGTTCAAAACATTTATACTTGTCATCATATGTGTTTCTATAAAATATTCCAGATGAGTGTTGTAGTTGAATTAAAAAATTAGCAAGCAGAAAAGATGGACAACACAAACGGTTTACGAGAACGTCAAAGGTGAACACCTACGGAGCAGGGAGAGGCGAAAGAAATCAATTAACACCACAGTATCAATAGTTGTACCAAAAAAACACAAAAAAGGAAAGAGAAAAACTAAACAGAGTAGCATAAAAAAACGTTGTTGTCCTTTGTAATATATATATATATATATAATTTATTGTGTAAGAATAGGGCTTGTATTTTTATTTTTATTTTTCTAATTCCAATAGCTATAAAAACATTTCACATCTCGCATCAGATGTGGGTTAGTGAACCCAATTCGAGAAGATACAAAAGTTTTTTAGTTTTATCAAGTCATTGATATAATATGCGTTAAAAAGTTTATGACGCCACAAATAGACGTGTGTGAATGCTACCAAAATGACTTAGGAATACCATGCTTTTGTTTTATTAGATTATAGAACATCAACGACGGTAGTTTTTTCAAAACAAAGATCAATCATGGCTGAACAGTTGAAGAGATAAAAGCAAACCTAAGGTGGCCGAGGAGAGAAATGTCGTAGGTCCATGAAGACGAACCTCCATAGACTTTGAACGTGTGAGAAAGGAGGGCGACTATGTGGATCGGAGCGCTATATCTGACGTCAAGGGGAGACAAAAAGCCATTGACTTCTCTCCATAAGAGGTGTATACAAAATTGTAAATGTTAGATTTGTTAATATATTCATAGAGCAACCAAATATGCGTTGTAGGACTTTATAGTTTTTATAGGTTACGTGTAATACTGTGAAATTACTTGTACAATTTTTGTTTTAATGTTCATACGTACATTGATATATTTATAAATTAATAACATGCAGCCATTTGACCTTTACATTCAGGTAATTCGTATTTAAATTTAAAATATGATAATATGTAAATAACATTATTAATTCCAGATGCTTGTGGGTTGAAGTTCTGCATAGTGCATGACTTTAGGATGAGAATGCGTAATTTGGTAAAAACATAAAATAAAATTCATTATTATTCCATGGTTTATGATTTTAAAGTGTAACATATTAATGTGTAACAATAAAAAGTTTTACAAACCCATAAAATTAGAGGTGCTAAGACAAGAATATAATGCATTTTTGACCGTTGCGATTGATGATGAAAAATGTAATTGAAATGTTTTACATTTCAATGTTTTACATTTCAATTTAATTCCCAAACCTGAAACGAGAATGAACAAAAACATTTTTTTAAAGTTAAATAGATATATACGATACCAACAAAACTGGAAGAATATAATATGAATTTTGCAGACAGGTTATTTAATATAATATGATTTTGCAGACAGGTTATTTAAATATTTAAATTAATTATGATATCATTTTAGAAAAACTAATATTGCATTAAATCTAGGGCTGCAAAGAATACGAACAAGGCCTTGTTCGTGTTGGCCTTGTTCGTGTTGGCCTTGTTCGTGTTCGTTTGTTAAAAATAAACTTGTTCATAAACTGTTCAAG
Source organism: Flaveria linearis (assembly GCA_024085815.1). Classification (NCBI taxonomy): domain Eukaryota; kingdom Viridiplantae; phylum Streptophyta; class Magnoliopsida; order Asterales; family Asteraceae; genus Flaveria; species Flaveria linearis. The sequence goes on along the minus strand of CM044015.1, from coordinate 50,775,707 downwards.
AACACTTACCGAACGAGATTCTTTGTTCATGTTTGTTCATTAAGAAAATAAACATGTTCATGAACAGTTCACGAATACTTAACTAACGCAAATGAACACATACAAAAACAAACGAAAACAAACAATTGTTCTTAAACATGACGAACACAAAGAAGCTCGTGAACACAAACGGATACAATGATTATAGATTTATTTTAGAATAAAATTTATATTTTTATAAACATTACACAAAATCAATCAAAAATAAATAAGTACTTAACATAAATATCAAAAAATAGTTGATATAATAGTCATAAAAATAAATGACACAAAAATTAATAATATAAACGAACACATTAACGAATATAAACAAAAACATTATCTAACATTCACAAACGGACATTAACGAACATAAACGAACACATTATCGAACATTCATAAACATAAATGAACGAACGCGGCTTGTGTTCATGTCCGTTCGTTTAACTAAACGAACGAAATTTTCTTGTTCGTGTTCGTTCATTTACTAAAACTAGCGAACATAAACGAATTTCCCGCCGAACGGTTCACGAACTATTCACTAAACGTTCAGTTTGTTTGCAGCCCTAGTTAAACTAATTAACTTTTAGCCGTTGATCAATTACTTTCATTTCTTAGTGGTTTTATCAGTAATTTAAAATCATTGTGATTCAAAAAATGTGTTTCTAACCTGAATTTTGCCATCAGATGAACCAGCAAATAACATGTCTCCTTCAGCATCTGCTACCAAAGAAGTAATTTTGGTAATCCCTGAACTCATCCTCATGGTAGCAACTCTGGTTAACCTTTCTTTTAACCACACCTCAATTGTCCCATTTTTTGTTGTTCCAAATATGAAATCATTACTCACAGCCAAACAATGGATATCAAATGTACTCGATAACGATCCAACTAACACCCTGCTCGCCATAGAGAATACCTACCACATTCAATTCACCTATAAGTATTTAAAGTTATCATTTTTCGGTCAAATCCATAAAATTGAAGATAAAAGTGGATGATAATAACAACAGTTGGTTTGGGTTGGGTAATGGGCCAAATAGGTTGCTTAAAATAGTATCAATTTGTTATCAGGTCAAAATCAATGACATTAACAAGTTCGGGTCGGGTAATGGGTCAAACAGGTTGCTTTAACAAGAATCAATATGTTTTCAGGTTTAAACCAATGAAAACTAGGTTTTCTTAAGCTTTTAACTACCTTCCCTGCTGTTCCATCTACTGATGTTCCACCGGCGTATAGAAGATCATCATGGATACATATGGAATTTATCGACTGTTTTCCCAGCAATTTTCTTGCCCCTGAGTAAAATGTTGTTGTTGATGATTTTTGCAAATCGGTTTCCTGAAATAGTTCACAAAAAACCCATGAAAACTGCATACGATAATAATATTGGAATCATGAGTTATGTACACTGGTGTAACGTTACCAGTACACTGAAACCACTGCATCCACAGTACAGTTTATCTCCACTCATATCAAGACATTTGACAGATTGTTTGAAATTAATATGTTTGGTAACACCTGACCACCCAAAAACCTAGAGAATATAAAAAATCATTCACCTGTTTCATATCTCAAATTTTACATATTATTGTAAATATAGACAACAAATAACTTTATCATAATCTATTTCAGCTTTAAGATCTAACCTTAACTCCAGCACCTTGAGAGAAAAAATAAGCATAATTCGCATCTGCCGTTAGCCCATGGACCGATTCTTTAACATCATGAACTTGAATACAATGAATTCCTTCAGGTTTGATTACCCATACCTGATGATGAAATCAATATTGTTTTAATAAAATTATATTAATCCTTACAAGTTATAACATACAATTGAAAAAGATGGCATACCCGTACAGTTTTATCTAACGAACCACTATAGAGCTTATCACGTGAAGGTGAAATATAGAGGCACGTGACAGCCCTTGAATGCTCACGGAGCTCTTGAATTAACCGCAAATCTCTCTTAGCAGCATCCCAAACCTATACAAACATTATAGGCATTATTTTGTAATTATGATGTATGATATAGGAATGGGTAAATGTTTCATTTTGTTTAGGTCATTACCTTAATTGTTCCATCAGAATGGCTGCTTATCACGCGACCTTTTACATTGATCAAAGATAAAACCTCTCCGTTCATTGATGAATCCGACTCGAATCCTTCTGAAGCTGACCACATTTCTGCCTGGAAGTAATAAAACATAAATTTATCATAAAAGAAAATGTGCTATAGAAGTATGACTATGATCAGTCCAAACTCACTGCATTAACAGATGGTAAATTCATCAAAGTTTTCATTATATCACTGACAATCACAGTGCTTTTCTTGAGTTTCCTCAAGGTCTTGTATATGAGTTTAGCATAGCAACCGATGTCACCAAGTGCACCTTAACAATAACATGGGGATTAGATAGATTACTTTTAAAAGTAACAATGCTAACGTGTTTTTACCTGGATCACTAATGAAGCTTCTCAAAGCAACAGTCGCTAAAATCTTGTCCTCAAGGTTCTTAGATGATTGAAGTATGTGCATATAATGGTTTAGCAATGACTTACGTGCGGAATCTCTAACGCCTGTGTCTGGCAAATTATAAAGCATGTATACTAGCCATGTGGCTGTAATAAGACACTTTTTTGCTATGTTTATTGATTTACTCTTGAGACATTGTTCTAATGCATTAAAAATGCCGCCTTTTTCATGGTTGCAAAGTACAAAAGCTACCCTTTTTTCCCAAGAATATGCAGCTACCTCCTCCTCATGATCCTAAAAAGAAGCAAAAGTTAAGGAATCTAATGGAAACAAAGATGGAAATGTACAAAAGAATAAAAAGACAAACCATTTTCAGTTTTTCATTTTCCATAAAAGCTTCATAAGGTTTATTAAAACCGGCCAAATTAAGTAACCAGGCTTCAGTATAAGACTTCCCTGAAAGAGATGATAATGCATCAAGAGTCATAAGTTGTAAATTTGGGAAATCCTTTTTCTGAAGTGTGTCAATTAGTGCATCGATTGCTTCCTCTCGGTAAATACTCATTTTCCGAGGCTCAACCTACAAAAGAATTTAAAAGAAAGAGTTTCATTGCAAAGCACATCAATTTTCAAGTAATAAACACTAGATGTGGCTGACCAGGATATCAAGCTGAAGAAGAAGTGAAGCAACAGCAGGTTGCTGCTCCATTGGGGCATTTTGTAGATAGACAAGAAGAGTGTGCATTGTGCTAAATGCTCCTTCATCTTTTATTATTTGTAAAATCTGATTGCTTAATGTTCTCCTGCAGCAAAGATTAACAAATCAAATTTGTATTGATGATGATAAGTAACATCATAGGGAGATCGTATACCTGTTCAATTGAACCAACTCAGAGAGAAAATCAATGCACATGCCTCTTGAATTTTCATTTCCACCATGAAATAATTCAAGAACGAGGCTCAAATCGATATTGCTAGCTATCAAGTTCCTGCAACTTTGATCTGTTTGGATGCAACACAGTAATATAGATAGAACAGACTGCCTTATATCCAACTTGTTTAAAGATGTGACTAAATCAGGTATTGCATCAGCTGATATAATGCTCAAAGCAATAAAAGACCTGCTATTCTCATCTCCTTCATCTAACACCTGGTCTAACAACTCTATGGCAGCATCCTTGGGACTCATCACCATCTCATGATCCTTTGAATCTTGAAATTTACTAGAAATGATTTGAATTAAACATGGCAACAAGTTGTGTGAATTATCTGTGAGAAAGTCGGTTTCAGTAATAATATTAAAACTGCAGCCTCAAAAAGACCATTTGTCAGCAAAGCAGCCAGGGTCTCAAAATCAGGATCCACACTCGTTAATTTGTCTTTAAAGCTATCATCAGCAACCAGTAACTCAGAAAGAATATAAACTGTTGTTGCAAGAACTTCCCTGCTTAAAGAAGAAGATAATACATCCATGAATCCATTCACTGCTGCTGAGGTTGATAAGCACGCATGGACACCGGCATCAGCATTTGACTCTTTCCACATTTTGGCAATTGTCAAAACAGCTGCTTCACATTCTTTTAAATCTTCTGAAGTACATAAACATGAAATAAAGGGTTTTAATCCGCTTATAATTGCTTCAATTGCAGCTTGAGATATCACACTCGTTGGTGATGTTGCAACTGTAGCTTGCATGAATCTTCTTGGTTGACCAAGATTTGATGATTTTGGAGTTCCATAGGAACTTGTTGGTGTTCCAGGATATGATAACTCATGAGCAAGATCAGGGTGCTGTTCTTTCCAAGAAGTTATGAGTCTTTTTAAAACATAGTTTGTTTTTGGAAGGATGTGGGAAACAAGAGGTTGTCTTGTTATGGGACATGTTGTGTTCCCTCTTTTCATCCATTCTTCAATGGCTTTTCTTTCATAAGTTTGACCGGTTTCTAGGGTTACTGGATCACTAAAAATCTGGGTCGTGATGGGGCAGACAAAATCTTTTGGTGGTCTTGATTGTGCTGATCGATCAAACTGTTGGGGAGAACCAAAGTTTGGGCTCCCAATATCATTTTCTCTGGAACTAAAACATTTAAAGATGTTTGTATTTAGGAAGGGGAAAATGTTTTATAATCCTGTAACTATTTCATGACATAAAATGTACCTTAGTGCTCCATTATTTACATTTGCATAACTAGAATTTCTTTCATCACCATGAGCAAACATCTTCCTTACACTTTTTGGCCACTCCTAGGCACAACTCCACTTTTAGTAATGTGCTAGATTGTTAGTCAAAGTAGATACAATAGCAATTTCAACCCCTTTATATGAACCAAGTTGATTTTGGTTGTATATAATTGATAATAAGTCAAATAGGTGAAATCTAAAAACTTAGCAATAAAGAAAATGGGGCAAACGGGTCGAATCAAAAGTTTAATTAAATGCTTACAGACTCCTAAATCTTTTACTTTTAAAATGATTGATTACTACTTTAAGACAGTTCAGTAACATATTAACTATATATATGATAAAAAAAAGGCAAACAATAATGTTGGGTCCATGGGCAGATCTATGAAGAAGGTGGGAGCCTGGGGGTGGCAAGGCTCCCATAAAGATTGGGTTGAACCTTAAACTTTCTTGACAAATTTGTTATATTTTTAGTCCAAATATGAGAAGTCACCACCACCTAAAATCACAAGGCACCCGCATGATTTGCACTAAGATTGAAAAAAAAGTAAAAGGTTAAGCTTGTTATGACGATTACTTTAGTATAAAGAGTAACGGAAACATTTAGAATGATTCTATCCTAAAACAAGTGACCAAATAATTTTATCATATTTAATGAACTTTATGTTTTGAAGTAAGATCAAAGCATTTCGTGTTATATATTTCCTGATTTTGTTGCTAAAATTATAAGCAAATGTATTCACATAACCTACGTTGACGAAACCTATTTTTGGCCCCCACCGACAAAATTCCTAGATCTGCACTGGTCAACTCACCCAACCTATTTGACCCACACCCAAACCACTCATTTTGTCAACTAGTATTTGTAAACCATCCCATGAAACTTACTTTCGCTTCACTATCTGAGTCAGCTGAACCGATACTGGAATCATGATGCACCTCCGGTGATGTGGCAACTTTAAAATCTATATCTCGTGTGGACTGTAACCTCAAGATTGACCTTGCCTCTTTCTTACCAGTCCCTTCTTGTTTTGGAGATTCAACTTTTGGAGATGCAACTTTTGGAGATTCAACATTTGGAGATGCAACTTTTGGAGATTCTACAGTTTCCTTTGGGATTCCCTCCTAAACACAATATAAAGTAATCTATAATTTCCTATTTCCTTATTAGCATTATGTCTGAGTATGAATATGCAATTGAAAATTATATTTTCTTACTTGATTAACCCAAGCAGCTGAGTACTCAAGATTCTTGAAGGATGTGTGAGCTGCATTTGAACTGTTTGATACCATATTATATTATTGCATATAAGTTGTTTCCATAAATCTGAATTTTAACAAGGTAAGGAATAAAATATGTTACTGTGTGATAAGAAACCAACCTGGATGATTCCCTTGCATTCTGTTTATCTTTTAGAACTGGAGAAAACCCTGCATTTTTGGGTAAAATGGGACCAAATTTCACATAATCAGGAATTTCCGACTAACCTCATGTAAAGGAGTCATAGGTGGCTCTGCAATTGGAAACATTGGCATAGCCTTCTTGCCGGTGGCAGAACCATAATTTATGCAATCTATAAAGTAATTAGCAAACAGCTTCGTGTTATCATCCAATGATTGCCCATAAAGTTTTTCCAACTTTTGCAATTTTTCCGCCTGATCTGGTCTCATAGAAAATACCAAAGACTCATTGAAGTAAAGATCAAAATCAACAGTGAGGGACAAATCTGTAGAATCTGGTATCAAATCCATCATAACCCTATGTCTTTCCTCTGAATACCAACCAACAATGGAGCTCATATGAGGGAGGAACAGTGTTTTCCAAAGTTCTGGAGCAAAATCAATCCGTGAAAAAAACGGATCGACAGAAAACATCTCAAGAACATGAAGAACAGCATTTGTAACATTGTTTCTTAATTTCCACAAATATGAAAGATTAAGGTGAGCCCAAGCAGAGAGATAGAAATTAGGGACCCCTGCGGTTTTATCACTGGTATCCAACATAGCACACACTTGCAACATCTTTTCTGCATAATCAAGTCTTGCCATTTTAGTTTCGACATTAGAAGTATTAATGGCCTCCTCGAGAGCATCCATACCCCAGTCCAAATTTGCCAAAACTGCCTGATCAGAGTACCTAACCTCCGTCTCTTTGTTATTGCTTTCATCTTCTGCTGCTAATCTTTCACCACATTGCTCCTTCTGTATGTCCCTTTTCCTTTGATCAAGCAACTGATCTTGAATAAAATTTCCAACAATGGTGATTAAGGATTTAACTATATCATCCGTTTCCATTTCAAAACTAGATATCCATGATCATATATTCATCATTTGCCTTTACTTTCTATGCCTGTAAATACCGCACACAATCAAATACTGTTCATTGACACCAAAAAGCATAAATTCAGTGCACATTTTCTGCATCTACATCGTTTCTATAGCACGACATTTCACAAACTATCTGTGACTTTCCTCATAAAGATCTACTCTTATATCTCACTTACAGAACTCAGATAATGTTTCTAATTAGTCCTAATATCAAAATGTTAGCAACTACTTGCCCTAATTTTCAATAACCAAATGTTCTTTCTTAACAAACTAAACACCATGATCATCTCGTACGTTTGTGCGTATTTTCACCTCCACTAAACTTCACAAATCACAAAACAAATTTACATATAATCATACTGACAGTATCACTACGTGTGTGACTGTGTGTCAATAGCAAAAAAAACACTCACAGTGACGAATCAACAATGACTGCAATCAGAATTCAGCACCTTCAAGGTACAACACGATCGATTACGTATCAACTTCAACAACAATTGACAGATTTCAATACAAAATAAAAAATAAACAAGCAAATAAGAGTGATATCATCGATTACAACATTATAAAGATAACGATTACATGAGATTAGAGACGTACACTTGATTGATGAATAATCAGACAAAATTGTGAGGAAGAAGCCGGCATCGAGGCGCCGGCCATTGATGATTATCATTAAGAAATATAAAATGTTACCGATTTTCATAGTCAACTCAATTGGTTTCCAATGGAGGTTTTGTTTGATTATTGATCAATGATAACGGTCGATGTCTAACGATTTTTTTAAAATATATATCGCTGTCATCCTCTGATAAACAAGTGAGATGCTTTTTATGTCAAGTATTCCTTTATGAGAAAAGGAAAAACAATTATTGGGTTGGTTGTGATTTATGAATTTTATTTTCTAAAAACATATAGTTTGTCAAGTATTCCTTTGATGTAACAAATGATTCGTTTGAGAGCATTGAAGTGGGCAGTACGAGGGGCATGCATGTACATACAAATTTGTTGGACAGCATAAGAAATATCAGGACGTGTAAAAGTCAGGTATTGTAAGGCCCCTGCCAAACGTCGGTAGGTCGTAGGATCCGAGATCAGGTCCCCCTTATCTTTGGAAAGTTTACCTGTGGTGTCAACGGGAGTCTGAACTGGATTGCAAGTCGCCATATTTGCACGCTGGATTATTTCTTGAGCATATTTCTTTTGAGAGAGAAATAACCCGGTTCCTGTTCGTTTGACTGCAATACCCAGAAAATAACTAAGGGGACCGAGATCTTTCATGGCAAACTCTATGGACAACTTTTGCATGAGATGGTGTCGGAGGGTAGGCGAAGAAGTTGTAAGAATTATGTCATCCACGTATAATAGCAGGTAAGCCGTATCGTGCCACGACGATAGATGAAAAGGGAGTTGTCGCAAGTACTTTGTTTGAAACCAATGGTGGTAACATAATCTGTGAATCTTTGATACCACGCGCGCGGCGCTTGTTTGAGGCCATAAAGTGACTTGCGCAACCGACAAATATGATGAGGGAATCTGTGATCTCGAAAGCCAGGGGCTGATGCATGTAAACTGTCTCATTCAAATACCCGTGAAGGAAAGCATTCTTGACATCCAATTGATGGATGTCCCAATTATTTGTCAAGGCAATGGATAGCACGATACGAATGGTGGCCGGTTTAACCACCGGACTAAATGTGTCATCACAATCTATTCCCACCTGTTGAGACCTGCCATCACAAACCAAACGTGCTTTATAGCGCTCAAGTGAGCCATCTGACTTAAGTTTATGTTTGAATAACCACATGCAGCGAATTATATTCATATTCGGAGTACGAGGTACAAGTTCCCATGTATTATTGTTAATAAGAGCATTAAACTCATCGTGCATGGCATGGTACCAAACTGGAGTTTGGAGGGCTTCGGATGGGTTTTTGGGAAGTGGTTGGAGAGTGGAGGTATGGAGATTGAGGGGAACTTTTGGTTTAGAATGACCGGTCATACTGCGGGTTTGGATGGTTCGAGATGGAGGGGCGACGGTGATGTTTGGGTGAGTGTGAGGGGTAACGGGTGGTTGAGGAGGAGTGGGGTTAGATGTGTCGGTGTTGGGGTTGGGTTCTGTGGGATTGGTATTGGGAGGGAGATGGGTGGGTGGTTGGGCAGTTTTGGGGCGTCGGGTGTATGTTTGGGTGAAAGTTGGAGGGTGGCGAGGTAGTGGTGTGGGATTAGTGGTGGTAGAGGAAGGGTTGTTGGACATGTTGTGAAGGTGATCCCAGATACTCGGATGTAAGGAAGAGTTTGATTGGGAGTGTAAGAAATCATAAGAAGGTGGAGGAGTGGATTTGTTTGCAAAAGGGAACACATGCTCATCAAATACCACATTCTTAGCAGTGATGATTTCTGTGTGGAAAGGTCAAGACATTTGTACCCCCTATGATTGGAGGGGTACTCGAGAAAAACACATGGGAAAGAACGATCTTGAAGTTTGTTGATAGATGTGGAAGGGAGAAGTGGGTAGCAGAGACAACCAAAGGTGCGAATGTGTTCATAAGTGGGTTGTTTGTGATAGAGGAGAAGGGTTGGTGTATGATTATTTTTGGTTTTGGACGGCAAAATATTAATAAGATAGGTAGCCATTTGGGAGAGCATGGTGCCAAAAGCTTGGTGGAAGGGAGGCGTGGGTGAGAAGGGTACGAATGATGTTATTGATTGAACGAATTTTGCGCTCGGATTTGCCATTTTGGGCCGAAGTGTAAGGACATGAGAACCTAAAAAGCATACCGTGTTTGGTGCAAAAATCGTGAAATTGAGTGTTATTGTATTCTTTTCCGTTATCGCATTGAAAGGTTTTAATTGGTTTTTGAAATTGTGTTTTTATCATAGTATGAAAATTATTGAAAATAGTGTAAACCGAAGATTTGTTAGCAAGGGGATATGTCCAAAGATAGTTAGTATAATTATCTAAGAACAAGACATAATATCGATGACCACCCGAACTTAGTGTCGGTGAGGTCCACAAATCGCTATGCACAATATCAAATGGAGAATAAGTAACAGATAAAGAATCAACAAAAGGAAGTTTTTTTGCTTGCCAAACACACATGACTGACATAAATGTTTATTGTTCAAAGGTCCAACAGAAATAGAGCGAGTGTTATTTAAAATACGTAGTAAAGATAAACCAGGATGTCCAAGGCGTTTGTGCCAAAGATCCTGTGATAAAGCAGCAAAGGCAGAAGGCGGCATGAGCTTCGAAGATGGTGAAGTGAGAGGATAGAGGTCGCCGGTACTGTCACATCGGAGGATAGGAATCCGAGTCTGGTAGTTCTTCACAAGAAATCCAAACGGGTCAAATTCAATACGTAAATTGTTGTCAGTGGTAAGTTGGCGTACGGATAAGAGGTTTTTGATTAGGTTGGGTGCATGAAAGACATTATTAAGCTTATAGGTGGAAAGGGCGGTTTCAGGGTTATTGATCCAGTCCCTAAAACAGGGATGTGGTATCCATTGCCAACAACAATTTTGTTTAAATTACTATTATTAACATAATGTGAGAGTGTACCTGTTGTATTCGTCATATGATTTGTAGCCCCTGTGTCAAGATACCACTGCTGATCCGGGTTCAAATTCATAGTGTGCAGCGCCTGTTCGATGTTGGTTGGAGTGGAAGCATAATCTGAGGCTGCATAAGAAGCGGATGGAGCTGGTCCAAGAATACCCGGTGCTCTATTCACAGAGCGGGAATGTGGTCCAGTTGGTGCAGTAGGGTAGGGACAAGGTGGTGTATTCTAATGAGTAGGAGAATATGGCCAGTTGGTACCTTGCATCCATGGATTAGGATAGAAACCAAGGAATGGAGAGAAGGGACCATAGTTACCTCGACCACGGCCGCGGCCGCGGCCCCTGCCTCAGCCGCCACGACCACTACGGCCACCACGGCCACCACGAAAGCCGGTGAAGTCAGCCCCATTGTGAAAGTTACGAGGCTGTTGGTGCTGTTGGGATTGGTCTCGGGTGGTGTAATTGGAGCAGCCGTGGGGTTGTTGTTGTTGTCCGATGAGTGAGAAGAGAGAAGAGCTGTGGAGGGTTGTTGGTTGGCCTTCCTGTTTTCTTCCATAATGAGGCGAAAGCGGGCAGAGGTGAAGTTTGGATGAGGGACGGTTTGTTGAAGTACGGTGGCAAAGCTTTCATAGTCGGTGGGGAGGCCGGCTATGAGTTGTAACACCAATTGTTGGTCCGTAATTGGTGCATCAACGTTAGAGAGTTGATCGGAGAGGGACTTCAATTCCTGACAATAGGTAGTAACGTTGTTGAATGATTCAAGTTTCGTGGTTAAAAACTTGCTCATCAAGTAAAGAGCACGGGTAGGTTTGTTGTCAACGTAGATATTTTTGAGACTGTTCCATGCATCAGCAGCGGTAGCGCCTTTGTTGACAATGGTTAGCAGGAGATCACTGGTGATGGTTCCATAGATCCATTGTTTAACAATGGCATCTAAACGTTTCCATTCAGCATCACGTTCAGAAGGTTCATCATTGGGTGGGAGGATGTGATCAAGAACATTATGGGCGGTACAGTGAACAGTGAATAATTCAACCCAGAATTGTAGTGGCAGGTGTCGGATCCAAGTATGAGTTGCACGTGATTACGTATGTTGGAGACGGTTGTCGCGGGGTGGAGAGGGGAGGTGGCGGTGGCTTTGTCGTCGCTGGGTTTTGGCATGGTGTATGGTTGTTGAGAAAAGATGAGAGAAGAAGAGGTGATGAATGGTGATAGGCGACGGCAGAAGAAGCAGAGCAGGAGAGGGGAGGTCGACGGCAATCGGGAGGTCGACGGCAGGTTTAGGGTTTTAGGTATAGAGCCCGTTCTCTGATACCATAATAGAATAGGGTTCGATGCCTTCTCCCCTTTTCATTGATATGCATATATAATAATAAATGTTACAATTTGGCACCTCTAATAATGACAATTAACAGAACTGTCTAATACTCTAATAGTATCTGATTTACTATATCAGTCTCATCCTTACAATTTTATAAAAGAGAAACAAGACGGTGTGCAGGAGGCGGAAAACGACAACCAAACTGGAGCGGCCACCTACTAAACATACTACTTCAACATATAACTTCATTAATGGTCGTTAGTATGCCGTTAATTGTATAGAGAGATTCATTTGAGAATGGGCCGTATAAATATGAAGAGATTATACATGAAGATACATCAAATATATGGACTCAGATAACAAATACCATAACGTGTTAATATTTTATGCTTTACGACAACCTGTCATCCTATTAAACATCCTATTACAGTTAAATAATATTTGTTTGAACTTAAAAAATAAAGACATGATATGCATATTAACATAATACACAACACAAGTAGAACGTTATGACATAATTTCATTAAACCAAATTGGATATAACATTTAATACACAAGTGTTTAAGAGGAGCAACAGTGAATTTACTAGCTTCAAACTGTTTTGAGTTATACCCGTTAATCTCATCTGCATAAAAATCATCAAAAACATGAGCTTGCAATTGATGAATAATTCACCTGTTTAGGGTAGGTAGAGTGCATTCGGGGAAGTGGGTACAGAGAATAATAAAAAATTAAATAACATTTGTGGGAGGTACCCAATTCAATCTCTTAATAATTACATGATACATTTACAAAGTTGAAAATCAGTAATGGGCTTTGCAACAATTGATTTTAAGTTTCACTATTAGGAGAGATAAGAGAATGATTCTTTTTAATATCAATAAAAATCCAACCTTTGGGGTCAAGTCTCCCTCCCTCAAAGGCTATTTCAACATTTATTAATAAAAATTCCATATGAAAATAACGGAAATTTATTTCTACGATGCACATTCGAGACCCCCGACCAATCCAGATGAAAACGAAAATACAATTTGAAGTTGCGCGATGAAAACAACAATACAATTTGATCTCGTGAAAACATTGCAGAAAATGTTGATATCACGATGACGATTAGTTTACTAGTTTGAGTTATTTATATTTTTATGTTTTTTACTTTTAAAATCTTTTACTTTAGGAACTTGTTCCTCTAAAACAAACATTTTTGGTGATGGTATGATGTGATATGAGTACGTCCTTCAAATATGATGTGTAGTTTAGCGTATTATGGATTGACAAGATACATTATGATTGGTGAGTTCATGATGTAGTTAACGTTCATAACACGAGTGCCCTCTCTACCCTTATCTCTTAATAGTTACATGTTTTTGGCAGTGTTTTGAAGACCGAACGGACCGGCCGATCCGATCAGAAATCAGACAGGTGCCCGAACAGGTCTGCATAGTTCGTTTTGAAGAGTTTCGACTAGCCCGTTTGTCCAAATTGGTGGTCGGACTGGATTTTTTTTTAAGTTTTTGAATTTTAATAGGTAAAAATGAGGGGTTAACTTGCTGTATTGGACATAAGATTGTTGTTAAGTTTATATATAACTATAAATATACATATAATTACTTATATTTATTATATATATATATTATATATATATATATAAATATGACGTCATCCGGTTCTTAAATCCGGTCCGACCACCGGACCAGTAAGACGTTCAATTCGACGTCCAATCTATCTCTGAAAACATTTTTTAAGAA